>PVIR01000014.1:181125-450510 GCA_004026965.1 Petromus typicus
ATCCTCCTGCCTCTGCCTCCCGAGTGCTGGGATTACAGGCGTGAGCCACCACGCCCGGCACTGTGGTATGTGGTACTGGTTGCTGCTGGGTGTGGGTCTCCACACCCAGTATTGTTATGTGGTTACCGGGGAATCGAACCCGGGCCCTTGCGCTTGCAAGACAGGCGCCAGAACCACTGAGCTAACTCCCCGGCCCCCAGAATGTACACATTTTAAATCAGCGATGATAAGGTAAGATAGCAAATGGCCAGGGATAAATATTGGCAGATGATACCCAAGAGGCTACCTTATGCTGCATTCTGGAAGATGTGATAATATGTGCTTCAATCAGATAAAGAGGAACCATAGGAAATAAAAAATTGTTTAGGATTAATTAATTTCATCAACAATTTCTTGGAACTAGCCAAATTGTATAATCTCAGGTTGGCCTTGATTTCTGCATTATAGGAACCTAAAGACAATTTAAAACACTAGCTTTTAAGGGTCTCAGTCATCTGATTTTGATACATTTGGAAATGCCTATGAAGTATTATAAGTTCTGATCCTAATTTAGAATACTGTCCAGAAAATAGTCTAGATTCCTCTGAGTAGAAGAGATCGTCAACAAACTGGGTTTAATCTCCAGACATAAAAGATCTCATAGCTAGGAAATAAGAAGTCTCACTATTCCCAGAGAGCTCATAGAGATGGATCCCCAGAGTCAATATGAAAAGCGAGAGGTGGAGCTGTGCATGTGTTCACATAGGGGACAGTCCTATGAGGGTGCCATCTTGGATATTTCAGCTCACTGTGCACCCAGATGTCCACAGCTCCAACAAAATCACCAGAAGAAGAAATCTGTAGAGTTGGACCTGATAAATATATAAATCCATTACAGAAATTGTTGTTTTAAACCACTTAACTTTGAGATGGTTTGCATATAGAAATAAACAAACAGAAACTTTACTAGAAATAAGATTTTGTCATAACATAAGTTAAAAATATGTGGTGCTGGTGACAAGTTAGTAGAATCTAGAAGGAATCAGAGATTGTCAGTAAAACTTGTTTTCTCAGTTTTCTACCCCCCACCCAAGTTTATGTGACAGTGCCTTTATCTTCATATCTTCCACCCAGCTTTTCTAGGCAAGAGATCACCCCCAAACCAAGTCTGAAATCTTCAGAGATATTAAGCATTAGGTAATGCTTCCCCATATAATGCAAAGGATTTTGTGGTTTGGGGCTTGTAATTATTTCCTTGTTTTAATGGTTACTCTGTACTTGTGGATTCAATAACTTTTTTTCTATATTTAGAATATTTACCTTCCTCTTATATTCTATTTTAAAATTTCTTTCTCTCTGTAGCCTTGTTTCAGTTGTTATTCACTGTGCTGTCTGTATCTCCATGTTTTTCTGCTGTCCTCTCAGTGCTGAGTTAATTGCACCGTGGAACTGATATTTTTTTTTCTAATCCTTTGGCATTTTTTTTTTAATCACTTTCTTATCCTCTACTCTTGGTTGTGTCAGCTACTTCTGTCATTAGCCAGGCTTCTTCCTACATGTCCTTCTGGTGCTTCTGTGGACTCTCTAAGCTTTTCCAAGACTGGGTTTGATGACCACTTATGTATCCCATAATATCCCATCTTGGTTCCACTAACTGCATTTTCCAAAATGCAGTAAAACTATTCTGTTTGTATCCTTTAGCCTCTGTTGCTATAGGCTTCCACACATTGCAAGAGAGTAGTATCTGGCACACAGTAGGTTCTTTAGAAAGATGTTTAGAAAGATGAATGAAAATGAATATGTAATTGGGGCAAGTTTCTGTGTACTTTTAGCAAATAGTATATTCATTCTGACAGACTAAACATGTCAAAAAGCTCCCAAGTGGGTTATTTATGTGAATTATAGTTTGTTTTTGAATGAGAGGATTATAGAGTGATAATGATAGTAAAATAGAGTAGTTTGGGTAGTTGTTGAAATAGCCTCTCACCCAGGGCCAAACTAAGCTAAATGCCATTGAATGCATGTGAGTGTTACACAAAGGGCTACTTTTGCTATAATGGCCTATTGTCTGCTCATTCCATTGTTATTTTTACAGGGAATATAGCTATCAGTACATACGCGAGCCTTTAGACACTTATAGATGGTTTTAAAATACTGTATTTAGTGTGTGTGCTTTCAAATTACACCTAAATAACACAGTTATTTTTGACTGATTGATTCTAAGAATTTTGCTATTACAGCCAAACTATGACATTTTTCATCATGTATTTTTAGCATTTTAAAAGAATTAAATGGTTTTCTATTTTTTTTAAAATCATTTTTCATTTTGAGTTTCAGCCAAATATCTCAAAAATCCATCACTCCTAGAATTCACTAAAAATTAGCAAGGCCAAATAAAATAAAATACCTGTGGCTTGTTGCCGCATCCTTGTATTTTAGAGAAAAGCTAGTACATTGACTAATTCTTAGAAGAACATCCATAAATTGCTGTCTTTGGAAAATGTTTGTGCTATAAAGGCTCAAGATGATGTCATTTTGTCCTACCACAGGTAGAGACTTCTGTGTTCGACCTTTGAATTATGTCTACTGAGGTTCTAAATACCAGTGTGTGAATATGTATGTACCATTACTTATCCCACAGAAGTCAATAAAATGACAACATTCCACTGCATCATACTACACCAGTATATATTTTCATGGTCTGATTATTTTAATAGTTCAATTGCTTTTTAATAAACTAAGGAATATATACTGGCTCAACAAAATGGATACTTACTTGTCATTTTAATATAACCTCATAAAATAGTTGCTCTTTAGTCAGTTCCTAGATATTATCACTACCAATGTTGAAGTACATTAATACACAAGCAAATGTATGTGTTTAGTGTAATCTGGTGTCTGTTTTGTTTCTTTTTTCTTTTCCTTTTTTGCTGCTGTTTTAATTTTTGTGCTATATGAGCTAAACAATTGAGTTTCCCTCTGGAGATATCTAGGGGCTATATTGGTTTATCAGTGCATATTTCCAAGGTCTTCTAAAGTGTGGCCCAGTAAATATACCACAAATGGAATGAAGGTTTTCTTGTCAGGTCTTGGAGGAATCTATGGAAGACAGATGTGAATGGTGCTGGTTTGTGGACCCTGCTTTAACAGAGAAGGACAAGTTTCACCTCCTGTCTCAACAACCACTCTGAGATATCATGTCAGAAGCCCAGGTATTCAGCTGAGAAAACCACTCAGACAGGTCGTGGGGCAATAGGAAGAAAATAATAAGCTCAGATACGGATTCACACAGGCTTTAGGCTTTCCGTGCTCACACAGCAAATGCCACATTACCAAGTAATACTGCCAGAGTTCTGACCCTCAAACCGTGAATGGCTAGAAATACTTGCTGCTGTCCATCATTAAATTTTCAGTGATTTGTTACACAGAAACAAGTACAGAGAAGATGGGATACACATTGTGAACTTGTAAGTTGACACTGTATTTAAAAACAGTTTTCATTAAGTTATTTTAGAATAATTTGAACTATGTTACAACCCAACAAACACTAACTAGGAGAAAATTACTCAAAAGAGAATCTAATTGAAACTATTCAGTTTACAAGTTTAGGACCAATGAAAAACATCCGGATTTTCCCAGGCAAGTATTTCCATTTTCATTTCCATTTCCATTTCCATATGTGGAGCCAAATCTCTTAGTTTGTAACCTCGGCCATTGATTAGAACTGTCTTACTTCTACATGTCAGGACTTGTGTTTTACACATTCAAATAGCACACGGATATCCAGTATTTCTCTCACCAGATTAAAAATCCTTTATAAATTCCCTATAGAGATGCTGTGAGATTCATCCACCATCCATAGGCAGCTGCTTCTGGAGAAGAATTAGCTACAATAGCAATAAGTAAATAGATAAATAAATCATGGAAAGAAAAACAACATATGCATTTTACTATTCATATATATATGTATATATATATATGTGTATATATATATATATTTATATATGCAGAAACTTCAAGCATATGCAGGATTATTGATTTAGAATTCAGCAGGAAGAACTGCGTGAAGTACTCTCAGAATAACAATGTAAACATATTTCTCTTAAGATTTAGAAATGAAGCAAGTGAGACTTAAGAAATGAATAAAAGAAATGTATGATAAGATGGAGGTTCTCTGGCGAGTCCTAGCATTAGTAATCAGTTCCTAAAAAAGGCATTTTTGCTTTTTCTTTAAGAAAAGCTTGTACATATTATGTTGATTCTGAAATTTAATTCATTTAATTCCTACAAAACATGCCACGTGTAGATGCTATATTGAATATCTGAATATATTTTTATATCACTTCTGACAGGAAAATGTACTAATGAAAAATAAAGGGAATATTATAGCATCAAATAACTTGCATGTTGAGATGTTTCTGGAAAATGGAAGGGCAGTGTGTTAACTATTTATTACAGGGAACACATTATATTTAAAAATAGTGAGTGCTGGGCCGGGGAGTTAGCTCAGTGGTTCCGGCGCCTGTCTTGCAGGTGCAAGGACCCGGATTCGATTCCCCGGTAACCACATACCATAAAGGGCATGGAGACTCACGCCCAGCGGCAACCAATACCACATACCACAGTGCCGGGCGTGGTGGCTCACGCCTGTCATCCCAGCACTCGGGAGGCAGAGGCAGGAGGATTGTGATGTGAGTTTGAGGCTGAGCTCAGGGCCAGCCTGAACCACAAAGCGAAACCCTGTCTCAAAAAACCTAAAAAAAAAAAAAAAAAAATAGTGAGTGCTAACGGCAAAGATTATCTCACAGTGTCTGTAGGTCGGGAATTTGAAAGTGAGAGATTGTGTCCGTCTTTCTTGAGACCTCAGGTAAGTTGTCCCCGGGCATCTGCAGGCTTCACTGGCTCTCACCTGTTCCTGCGGTGACTTCCCTCACCGGCTGCTGGGCGGACGCCTGAGCGCCTCACCCACTGTTGGCAGGTTCCCCGCTCTTCTCATCCTGTGGACTTACCCCTGGGAGGCCTAGCTCTCCTCACAACACCACCTCTGGCTTCCCCTAAAAATAGGAATTAGGGAAAAGGAGGAACCCTCAGTATCTTGTACCACCATGACCAGGGCCTTTACACCATGCCATCCCTTACACTCTCTTCTAGTCATAAAAAATGAGCCACAGCACACTACAGCTCTACAGTCAACAGCGCCCTCCAGCGAGGGGACCTGGACTCTAGTCCATGAGAATCACATCAAAGAATTTCTGGACGCGTTCTAAGATCTCCGCCAATAGGCTCAGAGACTTGCCAAGAGTCAACTCCATTGCTTTTTTTCTGATATTGAAGTAGAGATGACAGTAAACTAGTGAACATGTCAGTGCCGTGACCATAGTTAGTGTACGTTTGTGAAGCCTATGTTCTTTTGAAGGCTCACTCTGATTTCATGACTTCCCTCAGTTCATCTCTGAGTCTCACACACACACAAAAAAAATACCTTCTCAAGATGCAACCTTTTCTTCTGGCAGAGTAGGAGCATTCCAGGTCAAGATGACAGCTAAATCACAAGAGATGGTGTCAAGCTGAAAACAACCAGGACTGAATTGCAGTTCATAGATTTAGAAACTTCCTATTTCAATGCAATTCATTTATCTTCTTTATTTTATTTCTTAGGGAAATTTTATTTTTGCCTCTAAGAAATATTGTAGTGTGACTTGAGTCCAAAATAAATCTTAAAATCAACTACTCAGAGAAAATTTTCCAACACATTTGCTTTCAATATGTGGCAAAAAATTAATTATTTCAACAAAACTCTATCATACTCCATAACACTAAGACAGTGTTCATTGGAGTGTCTGACAGCAAAATAGAAATGCACTGTCCATTCTGAATCAAGGTCACTGATTCCTTTGCCTTTCATTAGGTTTATTTTAAGGATGTTATTGCTGTTGCGAGAGACAGGTATTCTTCAGTGTGCTTCATGATAAAAGGGTGTTCTTCAAAATGTGCCCGATGGTGAAAAGAGCAGAGTAAACGTGTCAGAACTGACACAGCTGCAGCCTTCGGCCACACAGTTTCTCTCCTGGAGGCCGTGTGCCACCTTTCCCAACGTGTGTCTACTTTTATTGCACAGAAGCGGAACTCTTCCTCACTCCTGACTTTGTATTTCCTCACAGCTTTAGCTGGGGATGGCGCATTGTGATCTCTCCAGCCCTTCTTTGTTAATGCATTGCTTACTCCTGCCTCATCTAGGCCTAGACCCCTCTCATCCTATAAACCAATCAGCTCTCAATGGGGCAAAAAGAATCACAGGATTTACAAAGCACGGATTCCTCAGGGAGCACAGCAGGCAAATTCATTCCTTTCAAACATAGCTTGTTAACAACATAGACCTTCTCAGTCTTTGCCTAAATTGTACAATGATAGTTATATAAGTAAATAACTACTTACATCTTATCTCCAGTCTTAGTTCTTCATAGGACTGAGTATTTTTTATAGATATGTTCTCTTAACTGTCAAAGAGGGCTTCATTTGTTCATTGACTAGCTAGACACATCACTAGTCTATTACTTGTGAGGACATTGCTTCAATTTGTGGAGTCTTGAATGATGTTTAAAAATATTTCTGTTTTCCAAAGATTTCAGTAATTAAGGGAGAACAAGATGAAATATAAGTGCACATCAGTAACAAATGATGCATAAAGTGACTTAAATGAGAAGTACATTATTGGAGTTCAAATTAGAAATTAATCAGACAGAAGAACATCTTCCTTGCCTGTCTCCTAGATAAGCATGTTAACTGATACAATATAGTGCAGGGGACAAGCTTATATGGACAAAATTTGAGCCCATAGTCCTACAGGGACTTTTATGAATTCTTTTATGAGTTACTTAGAAATCAATTACTCATCAATTAAAAACTTATTTGAATTATTTGAGTCTTTTTTATAAGTCTATCTTTCCAAAAAAGTTTGTGGCAAAACTTAAAAAATTAAAAATTCATTTTCCTTAATATTATAACAAGATCTGAACATCCATTCAAACAAACGCCAACTAAAGAGGAAGAGGACTCTGCCTGAAGCTATGGTGGTTACTGTTTCAAGCTACATTTGGTTCACTGTTCAAGCTAAGTTGTGCAAGTCTTTTAACTTCCAGGGACTCAGTCTTCCTCGAAAACATGAGCTAATTAGACTACAGGATCTTGAAGGTCCTTGTAGCTCTGTGATTCTATTGAGTCTCGTCCAATTAGTCAAAGAGTTACCTGTCATTACAGAAGCTGTGGTGTACACGTACACTTTAGCACCAAACCACAATTTAATAACAGGGCACAGAGGCCGCAAAGCCTCCTGATTCTGTTCCATTACTAATTTATCAGGGTCTAAAAGCAACCAAACTGAGGATCCTGGGCAGACAATGTGGCCTTTGTGGGGGCAAAAGAAGAATCATTTAAAAGGAAAGCATTACCATTCTAAAATAATGGAGAAACACAAGGCCTGAATGCTCTGAAAGAAGGCACTAAAAAAAGGTTTTCTTGTCTTAAATTCCCCAAACACAAAAGCTCTCAGGAGGGACTTACAAGATAAAAAGAAAATATCTCCATATAAATTGGTTTCACCAGTATCTTTGTGTGTGTGTGTGTGTGTGTGTGTGTGTATGTGTGTGTGTGTGTACTAGGATTGAACCGTCATTTCCCTAATTCTAACCATATTGTTTTTTTTTTTTTAATATAGACTGAAATTCCATTTTCCCAACTAGAACAAAGGAAGCAAAAGAGATAATTTTGCACTCTTGTGTGTTTTGGTTAGTGAAAGATTGTGCTTGCACACAGCTGTACTTGTCCCATGCACATTACATAACTGCAACTAAAGGTGCAAAGCATATGTGTTTACTCAAAGTATGATTGTTAAAAGAAAAGACTCCATGTCTATATGCACATTTGTGATAATTTGATTTGCTGGTAAATGAGATTGAAAATATAGTAACTCTTCTTAATGTCTTTTATATACTATCTCTCCTAAGCACTAACCAAATGCAATGCTCTGTGGCGAACTTTTTGAAAAACTACATGAATTAATAGTGTGTCAATTTAAAGCAATTTTTAAAAATCCTTTTGAGAGTAGCCTTTTAATAACCTAATCAGTTAGGCAAGGTTTTTGTTCACAAATTCTCTTACTAAAGTTCTTCGTGAAAAATGTTGTGTAAATGTCAATTATATGCATATACATAAAATTTTTAAGTTGAAAGAAAATGTGATAAGTGTACCTCGTAATCCCGTGTAGATAATCATTAAGTTTATAAAAGAACATTTAAAGATTTAGTTCTGAAAAACACATATTCTAGCCATTTTGCTATGGAGATTATGCTTTGGAAAGAGCTATGCACAGAATTACTAGAAGACTGGCTTGCACAGTAGCCTGCTTTATCTGCCAAACTGTTAGCACCTTCTTGACTATATCAACTGTCACTGTACTTTGTTTTCTAAACCAGATGTCATCCGCGATGGGAAGCCTTTCCTGTCAGACTCATTAGTGTTCCATATAACAAAATAAATTCAGTAGGAACTGGTTTCCATGGGTAGTTCACCTTGTTGATTTTTAACTATTTAACCAGTTCACTTATCTTGCAGAAATGACTGTTGTTTTAGCATCCTAAATGAAAAGAAATTACAATTGCAAATCTTTTCTGAATTACCAGAGTGTTTGAAAGGCAAAGAAGGATACAAAATTTGTAAGCTTTAGTACTGAGACGAAGGAGCACACTTTGAGGAGTAGATGTTTTAGAAAGAAAGTATCCGATAACCCAGTAAAAATGTTTGTCCCAATATTGTTTCTAATTTTGTAAGATGGAACTCCACGATCCTTGACAGGATATTTAATGATGTCATCTTTGGCGACATCCTCTCAGATGTAACCACAGAGTGAGGACCTGGAACTGATGACGTCTTGCTGTGTGTGGATTCAGTTTCATTGCTTCCTACTCATGGGCAGTGTAGTTACTTGGAGCATTGTGGACTCTGAATTATCACACTGTCATAGCAACTGCTAGTCTGAGACACTAATTGTGAAAATTATGTGACACAGTAGTGCTTTTGTTGACACAAGAGTTGTGAATCTTCTAGTAATAATGTTTGGAAGATATATTTTCATTAAATGACAACTCTATACACAATTCTGTGAATAGAGCTAGGCTAGGCTCATTTCTTTAGAAAGGTATAAACTATGTAGATGTGCAAGCACTCAGTTCTTTCTAGCACACGCCCCTGGCTTCATGCTTCATTCCATTTATCTATTTTCTTCACTTTATCTGTAGGTGAATGTGTATGTGTGTGAATGAAAAAAGACAGGCACTGAACTCTCACTAATATTGCTGTCATAGTTGATTAGAATGACAGTATCTACAGTTAGCTAATTATACTGAATTATCTAACATCTCAGAATTTGCTTTAAAAATATATTTTAAATTATACCATTAGGTTTTAATTATTTTGGAGTGTTTTCAAGCTCAACTTTCAACAATTCAACAACAAAAAAAAACACAATTTGAGACAGGCTAGGTATAGGGAGATCATTTTTGGGAGTTTCCATGCTGGGATTATTGCTTGCCTGAGAAAAGGAAGAAACCTGGGCCCTAATCTCCGGGCCACAAGAGTGTGCTACAGGGAACAGTATGTACGGAGCAGGCTGTGGCTGCACTACCTGCTGAATCAGCCAGCACACTGACCTTGAGCTCCCCAGACTGCTGAACCATGAAACATAAATGCTCCAGCCATGCTCTCAGTGGTGCTATATCATGTCAACCACAACTAAGACTCAGATGTGTAAAAAAAATAGAGGTTAAGAGTTTGGAAACTTGATGTCTATAAGGAAGGGCATTTTATTTTGTGTGCGATGTCTTAGACCTTAGCAGTTAAGACCCTGAAGGACTTTGGGTGATATGAGACATTCATGATTTGCTTTGTTCCTCTGCAGAACTATTCCAGAATTTGTGAAAGTGACTGCTTGTGTTGCCATAGATTCTTTGTCTGCCTTTCTGTAGTTCTGCGAAAGAATGTGACCAACCATCTTCTGCTTTGTATCTTCCTTTGGTTTTTGCCATCATCTCCAGGAGAATCCCAAAAGGTACAGGGCACACGAATACACAGGGATCAGAGGTGTGTTTGCAACTGCCTCCAAATGTTGTCCTATTCTTCTTCCATTCTACTAGTCCTACTTTAACGTGCTTGGCTACATTTTTCCTAAAATGCAAATCTCCTCAAATCACAGGCTTTTAAACACATTCAATGATGCTCATTATCCCAAATTCAAAGTTATCAGCGTGGCAGCAAAAGCCCTTTGTCAGGTATCTCTCCCTTATTTATAACTTGATGCCTTTCCTCATTAACAAGGGGACTCTCCTACTCTCCTGTTTTTTCTTTGTGTCTTAGTTAGGGCCAGCATAGACTGGACAGCTATGCAGCATTTATTTTTCCCTGTTTAGAACTCCAGAAGGTCCACAATCAAGGGCACAGTGGTTTCTTCTTGGTTGGAAGACAACATCTTCTTACAGTACTTTCACATGCAGAGAAAAGTGGGCTCAGGCTTCCTTTTGCTTATAGAGGCATTATTCCACCACGAAGACTCCAACTTCATGATATCAACTCATGTGCCAAAATCTCATCTGCAGTTACCAACCCAAAGGGGATTAGGGATTTAATATAAAAATGTTGTGTGGAGAGGAGCATGCATATGCAGTCATGGCAATGTGTGCATGGGCTGCAAATATGGTTTCTTCTGCTTGAAGAGGCTTTCTCCATTGGCCTAGATGAATTCTTTTTCCTTTTGAAAAATTCAGAGTAAACACCAGCACCTGTGAAGTTTCCCTCTGTCACCCAGGGGTGTAAGTAATTAACCTATGATTGGTAACCATCCCTTTTGATAAACTTAATTTGTAAGCTTTTTGACATTACAATTTAGTTTCACTTGGTTTTGTCCTGTTTTGAAATGTGCCCTTCTCCTGATTTTGATGTGCGATATTAGACAGTAGTATAATTCCAGCTCATACGATAGACCCTGATGCAGAGTTGTCCAATGATAAAAATACTTTGTATGACAATCAGTACCACATACCACAGTGCCGGGCGTGGTGGCTCACGCCTGTAATCCCAGCACTCGGGAGGCAGAGGCAGGAGGATTGTGATGGGAGTTGGAGGTTGAGCTCAGGGCCAGCCTGAACCACAAAGCGAGACCCTGTCTCAAAAAACCTAAAAAAAAAAAAAAAAAAAAAAAAAAAAAAAAAAAAAAAAAAAAAAAAAAAAAAAAAAAAAAAAAAAAAAAAAAAAAAACAAACAAACAAAAAAAACTTTGTATGAACCTCCTTGAAATAACATTCGATCAAGATCATTCTTTCCCAAGAACTGAAACACAAAGCCCTTGGCCACAATTCAACTGAAGTCTATTTTCTCCGATAAATTAATCTTAAAACCTTTTACCTTTTTTCCTGTTCCTTCATTCAGATAAAGGAAAGTAACATTTAGCAAGCACTTAATTGCTGTGTGTGTAGAATGAGACAAATGTTGGCTGTGTGGGGAACTTTTAATAGTTCCATACACACAAGGCCCACTGCTGGGAAGGGCAGGCTTCCTCTGTCTCAGACACTTGACAGAAGATAAGACACAGCTAAAACAGATAGAATGAGTTCTAATAATATCAACTTGCAACTCTTAGTAGCCCTAGGTTTAACAAGTGCCCAGTTTCAAGGACAAACTGCCATTACCAGATTAGATGGGTTCCAGAAATTTTGGTAACATATCTGCAAACCTAATCACCACTGCTGTGATATCTTTTTTATTTTTGTAATTTGTATTTTTATTGGTATGTAGTACATAATAATCTTGGGGGGGGTTGGGGCATGTAATTCTTTTTTTTTTTTTTTTTTTTTTTTTTTTTGAGACAGGGTCTCACTTTGTGGTTCAGGCTGGCCCTGAGCTCAGCCTCAAACTCACATCACAGTCCTCCTGCCTCTGCCTCCCAAGTGCTGGGATTACAGGCGTGAGCCACCACGCCCGGCACTGTGGTATGTGGTACTGGCTGCGGGTCTCCACACCCAGTATTGTTATGTGGTTACCGGGGAATCGAACCCGGGCCCTTGTGCTTGCAAGACAGGCGCCGGAACCACTGAGCTAAGTCCCTGGCCCGGGGCATGTAATTCTTAATTCTTTTTTCTGCCACTCCTTTCCCTTCCCTCCACCTCGTGGCCTACTTTCTCTTTGACAAGATCTACCTCTCTATTTCCTATTATCAATTTTTAAAATTTTTTCTGTATTTATACTTTCAGTTTTTCATAGAAGAGAAGCCCCTATGTTGGTTAAGCTTCTGTCTATGATTTATTACAGTTTATCTTATGGTCTCCTACAGATGGAAGATGGAAGATGGAAGTGCATCCATCTTCCTACAAATAACTCAAGTTTGTCCTTTCATGTGATATAGTATCCTGATAAGTCCAGTCAAATTTTGGGATACTACAATTTGTAAGTGAGAGATTATACTGTCACTCATGTCTTTGTATGGTGCAGGTGTTTAATTCTTAAATTTTAAAGAGCAAAGGCAGTGAATTCATGAAGTTCTGACATCCAGGTCATGCTTTAGTTGCATATTGATAGACCTACTAATATACAAAGGAAATTTTTTGCTCTTTTTAACTGTTGCAAATTTAGATGACTCAGCATTCCTATCAGTGTAATGTGGCTGAAGCTTTATTCTTGCGGCATAGTTCATATATATATATATATATATATATATATATATATATGGAGCCACACTAATTAATGATGAATATTATGGTTTCAGTTTACAAATTCCTGATTAATGAGGCTGAATCATTGTCCCCACAAACCTATTTTTCTTCTATAAAGAAATAGCAACAAATTCTGAAAATCTCTATCAAAATTTCAATGGATTTTTTTCCATAGAAATTGAAAAATAATTATTAAATTCATATGAAAAAACACAAAAGACTGAACGGAAAAAACAATCCTGAGCCAAAAAGAACAAAGCTGTAGCCACACATTCTTTAATTTAAAATATATTATAAAATGATTATAATCAAAGTAGCATGATTCCGGAGTGAAAAACAGACACCTCAACCAAAGGAATGGAATAGCAAAACTATGAATAAATTGACACATTTATAGGCAATTGATTTTCAACAAATGTGCCACAACATGGAAAGGACAATGTCTTCTAAAAAGAGTGCTGAGTAAATTGGATATCCACATGCAAAAGAATGTACAGAAAATCAGTTTTATAAAGGTTTAAATATAAAATCTGAAACTGTAAAAGTAGTGAGAAGAAAATTTAGGGAAAAATTCTCTACAATATTAATCTGAGTGACGATATTTAAAATATGATCCCAAGAACACCAGGCACTAAAACCAGAAGGGCACCTTTGGAATTGTATCAAACTAAAGAAAGTGCTTGTACACAGCAAAGGAAGTAAGAAAAAGGAAAGGGCAGCTTGCAGAATGGAGGAAAGTACTTACCAACTATAGATCCAACACAGACCATAAAGTCAATCAGTATTTAAAATATACAAACACATTAGCTCTGTGGGAAAATCTTTTTAAAAATCCAATTTAAATGAGTAAAAGTTTATTTAAAAATGAATTGAAAATTGCTACTCTTAAACATTACTTTGGCCACATTGCTCAGATCTGCTTTCTTAGAGACCGTAATTGCTTCAGACTGAATCAAAATAACTGGATTTTCCCCTCAATCTGGCTGTGTTTCTTATTGATTTAGACAGGTGTGTACACCCTTCCCTAAAATACACTTTATTGCAAAATTGAACAAGACACGAAACCTACTAGCTTGTCCAGAGTCAAATCACTGATTGATTGTCTCACAACTACTCCTTGAGTAGAAGGGCTTCCAAATGCTTTTGGCACAAAGTGGAAAGATACAGTAAGTGAACGTTTCAAGGAAGAGATGTCCATTTTACTGTATGTTGAAGCTGCTTATCCTACTAATATTTCTCAAAGGTTACGAAGTACAGCACACTGAGCAAGAAAAAAGTTCTAAAATTAACTCACACAGCCATTTAACACAGTTCAGGAACATGTGATTTTCAAGCCAGAATGTTATAGACTATGTCATAGAAGAGATATCCAAAGGGCAGGGCATGGAATTGGCATTCCACAGTGCGTCTAGAAATTGACACTGTATGCTACATGGACACCAATATGTGCCAAAGAATGTACGTAAAGTATCCCTCATTTTATGAACAACCTTGATGTGTATCTTTTGTTTTGTTTTTGCAGTACCAGGGATCAAACTTGGGCCCTTGTGCTTCCAAGGTAGGCACAGTACCAGTTGAGCTAAATCCCCAGATTCTATGCTACATATTTTTGAATGGAATACTTATGTATTTAAAAGCAATTTATATAATAATTTAGAAAAACAAAGAACACACTTATGGGACAAATTCATATTTATAATACTGTATTTTAAAGAAAAAAAATTGATCTTAACATCCTACTGGCTGGCAGCACTATCAGACTACAGAACGTCACAAATACTCAAATACGTAACACCTTTGTGTTTAAATAAATCATAGAATGGATTTACACCTGGAGGTTCCTTTTCTGTTTAACTAGAAACTGTATAAGTCCATAGATCAGAATAGATTTTTTTGTTGTTTTTGAATTTCCTTTAGAAGGTGATAGCAATTAGAGGATGGAAATCTCTTTACTTACTGACCCAGAAAGTTTCAGTGTCAGAAATCATTATTTATAATTAGTCTCACCATCCAGGGAGACATTTTCTGCAGCCGCCATGGGAAGCCCCTCATGGAATCTATCTTAGAGATTTCACACACCACCTGTGAGCTGGCCTTACCTTGCCAGGGCTGTGCGACATCACTTCCTATCCGTCTGAAGTGTGCACTTGGCATAATACTTGGAAGAGCAGAGAACTTATAATTGGGGAAACTTGGGAAATAAGATAGCTTCACATGTTAGCGTAGTGGCTATATGAACTTTTTGGCATTCAGACTTTGAATAGTGAGAGACTGCAGTGAAAGTATCACTTAGGGTGCTCACATTTTACACTAAAATACATGATAGAACCCAAAATTTCTAATTAGATTTCAGAATCTCCATGGTAACCATCACTATTTAAAAAGAGGAAGAAATTAGAATTAGAAACTGGATAAATGTTCATAGAATAGAAAAAGTTTCCTTATCTACTTACAACTAACCTTGTTATTTATACTTTTCTCATTGGCCTACATTCTCATCTTTGCAGTCCTTTAAATATGTTGTAAAAGACATGTTTGAAAAGATCTTTCTGGGTATGGTACTTTTATAAGTTCACTAAACATTAAATGTCTGGATAATTTCTGAGCTTCCAGACTGTGTTTCAATAACTGTAGTTATAAATACATAAGCATATTATAACTTAACATATTTTGAGTATTATTAGAATTATAAAATGTGTGCCAAAACCCAAAGACAATTTTAGAAAAATGATTCAATGGACAAAAGGCACCACTGATATACTTTTTTTTCATGTACAACCAACACATTAGCCACTTCAATTACTTTTCTTATTGGTGACACCTTCCCATATACAGTGATATAGATGCATATGGACATTTAAAAAATCAGGTTTATTTTTGGTGTATAGGGTTGGAGGAATCATGTGATCTCTATCATCTCTTTTAGCCTTAAAACTCTTTATGGTTTAAAATGTGATTTTTACCCATTAGAAAAAACAAAGCTATTAATTTGATGGTATTTATCCCAAGCTATAGACTAAAATTCAAATGCACATGAATAAAAGCTAGACTTTGAGTTGAATGTATATGTTGAAAGAAAAAGAAACAAGAGATTTCAAGATCTGTATTTATCAGACGCTTCCTCTGACATCTGACTTTTTATAATGGTTAAAGGGTTATTGAGTTCTGCATGTCAGTGTTTCTCTTTTAAAGTTACCTTCCCCTCACTGAAATAGAGTTTTTGATGTTACTTTTTCTAACTTCCAGTATTTTTTATGGGAAAATTCTAGTAATGTCAGAGTTATTCTACATGCTATCGCCTAGGTTGGCAATTGATAGGTACAGAGTAAAGATCTGTTGAATTCATATCCACTCATTTTCCTACTGTTATATTTTATCTGGCTTCATTATATTCCCTACATGACTGATAATGAAACCGAGTCACTGGAAATACATGGAGCATGTCCATAGTTAGTGAGAGGTCTTCAACACACCAATGACTGCTGGCCCTCAACCAGTGCATCACAGCAAAGCATCTCTTTAAACTAACAGGAACAGAATGAAGATGGGGCAGAGAAAGGTATCGAGATGTTTGAAACATGAATCCTGAAGTCAACATTTAAGAATTTTTTGTCCAGTTATTCTTTAAAACACATCCTTAAGTCTAAAGCACTGTAGAAATTTAATTAAGAGCAGGGCAGCTTGGTCTTGCCACAATCACAGTGAAGAATATCTCAGAGGGGATAATTTCAAACATAATTTCACCCCGGAGTACTAGCTCTTTTCTGCTTCCATCCTGTTGGGATACACAGAAGCATGTGAGGTAGAGGGAAGGGCAAGAGCAGCCAGGCCTTAGGAACAGGACCAGGTTCTTCTGCAAGTCACAGTCTGAAGATTTTCATGCTTTCTATGCTGTTAAGATTATAAATAGATGCAATAGCAAATGTCATGTGGGATCCAAGAAAACAGTGCTTGTTTGCATGTGAGAAATTACGTCTTAAAGTTCTTGAACCTATTGTGAGAGGATAAGTCATAAAATCTGAGAACTGACATAATCTTGTGAAGCCTATTTAGAGTTTTTTCTTTATTTGTTTCTTTAAGGAGTCATATTCCTAGATTTGGGTGGAATCATGATGTTTACTTTAATTTTTAGTTTTATGCCTCTAGTGTATTCTACATACTGAATTCAAGTTTCTGATTTGAAAAGAAGGCACTTAGGAACTGATTTCATGGAGAGTTATGTTTCCAGAAGTTAGGCCTAACTAACTATTGTTGTCATTTACTTCTGACCAATTTCATAGTCCCAGGGAATAAAGTGTCCCTTGCACTTTTAACCATTTTAACTCTTTATTATTTTCCTCCTTGGAACCTGTGCTCCCTTAATTTTCTGTTTCCCTTTTAGCCATTGACCTTACATCCTTTTCTCTCTCTTTGCCTTCAGTTCTGTGTCCTTGTGGAGTAGCCAAAGTCAGCCTTTGGTTGTTAGTCAGACTCCATGGGCAATTTCTTCACTGTTTTCATTGTTTACATGAAAGCATGCAAATGTATAGCAAATACACCAGCTGGAAACTCCCCACAGACAGACGTATCCAAACAGGAGGTTCCTGACGTGTTGTGCTGGGTCAGGCTGGTGCTGCCACCAGAAAGAACAGCCCACACCCATATGCACTGTTGCTCCTGGATGGAAGGACGTGAGAGCATCCGCATGGACTGGGCCTCAGCCAACACTTAGTCCCCACCACACACAGTGAGACAGAAAGATGTGATAGCGACAAAGCTTTGGAATGCTGTTTGCAGCATGCTGTTCTTTGGCACACTTCTTCGGAATGTAAAAACAGACTTCTCCTGATTTTCCAAAGACACATTGTTTATTATACATTCAGGCTTTCAAAATGTCTATGAATTTAAAGGCGATTGATTGATTTAGGGTTTCAACTCAAGTCTTTATGATAGGTATGTTGAAAATTTAATATGAACCATTGCAATAGGAACGTATAATTGAAAGAATCAGTGATTTTAAATATATATTTTCAGCATGCGAAAGAGTAACATGAGCAATAGGATACCTATTGTCATCTTTGACTTTAATAAGAAAGATGTAGGAGATACAAGATTGTCCAATAAAGGTAGAAAGCTTAAAATTGAAACGAACATATTTGAATGCCTTCCACAACTGATATTTCCTGAAAAGGAAGAATAATAAATTTCATGAGTGTGCATTCACATTATACATCAAATAAAGTTCTGGTAAAATGCACAGTCTATTGTACTGTGCATTCTATTGACTTCAACTGACATTGACAATTATTGATTGGGGGATTAGCACAGGTGCACTCCTTAATTATTTGTTATAAATGCTGTTAAGGGACAATCCGTCACAAATTCCTGTGTGACAACAACGTGCCCCAGTCAAGAAGCACACTATTACTAAGAAAAACCTGGCTTAGTTTCATTTTTTTAAAAAAATTTCCTTCAATTCTCTATCACTGTATTTTAAAATTAAGATAAAAATGAAAGAGTAAATGGCTTAAATCCCCTAATGACAGTGATTCTAAATGGAAAATGAGGTGAGACAGATGTCTTTAGATTCTCTTAGCAAAGTGATCACCTTGATCAAAGTGAATGAGATTTTCCAAATATGAGTAGAAAGGAAAATAAAAACAATGTTTCTCTGTCCCTACATTTATAACCTGAGTGGTCACCATGACCACTGACCCATTCATGGACACCCAAGATCAGCACCCAATAAATTCCATGTCTAATCCAAAGTGTACACTGTGCTTCTATGAATGTGGTAAACATTAGAAGTGATGTGGAGCCACCAGGCTGGAGTCTGGAACCAGTTTTTTTACCTGGGCTTAAAGACAGATCATGGGAAAAGAGGATCCAGCCTGACCCTAAAGCACAACACAGTTCCAGGAAAGAGCTATGCACCTCTCTCTAAGTAGTTCCAAATTTTTAACACTTCTCATTCCTAGGAGCAGATGGCCAGAAAGTTTAAAACTTTGAGAGATGGCAACTGCATGAGTTGTAGAAATGAGGTTATCTTGTCACAGAAAGAATTCACTGTCTTTGCCATTTGCAATCAGTTTCTTTTTCATTGCTGTGGATATTTCACAGAGGGAGTTGTACGCTGCCTGCTCTTCCCCCATACCTAAGCTGCCAGAGCCCCTCCAGTTGGGTCATTGCTGTTTGACATGACAAGAGGGGCTGAATACACCAAACTTATTTTCTAGCTTTTAAAGGATCTGACCAGAGCAATTATCAATCACTTCTGTTCACGTGCTACTAGGCAGAGAGCTTTGTGTCACAGTGGACGTCAACATGCCACACAAGCAAAGGGAATCCCAGCTACTATGAGTAGAAAGATTTGTGGATAGTAAGTTTGCCACAGGCAGGGTCTGCCACCTATGTTCCAGAAATGAAAAAGAGGAATGGCCTACTGTTCTGCAGTTGAGCTAAAGTGTTAGTCCAACAGCTGCTTGGTGGATTGTGATCCTGGCTCAAGCAAAATGATAACAGACCATCCACGCACCACTCATAAACAAGAAAACTCTCCCCAAGTAACACATTACTGAAATGTAGGCAAGTGCTGTTCAGCCCTTAAGAGCAGGGCAATGAATACGTCACTGAGTTTTTCACTCATAAAGTTAAGACATTTCTTCATCTATGGCCCAAAGGTAAGAATAAATTTCACTTATTCTTCAAGTAGCTGTGAGACTACACTGTTTGAATTTAAAAAGTTTTTGAAGATTTTTGTCAGGTTTGGTTGTTTCCTTTGTAATCCTCAAATTGATTTGTTTTAGGCGTCTTGGGTCCTCTTCAGGATGAATTCTTTTGTCATTATTATAAATAATCCTGGGAGTCCTGAAGACCTTGCTTTTAAAAGAAATTTTAAAGTGATATTTTTGTACTGATGGAGAAATTTTTCAGTGTCATCATTTTTGAGGGGCTCAGATAAGTCTCAATTTTAAATTTTTTTCTGTCAGAAAAATCAGATAGATTTTTATAGTAAATATGAAGAATACACCCAAGTGACTTTATTCACTGTAAGCAGAAATTTCTTCTATTACCACTGAAAACCACAAACCCTATAAGTAGGCAACAAAGATCTTGTTGGCCTAAACATTTTGCTTCTCTAAGTCACAAACCAAACTGTCATTTTAGACTACAAAGCACACATTGGCATAGAAAGGCAGGAGCTAATCTCAGGAGTGTCAGATAGGGTAGCTTCTGAAAATTGTTAGTAGCATCTACTGTTTACCTCCTTTTCAATTTCTTTATAAAGGAGCCACCACAAGTACTCGGTTCTGGGAGTGTAAACACTGCATTTGCCACTCTTCGACAAAGCAATAGAAAATGGGACAATTTATTACTTCTTTTTGCAAAGACTCATTTTAGTCTAATATTTTTGGGTGTTTATAGAAGTGATTCTGGAAGTCTTTGGGGAATAGATTAATTATAATGTTTATATTCAGGAGTCCCTGTCTGCAAGAAGATATCTCATTCACGGCACTGTCATCTATGGTGGCTGTGACATGACTCCTCAGTGCTGTCTTTTCTCCTTCCTGCTGGGCCTTTCCTAACAAAATGGTGGTGCTGCACAGTCCGCACTGACTTAACATGCAAAGTGTGGTAAGGCTGCTTTGCTTGCGGTATTTTTATGTGTGTTCAAGCTGTGAAAAGTGTCACAGCAACACTCCCATTCTGTGTCAGCTGAACTGTATCTGCTGATATTCATATGTAGGACTGACTACAATTCAAACCCGGTTATTTGTTTCTTTATCAATTGTCACAAAATAAAAGGAATATTTCAGCAGTGTTTTTCAGCTTCCAAATAGGAAGCCAATTTTTAGACAGATCTATACCATTCCCTTTTTGGGAGTATCAATCCGTAAACCAGCAGGTGAGACTACATTTTATTAAATGGCTCATTCTAATTCAGATCCTGGGGTGTTCTTACTTATGGATGAATTGTGCTACTATCCCAAGAAAACCATTTCACTTCTCTGCAGTGAGAGATGGCTTCTGTGCACCTGCTGTCTGATTCCAAACCCACAAAATAAGATTCTTCTGTTTGTGAAATCAGATTTCTCACGGATGCTAGATTTGACAGAGGCTATGACTTTAATAAAAAAAGAGCAAGACAAATAAACCACACTTTGACCATTGCTGGTTCCACATTATGGCACCTATACCTGTTGCCAAACGCTAAACCAGAATGAGTCATTCAGCGTGAGGGGCTTCCTATTGACCAAAAACTAGAGAAACTATGCGCACCTAAGTCATCCTTAGGATGAAGTAAAGAAGAATAAGAAGGAAGCATCTCAGTGAACATGTATTCACGTGTCTTTTGAGAATGTGTTTTAAAAATCATTGTAGTTTACTAAGGGATTTAGCTGTCCATTCTGTATGAACATTATGAGTTTAATACTTATATAATATTAAACAGCAACTAATGAATAATCCGAAAATTAAGACTCAAATTCACTTACATAGAAGTAGAAACAGTTTGAATCCTTGGGAAAGACAGAGTTAGGCAAATCCTGACAAGGTCACGTCAGTGATCAGCTTTTGTTAGTCCTTACCTGGGCACAGGCAAGGCCGATAGATAAATGGAATCTTCCCAAGATTTCTCTTTTCTACTCCTCTCCAGGTTCATGCATTGTTTTCTGTCTTAGCTAAGAAGGATCTTAAACTTGTGGTACATTTATTCTCCGTGTGTTTGGCTATTTATTGTTTCTTTTAATTACCATGGAAAATGCGTTCAATAAAGAAACTTGTAAGACAGAAAGAAATTTTTAAAAAAACACAAATCATCTGTTATGCAACTACCCAAAATAGGTTATGGTAGCATATGGTTTGCCCTTCCAGAGTGTATTGCTACATCTATTCCTCTACTCTTTCCGGGTCCCCTTCTCTTTCCTCTGTGCATGCTTTTTCTTAAGTGACACCCAACACTCCTGAAATCTATCCTGCACAGAAAAGGTACTGCTTACTTTTGAAAACTCTTCTGCTTAAAACTCAATGAGAATTAAGTTGTGTCATATACTGGTACAAATTCTTATTGTTGAGTGCAATCATGATGTGTGTATGTAATGTACCAATAAAGATTTCAATTAAAAAAAAAAACTCCTCAATGGCTTTCTAGCTCACTTAGAATTAACTTAAAAGTGTCCATGGTATTCTTGCTGAACCTTTTAAAATCTTCTTCTCTGGCCATGGACACTGATTTTCTGGCCCTCAACTTGTTTGCTTTCTATTGCTGAAACTGATAACCATTAATTCAGTGGCTTGAAGAAAAATAAATTTTTTATTTCTGGGCAAATTTTTTCTCTCTCACAAGTCTCATGGCTGGTCTCACTGGGGTCTAGTCACAGGTCTTCAGGCTGCATTCATTCTGGAGCCTCCAATGGCCACTGCTTCCCTTGTATTTAGCCCTCCTTGCTTATTTAATGTGAAATTTTCAATGATTCTGAAGAGTCACACATAGATATATTGAGGAAAGGGGCCCTACTCCACCTAATTCCTACACATAATTTTTTTTTTTTTTGAGAAAGGATCTTGCTTTGTAGTTCAGGCTGGCCCTGAGCTCACTATGTAGCCCAAGTGAGTCTTGAACTCTACAGATGTTTCAATGAGTCACAGATCACTATCCAGCAAGCCTGGGATCCAGTAGAGCCACTGTGATGTGAAGATTGTCTGAATTGCCCCAAGGAATAATATGGAAATTTAGAAATTGTATAAGTAGGAAAGATATCTGGACAGAGAACAAATTTATTTATGTCAGGGTAATAAAGTCATTGTTTTGACATTGGGACATCGGTTCATTGTGATTTGATATAGACTGTGTTTTCTTTGGTTTTGTTGTTTTTATATTTTTTACAGATTCTTGAGAAATAGGTGATCCAGATGAAGGATGTGTTCTGGCAGCTGTCTGTTCTTCTACTCTTCAGAAATGACTAAAGACCTTATGTGAATGGCTCTGGGGAAATAGTCATGAATGTACCAGGACTGGCCTTCAAGTGACTCACCTGTTTAATAAGAGCATCAGATGGTTGCTTAGTGTACAGGGCAATAAGATTTTCAGCAGAGGTTTTAGAGGGTCTTGTGAGAGTTCAGAAGACAGAAAGAGGCATCCAGTGCGGTCAGGATAGGGGAGATGAACCTCGATACACCCAAAGGGAGATGGGGAGGTACCAGGAGGGCATCTGCCAGGTTGGGGGTCTGTGTTCTTTTTCTATTCTATGAGACTATTCTTATTTCGATTATGCTGCAACTGTTTCTTTATCATGTTGACTAATTCCTGGCAGATAGCAGGTTCTCTACGGATATGTGCTGAGTGTCAGAATGAATATATATATATATATATATATATATATATATATATATATATATATATATTATATATATGCTGTTTTACTTTATAGAAAAAACATCATACTGAGTGAGTTTTGGGGAACATATTTCCTTTCTTTTAGCAATAGACCACTTTTTTTTTTTTTGCCAGATTCCATTTTATTGAAATATAGTACCAAATAAGTATTTCTTTAATCAGACCTCACTAAACTGTATACCTTTTCTTTTTTTTTTTTTAATCTTTATTGGTACATTACATATATGCATCATGACTGCATTCCATAATGGGGATTTGTACCAGTATAAGACACAACTTAATTCTCATTTTTTTCCCATAGTCCTACCCACCCTACCACCACCCCCCATATACATAAAATTTGTTTCCTTACTTTTTTGTTATGATCTCATTATTTTTCCCTCTTCACCCTATTTTACTTTGAGAATTTTCTATTTCACAATATATAACTTACAATTCTAGGACTCATTTACATCTTTATAGGATCGGGGATTTAGCTCAGTGGTTCTGGCGCCTGTATTGCAAGCTCAAGGACCCAGGTTCAATCCCGGTAACCACATACAATACTGGGCAGAGAGACTCATGCCCAGCATCAATCAGTACCACGTACCACAGTGCCGGGCGTGGTGGCTCACGCCTGTAATCCCAGCACTCGGGAGGCAGAGGCAGGAGGATTGCTGTGATGTGAGTTTGAGGCTGAGCTCAGGGCCAGCCTGAACCACAAAGCAAGAACCTGTCTCAAAACAAACAAACAAACAAAAAAGACTTTGGAAAATTTCTTTTGACTTTTTAGAAGACTTACAGAAACACTAAAAGTATGTGTTTGGATTACAGTTTTTCAAAGCTGAAAGTTTTTGAGTTTAGATCTGTGTTAGAGTTGCACATTTGTAAAACACAGTCTATCCAAAGCCCTGTGTGCTTCATTTTTCCTTATCTCTATTTCCTCTCCTAGTTCAGAGCTGTGACCCAACTACCTCACCTTTTAAAAAAAAATTGATCTGCCTGTTTATCTGCCTATCATCTATCTATCTATCTATCTATCTATCTATCTATCTATCTATATCTATCTAGTTAGCTAGCTAGCTAGCTATCTTTCTATCATCTATCTATTCATTAATCTATCTGGGATGGATTGTATTTAATTCTCTTAACACCCGAGTGCTACTCTTTAATTCCAATAATTACCTCAACCTGTAATTCTGTCTCCCTTGTCTCATGTCTTCAGTGTTATCATCTATAATGTTAACTCCCCAAACTCCATTTCAAGTCAAGCAAACCTAATGGATGGGTAAATTAACATGAAGTTTTGTAAGGAAGTTAATAGCAAAAAAAAAAGAAGTATTTGTAATAATTTTACATCTGCAAATTCTAAAGTAAAAAAAATTTACATAGAGAAACCTATGCATGAGTATATATACATGTTAGAATTTTTCCACCAATTTATCACAATCTTCTAAAATAATTTCCTATATATTTTAAAGCACAATACTCAAAATGAGTGAATGTACAAATTTTAGAGTACATTGACTTTAGGGGGGAAGCTACATTTGCTGCAAGAGAGAAAGCTAAATAGACCTAATACTATTAATTTGCTTCAGCTAGGCTAAAAACTATAATATACAACATGTAAAAAATCTTTGCTCATATTTTAAGCTCTTCATCTATCTCTCTGTCTCTTTCACACACCATCTATGTCCATCTATCTCTCTCTGTATACACACATAAACACAGTCCTGGTAATAAAAAATTCTGTCACATGATTTAAGGGAATAGACAGAAAAGTGCACAAGAGGAGACGTTTTGGAAAAGGATTAAAGAACTACAGTCCCAAGCTCAGCTGAAGGGCTATTATTCCTTCTATTCTTTATATTCCACCTCCAAGGAACAGGCGTTCTGGTCCTAGTCCCTGAGAAATGACAGTGTAGTGATTGATCATACATATCACAGCAATGAAAATTACTCAGAAAGAAAAAAAAATAAGACAAATTAAAATCACTTGTTCAGAATAATTTAGAAGAATGTGTAATTTTACTTTTTATGTGGGCTAGAAGACATCTATTAAACATTTTAAAATAGCTTCAGCATAGTTTCCCAAGTCCATTAGTATGTTCAAACTCTATATGATATAAATACTTTTTTTAAAAAAATCTAGATGTGGTGCTGGCAGTGCCCTTCTGTAACAGTCCCACACTTTGGGGGTTCACTTGAGGTCAGCGTTAGTCTAGGGTAGATAAGTTGTGTTGGGTCACCCTGGGCTACACTCAAAACCTCTCTCAAAAAAGTAATGTAGATGCTAGCATCATATTAAATATTAATATTTAGTAACAGAATGTGTCTCATTCTTCCTATTTAATTTCTTTCCCCTCTCCTTCAATCAATTGCTCATAATTGGTTGACAATGTGAGTAATGGATTGATGAATCCAAATAACCACTTGATTTATCACCACTTGTAAAAGTTCTATATGAAACTGATCATTTAGTCTTTTGTTACTATTTAATCATCACATACTTATTTGATCCACTTTTCTGTGGTTTCTGGCTACTTTTAACCCAATGTAAATATTCTCTTCATTATACATTTTCCCTTGTAGTTGAGGCAGGCCATTTTTGATTTTAATCTTAAACACATGGACTTTACAAAGATACACATAAACCAATTTTAATAAATCTATTATTTATAAAAATTTCTTCTGTAGGGCTTCACTTTTTGAAGTTTCCTCATTTTGAACAGTTTCACCAGTGTCAACAATGAACTGCAAGGTACCTCATTTCAACTAGAACAAATGACTGAGATTCAGTGAGTCACAGCACAGAATTTCATTAGACATTAGCTTATCGGTCAAAGATGACCTTTTCTTTGAGCCAGATGGGTTTTTGGAGGACTCCTTTATCGAATGCAGAATAGATTGGATTTTAGATTTCTTACCATATCAGGCTTGAGAGATTCACGTGAGGATCCAGCTGCAATGTATTTGTATGCATTTGAGATGATTTTAATAGATAAGATTTTAAAATAAAGATTGGCCTTTTCTTTTCTTTTGCCCATTTGTGATATTTGGCATTTTATTTGTTTTAACATATAGAGCACCTTATAAGTGTATCCCCAAAGTTTAAATTCCTAGGACAGATTTTTCAGTCAGATGCTAAGCAGTAACACCAAAGAAGCAAATCTGACTTCACGAGCGTAACTATAGAATTGTAACTACAGAATAGAAATAGTTGGTCCTAGAGCATCAGTCTCTGCCTTCCTTGTTATTTCTTTCCATTGCACAGATCTTAACAGTTGGAAGGTCCTGAGATTCCACCACAAAGACATAGAACTTCCTCACAGATACTGTTCTCAGAGAAGACACCTTCACTTAGTACACAAACACAAACAGTCTTGATCCAATTCGCATCCTATCTTCAGATCTTACGGCTGAAATTCATTCCTGATAAAGCAATCAGTGATATGAGATAAAGGGTATTGTTTGCTGTAATGAGAGCTCAGTAACTGGGGCTAATGCTGTAGGTGAGGACACTAGCATTGTTGCACACATGTGTGTCTGCACACTAGGCATAGTCTTTATGTTTTTTGCATTACTGGGGCTCAAACTCAGGACTTTGCCCTTGCCAAGTAGGTATACAGTGTCATTAAGCTACATCCATAGCCTCAACAATGCATATTCACACACATACATGTGCAAATAAGATGTAAATATACATATATGTGTAGTGTATAATACCTTGAAGGTTTAGAGAAGGAACCTGCGAGTTAGGAAACAGAACTATCACATGGCTGAAGATGGAAATCTGGAAGCATTGGCTGCTTTTGCCATTTTAGTTTTGCTTATTCCTGGAAACAAAGGTACAGACTCCTGGGGCTGAGGCATCAAAAGTCCATTCAAGTGGGATGTTTGACAAACGTGCCTAATCTTCAGTTGTGGCCACAAATGGTGACTTCTATGCAACAAGAGCAAAGCAGGGTGAAGCAGCCTCACAGAAGGACAGTGGCTCTGTCCTGATACTTTCTATCTGTAATCTTCATAGAAATTAATGGCAGCAGTGTAAGCCCAAAGCCACCCAAATGGAGTATATTTCACTAACATACTATTGAGTAAATGAATCTAGACATGGTAGAATGTATACTAAAAACATATACTTATTTTAACACAAAAATTAAGATATGATTAGGAACATATTCTTGGGTGGAAAAATTATAGAGGAAATCAAAAAACATATTTTAAGTTAAAAGTGAAGATAATGGCTCTTATAGTGGAAGAAGCTTGCAGTTGGAGAAGAGATATAATGAAAATCTTCATGAGTACTACTGACAGTTTGTGTATGTTTTCTTTTTTGTAGATGTTCTGTTTTGAAATTTATGTTCACATGTGTTATACTTTGCACCAAGTACATTAAAATGTAAGCTAGGTGTTCTTTCTCTCTGCTGAAAATCTGTAAATTCCCAGCCCATACTCACCTTTCACACTCTATCAAATGGCTCTCATTTGGAAATGTCTCACCTTCCCTCTTTCTCATTTTAGGTATATGGAACTCCTTGCTCAGTTCGAAGCTTTTGCCCTTGAACTTCCTTTCTGTCTGGCTGTGTCCTTCTGCTGTCTTGGCTCATAATTGTTCATCCTTCTGCCTCAAAGCAAGTGGATTTTCTTCAGAGGTTCATTCTTTGACCCCTCTAGCTGATGACTAAAAACCCATTAATTATTTTGTATCTGTTTATTTTCTTCACACTGGAAAATTATGTAGAATGTAAGCCACTGTGCAAAATTTATAAATGTGCTTCAGTAATGTAAAACCTTAGCTACAACATAAGCTTTCCAAGGGTGAGAGTATACTGATTTTATTCTTAGCACTGACTGAATCATTGGCCAAGAAAAATAACTTTAATAAAGGAAATTTATGAGTTCAGAATATTATTTCATTATTGAATGGATCATAGGAGAAACTTGAAATCCCATTATATAATTTGATTATCATAGTTAAGTTTCTAGACACTACAGATGTTTAGTCCAAATATTTAGAATTTGTGGACAAATTTCTGTGTTATGAGACAATTTTCCAAAAGATACTTTATTCTTATCACATTTAAGTGAAGCATTCCTTTAGATATTATAAAACAAGGAAAAGAAATTGCTTAATTGAGTATTAATAATGATAACGTTTAATGATCAAATTTATGTGTAATGTCATGACAAATATTGTATTTTATTTCTGGAATTACATAGGAACTTTGGTCTGGTTTTTATGACTATTTCCCTCTCCGTAGTTCCTCTTTGTTTGTTTGTTTGGAAGAATGTCTTATATAAAGTAACTGCAACTTTTGATAAAAATAAACACATATTTATCTGTAAATTGATAAATTATATTTTTGTAATGTATTACCAATCCATTGCCCTTACTTTTTATCAAACAAACTAACTGACTAGCTATAATTACTATACGAATTTCCCACCTGATTTTTGGCTTCAATGTTAGATATCTCCCAGATATCTCCAACCAAACTCCATCTTCATCCAATTGCAACATGCTTGTGTTCAAGTTTAGGTACACCTAGTGGATCCCAGCAGCCTTGACCTCACAAGCATCACTTGTCATAAGCAGCAGTCAGCAGAACAGGGACAGAATTTCTCAAAGTCAAGTCCCACTTACCCTGCAGCACCAGCTTCTTCAGACCTGAGCAGTGAAGCGAATCAGCAGCTGACCTGAGTTTGGTCCAGGCTTCTTTGCAAGGTTTTCACGCACTTCATTTCCAGAACCTTCTCTTGCCACAACAAACCCATCAAAACACTAAAAATCTCTCAGGTATTAAAGAGAATAAAGCTCACATGTATGTATATAGTTTAATGTATGAAGGGTTTGAAGAGGTATTTCTTTATGGTTTTGTTGCACTTTCTTATTTATATCATGTGTCCATCTACAGTCTAGGTGACTTTTTCCTGTAATACTATATCATAAACCCACCAATACATCTCTCAAGAAAATGAGATTTCAGGCCAGGGATATAGCTCAGTGGTTCCGGCGCTTGTCTTGCAAGTGCAAGGACCTGGGTTCAATCCCCGGTAACCACATAATAAAACTGGGCGTGGAGACTCACCCCAGCAGCAACCAGTACCACATACCACAGTGCTGGGTGTGGTGGCTCACGCCTGTAATCCCAGCACTCGGGAGGCAGAGGCAGGAGGATTGCTGTGCTGTGAGTTTGAGGCTGAGCTCAGGGCCAGCCTGAACCACAAAGCGAGACCCTGTCTCAAAAAAAAAAAAAAAAAAAAAGAAAATGAGATTTCAAATATTTTTTTTTTTACAAAATAACAAATTTGCCTCTACTTTTTCACAATAAAAGCAAGATTTATGTGTATATTTCATATTAAAATTACCACCTTTCTGATAAATTATCTTATTTTTTCAGCATTCCACATTGGACATTGTTATATTGAGTTAATGTAAGACAGCTTATTTTTATACTTCAGTGTTTTATAGATTTATTTTTTTACAGCACCATTAAGAGCATCTGATTTTTGCAGCATTCCCAGATTTTCTTGTCACATTACACAATATTCCACAGTACCGCTTTGTGCTCAGCCTGGTAGCATTTCCTCACAGCCGGGTTTTTGCCTCTCAAGGCCAGGTAATGAGATGAGCTTCAGAAAAAGAAACTGTTGGTTTTGTCTTTCACATTACAGCCCAAACAGATTGTTTTTCCTTCTACTGCTAGCCAACACTCACTTTACGCAGTATTTCCCCTGGTAGGTAAGCATGGCTAATTTAATGTCCAGTAGTGAGCTTAGAGCTCATAAATGTCACTAGATTTTCAGTTTTTAAACTGAGAAATAAAATGTTTCTTTCAATATTCTGTGAATTTTAATGGAAAGTCTGTGGACTTTTTTAACTGCTCAATAAAATAAAATAAAAATATCATCCATTCATGACATGGTAGGCCTATTTTAAGCATAATGAAACTATTTAAAGATTTATATTATTGACACTGACTAATTTTGGCAATATTACAGAATTATTTCAATAGAGCACTTTCCACTTTTGGAATTTACTAATATTATTACTGTGCTATTTGTGACTATCCACTCTAAGTACATGTGTGTCTCATGAAAACAGCACTTGAAATTCTCACTTCATTTTTGATGGTACTCAATCCGTCTGATCTCCACTAGTTATATCTATGACATGGAGGAAAATAAGGCAGTCACGGACTCAAGGATCTTTTTGGAAGTTGTCCTACACACACATCAGGAAAATTCAAAGGCCTTGATTTGCCAACAGTGTCAGCAAGTAGTGATCACTGTAGTTCCATCAGGTTCCTTCCCTTGTAATAACATGACAGAAAGCAGAAGATTCTACAGTAATGCCATAGTTTGAGCAGTCCTTAACAATAATATGACTACACTGCCAGCCTGTTTAACCTCATTTTCCCAGAGTTCTATATTTAAACATTTTCCCAGATGATTACTGTTGGTTTCCATGAAAATTCTACAGAGTGAAAGCAGATGAACATGCAAGAGAAAAAATAATGCATGCAAGTTAGGTTGGTTTGACAACTCAATGTTGAAGCTTAGGCTTATCTAATCAGTGAAAAAATGTATATATGATGGTTTTTCTTTATTTTGTTCCTTTACTCCTTTGAGAGAATATTTTCAGGTAGGATTTCAAAGTTCATTTTAAAGAAGTTAATCTTGAATAATTATTTACTTACTTGAAATCATTTAGTTTTATTTTAATGATAATGAATATATATTCATTATATATATTATATATATATAATATATATATATATATATGAATGAATTGGTATTGTTAGTTAAACACTTTTTAAAAGTTAGATATCAACAAAGGACTTAATAATGAACAAAACTAAAAGAAGAAAAGAAAATTCAGTACAAACTAGCTGCTTAGTGAAGGAACTCTTGTAAAACATGTATAAACCTTCAGATCTGACCCCCAGAAAGGAAGAAAGGAATGAAAGAAAGAGAAAAGAGAAGAAAAAGGAAAGAAGAAAGGAAGGAGAAAATAAGCAAAAGAAAGAAAGGGAAAGAAGAAGGAAAGAATAAAAGAAAGAAAAAGAAAAGGAGAGAGAAAGAAAAGGAAAATGAGACAGGTCAGAGAACAAGACAAAGGAACATATGACTCTATTTGATCTATAAGGAGTTGGTAATCAATTCTGTCAGGGTTCAGCTTGAGTTTTAAACAATTGGTTTTATCTGCCAATATTAATCACACCAAGTTCTTACCAAGATGTTAGGCATTAAATGGAATTCCATGCGTTCCAGGTCAGTGATTCTCTTCTCAGTGGGTGGTCAGCTCAGTTGACAGAGAATTAATGAAGTGATTCCTGGACTCTGGTTTTCTGCCTCAGAGCCAGGTCAGATCTTTTCTCTTAGAATCATCATGTTTCATGGGGAATCATGTCAGCTTTGAGTAGAGTTGAGGGTTGGTTTTTTTTGTTTTGTTTTGTTTTTTTAGATTTTTTGAGACAGGGTCTCGCTTTGTGGTTCAAACTGGCCCTGAGCTCAGCCTCCAACTCACATCACAGCAATCTTCCTGCCTCTGCCTCCTGAGTGCTGGGATTACAGGCCTGAGCCACCATGCCCTGCACTGTGGTATGCGGTACTGATTGCTGCTGGGTGTGAGTCTCCACACCCAGTATAGTATGTGGTTACCGGGGATCGAACCCAGGTCCTTGAGCTTGCAAGACAGGCGCCACAACCACTAAGCTAACTCCCTGGCCCAGTTGAGGGGTTTTGCTTGTTGGTTTGTCTTTGTGTGTGTGTGTGTGTGTGTGTGTGTGTGTGTGTGTGTGTGTGTGTTTTGCTTAAGCAAAGTAAATAGAATTGAGCATAGTGTCTTTGCAGTGATGTACAATCTGACCTTCCTTTTTAACTTTTTGGGAAGAGAGAGAGCATTTCAGTAAGTCACAAAATTTCCCAGGCTGTGCTTGACTTTTCAGTCCTCCTGCCTTAACCAACCCAAGTACTGATGACAAGTATGTGTCATGCATGTGGCTAGTGTTGACTTCCTAACCTTACTTCACTATGCACAAACCTCATGAGTGTGAGTAAGAGTTCACATGCTTGATCTGTTCCTTTTCCCCTTGTGGAAGAGAAGATGCTTTTATGTAGACCAGTGTGAACATCTTCCTGTGGAATACAGTCTGTCCTCAGCCTCACTTACTTACAGTCTCCTTCGTTTTTTTCCACAACTATTCACTAGGTAACTGTGACATGGAAAAGAACAAACCCAATCCTGGGACAGGAAGAGGAGCATCTTCCTATCCTCATGGTGTTCCCAGTTCTGTAAGAAAGAAGATGAGCTCTGTAATCGCAATGACAATGAGCTTGCTAGACCGTGACTTCCCAGGAGGCTGTCTCTGTGTGTTGTCTTGTTCTATCTAGAACCCCAACTAATATGAACATTCCATTTTCAGCTCCCTATGTATCCTTATGCTTCAGACTCCAACTCAATGTCATCTGTTACTGAACTTCTTTATGATTTTCAACAAGACTTGATGCCCCTTGGGGCTGGCTCAGTGGCTCTGGCATCAGCCTGGCAAGCACACGGTTCAGAGTTCGATCCATAGAAACCACATATCACAGTGCCAGGCATGGTAGCTCATGCCTGTAATCCTAGCACACAGGAGGCAGAGGCAGGAGATCTGCTATGAGTCTGAGCCTGGGCTACATAATGAGTTCAGGGCCAGCCTAAACTACAAAAGCAAGAGCCTGTCTCAAAAAACAAAACAAAACAAGACTTGATGCCTCTAATATGTCTCTATCACCAATATTTCCCATTATAGCACTAACAAGACTAATAGTTATTGGTTTAATTTTTTTTGCCTGTTTTACTTTCTGAATTTAGTACATTTTAAAGAACAAAATATTTGTATAAAATATCAGTGGGTCATGCATAACTGAAGGGTAACAGTAAAGGGGAAAAACAAGGGAATGTGGTCAGTGAAAGATGGATGGGTCCGCTGCTATCTGTGCTTTCAAGAAAAGCACTGCTGAATCTGTCCTACAATTACAGGGATATTCCACATGTGTGCAACTGAAATACAAATCTGCCAGGCACTGTATTGAGTGTCTACCAATGAATCATCTATCCATGGGAAAAACTCAGTATAGGTATTTAATGTTAAAGTAGTGCTCCAAACAACTGATTTATTTAATTTACCCATTACTATTTCTATTATGCTTTTCACTAAATATGATCCAGTATCACTCACTTAGTTATTTCTTTTCTTTTAAGTTTATAATTTCTCACTCAAAATTTTTTATAAGCACTAGGTTTTTGCTATTCAAATATTTGCATGTTGACATGTTTAAATTATGTTGCTGTTTCTTTCATCTCAATTTAATATGTATCAGGAATTTATCCACAATTTTATTGACTTCTGGCATTAAGACAAACCTAATATTATTTTAAGTAAAAAATAAATTGAATAAGGCATTTTATTTTGAAATAATATAATTTTAGAAAGTATGAAAACATTAAAAGACTGTTTAAAATATCTTTTTTGGAGATAATCACTTTTCTTTAATATACAAGTATTCTTCAAGTAGGTGTGCATATTAAAAATCAGTTATTATCAATTCTGTTTATATAGTTTCATATCAGGCTTTTTAATGTAATTTTACATCATAAATATCCTCAAATATTATTAAAATATTTAAAGCATGAATTTTAATAACTATACCAGAATTAATTTTATTACAGTCTTACATTTGAATACTTACATTACCATTATGTGATGAATACATATATAAGCAATCATTTTCTATGGTTACAAACTTAAAATAGTTGTATTGTATAATGATTATTAAAAGATAAACTTATTTCTAATAGATATTCTTTATATTAGCACAGTATTTAACAGCATAAAACATAACAAATTATTAGAGAAAATTTTCTTTTAATCACAAATATATCTGCCAGATCTTATATTCAAAGGGAACATTTTTTTCAATTTGTTGTCTAAGTGACAAAATGTATAGAATAAATCTATTCAATGAATTACATTAAGACAGCAAATATTAAACAATATTTGTAGAGCTCTCAGCTATACCTAACCTCAAATGTGAAGCAGGAGATTGGAGGGGAGCTCAAGGGGGATGTGTCCGGGCTATGTTGGGGGCTTGGAGAGGAATGAGAGCTGTTAAACCTGGTAGAGAGCCTCAGACAAGAAAGGCCTTGGAGGCCACGTGAGGAGAGGAGCAAGTCTTGTTTGAAATCAAGTCAGAAACAGCATAGTTTTCTTCCTGACATATTTTTCTCAGTTCTACAACTAGGTCTCCAACAGTCTTACACCCTTTTCATCTACTTGATAAAAATGTCCAAGTTTCCTCAGCTTTGAAAATGGGAATGTATTACTTCCTTTCAAGGACTGTCATTAGATTAAATGGCACAACCTGTCAGTGATGGAGCCCTCTCTGTGTTCAGCATGGATGTGCCAGGGTTAGCACAGAAGAGACCTTCAGTAACAGTTTCCTTAATGAATCTGATTAATCACGAATTGAGAGCAAAAAGTGAAAAACCAAAAGGCCTCTTCTGCAAAGTTTGTCTGGTTTTCTGCAGTCAAAAAGCAAGGACAGGCCTAGGGAGTTAGTCCAGAGAAGGCCAAGGATTTCGCTCAGGGTTCCAGTGCCTGCCTTGCAAGCACAAGGTCCCGAGTTTGATTCCTGGTACAAAACAAAAACAAAAACCACCCAAGGAGAGTTCCAGGAACAAAAATTTAATCATGAAAGCAGTATTATTTAAATAAATTTGGGCCAGTTTCTCTTCCAATGAGACAATAAATACCCTTCATCTTTATTCAATGAACATGTAAAGATCTATAAAGGAGCGGGTTTTCTTGTAAAATAGCACTGATGTTCTTCAGAATTCACTCCTATCATTGCAATCCAAATATTGGGACTCAAATACCAGTACATTCACAACACAAAATGCACAAAAGGCTTTGGGAGGAGGGAGGCTGTCACAGAAGTTGGTGATAATGCTGCAAGAGATGAGTGAGTACATGTCATGGATTTTGAGGGTACTTGGCCATAGCTGAGAGAGTATATGGTACAGATGGGTGCTGCCATTCATTGATGTGAAGGCACTTACTATGGTACAAGATTTACATTTTGGTGCATGACCCAGGGAAGTTAACAGTGGCTAGAAGGTTTCTGAGAAGCTTGGAGAGATGTACTAAGTGAGGGAAATATTCTAGAACAGCCATGAAAGAGAAAGAGAAAAGGACTAACAACTACATTACATGCCTGGGGAAATCTATATATGAGACTGGAAAACAGACCAGATGAATATACTCCGCATGGTGGACAATTTTGAGACACAATAAGGATTGTGCCCTCGAAAGATACAGTAGTGTGATTGAAAAGGTCAATTATAATTTTCCTTTAAATTAGCCCAGCTGGTGGGAGAAAATAGGACACCTTATTACAGAACTGGATTCATGATAAAAATGGGAGTTAGAATTTCTAAATATCAGATACCAAGAGGTGGTAGTTCATGGCCAGAAGAAATGTGGCTACAATTCTTGTGATGAGCAAAAGATAGGAGTAGCAGGTCTGACTTTAAAACAACATTAGAAAAATAAATAGGCCATGGAATTTCTGTAGGGAAGATAGATGAGCAGCCATCAGGAGTATCACTGGAGTTTTACAATGAGAATATATCAAGAATGGATGATCAGGAAGTTAAGGGTAGGTTTCCCCTGCTCCTTACCCTTCCCCTAAATCATGCTTTGCCCCATTTCAAGATCTGAACTTTATTGAAAAAAAATGATTGAAGGGTAAAATCTCTAGAGGAAAAAACCTCAGCAATATTTTGAGAACACAAAGTTATAATTTCCTTTCCAAGAAGACTTAAGGACATTGTCTTAGGTGTGAAAGCACTATGTAAAGTGGAATAAGCCAAACCCTTGAGAAGAGCTATATTTAATGTCAGAAGTGCACCCAATCTCCCCAAGTCCATCCTCATCCTACACTACCTCGAACAGAATGAAGGTTTATGAAATTAGGTAACTACCCAAGTCTGAGCATGCAGGTAGCTGGTACTGTTGGATTAGACATTCTTGGCAAAGTTTCTCACACTTGTTTCTTCTGTTGAATACAAGCACAATCAATCATTGCCCCATCCACACAGATTTAAAGAACGCAGAAACGATGGTCTCTGGCATTTCTCCACTTATGACACCAGGCCAGCATCTATAAGATATGGATGCATCACGGTAGATGACAGCTGTAAATCCTTCTCAAATGGTAACATCCACTGCAGTTATGAATTCCAGGGCAGGATGGAGTATTATGAGCTAATTGTTTTTTGAGCAGAACAGGCTTCAGTGTGAGGAATAGCCATGAAAATAAGAAACACATTCATTTTCTTTCCTCTCAGAAAGAGGACTCTGAACCAGTAGTGATCAATGTGAAGCATGCTATGCATATATATCTGTGTGTAAATTGGGATTATGTGAATTCTCTTTACTACCTAATCACACATTGTGGAGGGTCCTGACACTTACAGAGTAGACAAAGTATTCAACTTGTGTGTATCACCAGTAGTTCCCAAAATGTGAACCTAGATGTTTCTGAAACAATTTCAACTTGAAGAGATCAATTTTTTTTCATTTTTTTTGACATTTACACCTTTGTGGTAAAACAATGTTGGGTAAAACCTCTCTCTTATCATGAAACACATAGGAAGTAAATGGTAGTAATAACTAATACACTCTTCATTGTCTAGAGACATAAGATATTTTTGTTTTATGGCTGAGTGTGCTAGAAGCTGAGGCAGAAGGATTCCATGTTCAAGCCCAGCCCAGGCAACTTAGTGACTCAGTGAAACTCTCAAAAATATAAACAATCCTCTCCTTAAGTAAAGCAGTAAAATTTTATTAAAACTTTACTTTTGAATACATCGTTTTACTATTGTCATGGTAAAATAGGAAATACATAGAGGCTTTTCTGCTCCCTATCAAACTGAGGTACTTATTTAAAGGATAATATTTGTACAATTATTAAGAATTGTGAGCTAGGGCTGGGGATATAACTCAGTGGTTCCGGCACCTGTCTTGCAAGTACAAGGGCCTGGGTTCATCCCCGGTAACCACATAAGGATACTAGGAGTGGAGACTCACCCCAGCAGCAATCAGTACCACATACCACAGTGCCAGGCATGGTGGCTCATGCCTGTAATCCCAGCACTCAGGAGGCAGAGGTAGGAGGACTGCTGTGATGTGAGTTTGAGGCTGAGCTCAGGGCCAGCCTGAACCATAAAGCGAGACCCTGCCTAAAAAAAAAAAAAAAGAATTGTGAGCTAAACTTGCCACATTTTCTTTTTTCTCAATTCCAAAGTACTACTGACAGTAAAATTCTGTTTATTCACAATAAGATATTTGACAGCCTTCAAAATAAAAAAGAAACAACTGGTAGCATTTTTAAAAATTAAGAATTTCAGAATTTCAGCCTTACCACTGAGAATTTGAATTTAATGTCATTTTTGATGCTGAAAAATGAAATGTGCTAGTATTTAAAAATTTTAAAAATATATAAAACTGATGCATATCCAATTGATTGAATTCACAGTGCTATAAATCTTATGTGGGTCAGAAAACTACTCAAAATTTAAGACACTCCTCTAGATATTAATATAATAATATTAAAATTCACTGATACCTTTTATGTTCCATATTTCAACTAACCTTTATAAAGCTATAACTTATCTATTTTAATTTGGGTCAAAGAATCATATTTGAACACATTTGAAAAGATTATTAGTATACAGTCATATCCAACTAGATAGCTGTGTGAGACCAAATTTCCCTCATCTGGTTCAACTATAAGAAGAGATAAATAGGTTGAATGTCAAATAACATCAGTGCAACCGGTTATCGTCTTGTAGGCCAGACATTAAGGAGTTTTATAAAAGTTCAATAGAGCATTGCTCTTCTTACTAATTTGTTTTATTTTTGAAATCCACTTACTTTAAGTGTGAATTATTGATATTATTATCAATTATTACTATCATTTAGGTGTATTATTACTTTTAAATGTGTAATTATAAAAATTTTCTAAGACTCAAATTCTCCTATAGCAGAATTCTTCCTTACAGTAGAAAACCCTAAGTAAGCAAAAGTTCTTTAGGGCTCAGAATAATTTTTAGGAATGTGAATGGGTCTTAGGACAAAGTTTAAGAAACATGACATTATTTTGCTAATGGGGCTAAATAAACAATAAAATATGTGTAGATTGGACAGTTTGGTGCCACCATAACTTTTTAGAGCATTAAATACACATTTTATGAAGATCCAGGACCGTTTTGGTTCAGTGGTCTCCAGGATACCAGAGGATGTTCCACAGACTGAAGGACTATTAGATCTTGTACCTGCAGGCGGTGTGGGTCTTGGAGAGTGTCCAGTGTCCTCTCCTTTTGTGGATACTGCTCTGTCTACTTTCTATTGACATAGAAAGCTGATAGGTTTGTGTCAGGTGCAGAACAGGAGAAGCCTTTTTAAGTCGGACTGAAATGCGGCTGTGACTTGAGCCACAGGGAATAGCCTGAAATGCTAGATAGATAAGTGATTAGAAATGACTTTAGAATAGGCCCCTGGAAGACTTACACTGTAGGATCTGAGGTCCTTGAATAATGATACAGCAACTGCAGGAAAAATCTCTAAGTCAGCCAGAAAGCAGATCTGGGACACTAGGAATCGATAAAGATAAGCCATCCAACCATGTGATGTCAAATGACCACTTTTGAGGGCCCCATGAAAATTTGAGCTTTTTGTTATCTACTGTATAGAAGTCTACTTTTCATTACTATGAAACACACTGGGAGCTGGGGAACCTTATGAAGAAAATAAGTCTATTTAGCTCATAGTTTTTAGGGCTCATACACCTGGCACCAACATGAGCTCACAGGGCCCTCAGGGGAGGTGACCACTCAGTTTTTGGGAGAACGTTTTGGGAGAAGGAGATAAAACCAAGAGAATAGAAGCCAAAGAGAAATGTGAAGTGGATCACAGGTTTTTGTAATGACACATTCACAAGAATTGTGAAGTCCCCAGGAAAATCACATCCATTTCTCCCAAGAGAAGTATTCCACTGGCCTAGAGACTTCTCTCTATGCTTACTGCCTAAAAGTTCTAGCACCTCTGCACCATCTTTTTCCAACTTTCATATGCAGGTGGTTGAATAAATCATGCCACAACTTTCAGCAGTATCTGCTAAAGCTGTAGTGTGGTAATACTGTGTTTTTTCATTTAAGAGATTGCTTCTATACTTTCTCAAAATTCAAAACTGTATATCTATAATATGTGCATTGTTTTGCTCATGTCATAGTTTATTATAAGGTCCAGGCTTTAAAAAACATAAAACATAGTGGGGAATAAGGTAGGAAAAAATGATGGAAAGGATAATATTTTGTGCAAGGTTGCCAGAGAAATCCCTTTTCAGGAAAGTATACTTCAAAACCAAAGTGTTTGGAGTCACCAGAAAGACATGAAGAAACTATGTGAAGTCTGAGACAGCATCCTAGCCAGAGTGGACCCAGGATGAAGGGCTGGGATGGCAACATGCTTGATGCATTGCATGAGCATGCAGAAGCTTACTTGGGGTGGAGTGTCAAAAACGACTTTGGCTGGACACATTATAGGCTATCAGGTGAATGACTCCTGCATATGCTGACAATCCTGGTCAAATGATTGTGTGATTGTTCCTCCTTACCTCCCCATTAAATATACCTGAAATATTGCAGTGTGGTTTTTAAGCCTTTAAAAACGTGGGTGGGTAAAATGAGAGTAGTCGGTTCTTTCTATTCAAGAGCAAAGATTTGTTTCATTTAAAGTTTCATGCATCCTACACAATTCCTAATGAAGACAGAAACCATCAGTTAATCAAGAATATAATTAACTTGAAAAAAAGTGTTAATAAAAGCATAATCTGTTTGTTGACTGTCACTTATAGAAGAAGACTTATGTGTACATTTTGTAGATACATATAAAATATTTTCATAGAGAAAAAGTCAGATTTAAGACATGACACCGGCCACTATGGAAACTAAATAATTGGAACTAATTCCGTAAAGTGTTCTATTAACGTTCAAAGTCATACTTATCCCAGGCTTGTCCATGAAGAACAAGAAATGGCATTTCAGGTGACTGAAAGACATTATCAATGGCCAAAAAATATGACCAATGCTTGTACTTTCTCTAATTCATAGGAAGCTAAATGCATACTCTGAACTTCTGAGAGCTTTTCCTTTATGGTTTAAAAGTAGAAGCACCAATACCTTCACCAATAGTACAGCATTAACAACACTTACAAGAACAACACAATACATATGCAAAATCCTGAGCCTATGCAGAATTTCTCTGACAGTTGTAAAGGATCTGCAGCGAGACAGTGGCCCTGTTGTTTGGAAAGAGTTGTTTCAAAAGCAAGAGGCAGTAAGCTTTAAACAAAGTTGTAGCGCTCCCATCTTTGCTCTCTTACTGAGGCTATATTAAAGGGCTACAAATCTTGTTGACAGTCACTGCCACATCTATTGGCACACAGTCAACACTGGCTTGAAAGAGTTGTACACCGTGGCTAGGGTCCATTATCTGTCCCTTGTCTCACTAATGATTTATTTTCACCCCAGCAAGCAGCACCTCAAAGGGTCATTAATTTGCTAGGCAGTTTGTACTTTCCAAGAAGGCTACTCCAAAGAAAGCTCTTATACCCCATTATGTGTTGTAGCTCCAGGAAGACATCAAAAATTGCAGAGCAGCAGGTACTACCTCGCCTGCTTGCTAAAATGACTCAATTCTGTGGCAAGATCAGTGGGAATGGTTGTGGTAATTTGCTTATGTGAGTCCCAGGAATCAGTACTTGGCCACCACAATTTTAAGTGAGAGAAAGCACGTAACTGAAGGGAATGGAGAAAACAGACTGTATTCCATGGATTCTCTGAGGAAAAATCAATAAAAGAATAAATAGAGCATCAGGAAATAACCAAATTAAATTAGGTATTTCATGGGTTATAATACTTGGAAAGTGTTGACAGTATCCTCATAAACTTTTATTGGAACAAACTATCTAGTAGGAATTGGTCTTTTCTTCAGAAGGGCTGGTGGACCCACTAAATCAATCATAAATAATTGATCAGAAATCCAACAAAACCTAATTCTTCATTAAATCCCACCTAAATATTTCAAGAATTGAAAACCCAAATGATACAATTTGTCAAGAAATGAAAGTATTTCAAATAAATGGAAATGTGGACACTGTTTATTTTTACCATTCTCTGGGACCAAGATTAATTCTTGGAAAGACTATTGGTTCTACAGCTGGATAATGACTCTCTTGACCTTTGCTCTCCTCAGAAATATGAGGTAAGTATTTGAAAGGCTTTAAATAACCCAGAGTGGAAGTCCTATACATATTTTAAACTTCCTGGGGTGATTAGATCATCCTACATTCCGAGAGAAAATTATTGTTTACAGTGTACCAAGATCTACAAATCTTCCTATGAGGTAGAAACATCAGAAGTGTTTATTTCCATTTTCACAGGTTACAAAACAAAGTTGCTCAAACTAATAATTGCTATGAGTTCTTAGATTTATTCCTCTGCTTACCACAGGATGTATGGCCAGGAGTTTAGAGTCTAGCAAACTAAAACCTAAAGACTCTCTAAACTATCCAATAGTTTTCAACACCCGTGTCAACAGTCTTTTCTACCAAAGCTTAGTGGATTAGAAAGAAGACCATGTGAGGTAAGAAAATAAACCAGTCAATGTGATGCAAATTTATTTCATTTCATTTTTGCCCATGGGATATAATAACCCATTTTTATAGCAGACCACATGGGAAGTCACAAGACTGCAAAGAAATGAAGAGTCAAAAGCAATACAGAATTGGAACAAAGTTTCTTACACACTTTCAGAAGTTCTCTGCTGGTCTCAGGTGTGAGTGACAGGAGTTATTTAGAAAATTGAATATCTAGTGTGACCGACATGGCTTTCAGATGAGCCTTTTCATCTAGAGAAGGAACAGTGACGATATCTCAATTTAAAAAGTTCTGGTGGATGACATGAAATAACAAAGGAAATGAAGACCAGATAGCAGAAATTCCCTGCTCCTTTCTACCCAGCTCTATCCTCCTTTTCCTTGGGAAAATGAGGCATAGAAGACTGTTTTGGGGAAGGTATCTTTGCTCTTTCCTATGCAGCTGACTCAATTTCAAAAGGTGCCCTCTTCTCTGACAAGTTTTTTTCAATAAAGTAATATTTTAAGTTCCTGGTTCGATGCCTGAGGTTTCCAAAAGAATTTTGATATTATTCTTTATATCATTTTAATCACACACACACACACACACACACACACACACACACACACACACACACACACACACCACAACACACAGTATCTTATTACTTAGTAGTAAATAAACCTTATTTACAAAAGTCTGCTGCATGAGGTTTTTATTTTTTTTTTGTTTTTTTCTGAGAGGGTCTCGTTTTGTAGTGCAGGCTGGCTCTGAGCTCATATTCACATCACAGCAATCCTTCTGCCTCTGCCTCCTGAGTACTGGGATTACAGGCGTGAGCCCCCATGCCTGGCACTGTGGTATGTGGTACTGGATGCTGCTGGGCTGAGTCTCCACACCCAGTATTGTATATGGTTACCGGGGGATCGAACCTGGGCCTTTGTACTTGCAAGACAGATAATGGGACCACTGAGCTAAATCCCAGGCTCCAATGCATGGGTTTTATGTGTCTTTTTTCCTTAATTTTATTCAACCTTTTATGCCTACACTAATCCATTTATTTCATTTTTGTTTGTTTGCAATGTTTTGGATAACAGCATGGCTTCTAGGCTTGTAAGGAAGTTAAATCTCAGTATCTACCATAAACAGCATATTCATTCTGCTTTCAAAAGAATGCAAACACCTGTTATGGTTTTGTGTTGATTGCTGGTTTTTATATGAACATTTGGATGAAAAGTAATGTTTACAAAGATGGTATATATAAAATATACAAAAACTAAACTGCAGAAATAAAAAACAAACTTTAAAATAGTTTATTTTACCAAGACAACAAAGCCAAGGTTTTGAAATTCATTTTAAAAAGAAGCCCTCATTAATAAAAGAACAGAAAATATATACATGATGAACTTAAAAATAATCCCTTATCACAAAGAATGAAAAATTCTAAAATCCCACCTGCGAGTCCAAACAACCCTGGCAGTATATTTTGGTATTTTTCAAATAAGACACATGGAGAAATTCACTGCCTGTCTCTGAGAACTCCTCAAATTCAACATACATTTTGAACTTCTATTTAACTTTGATATAATTGTTGCTTTTTTGAATGAAGAGAGCATCTTTTATACTCAAACTGGATGAAGATGCATCACTTCTTGGGTTGACACTTGGCCTAACATAGTCTGGTGTTTCACTGTTGGTGAGCTGGCCATGGTGGTGTGAAGCAAAAACTAAAAAAGGACGATTCATTCCCAGCAAGTCCAGCAAGTTTAGTCAAACCATCACTAATGTACTGATCATTGCTCATCTGCTTGCAAAGAAATTTAAATATCCCCTCATACAGGACCATGGGTAACTTCCTGCACAGCACCAACATGTTCAAATATAAAATGATTTCAGATCCATTTTCTGTCGGTCATATTTTTATGCATTTGCTTATCTTTTTAAGTTTTAAGAGACCTTTAATAACAAGTCTGTTATCTTTCTTGCAGGAAATCTAAAAATGGCATCCATTGATACTGGTTATTTTTTTTAATTCTTCTAGAAAGACACTGAAAATATGAATACCACAGACAGTAAAAAAATATGTTCTATGTAGTGTTTGGTTAAAGAAGCCTTAGTCATTGAAAAAGTATGTGAATATCTTTAACCAGCAAAAGAGAACTGTGAGTAACATGCTGTATAAGAAAAGGAATTCGCAATTTTTGTTATTAAATATTTCTGGAAATATTGTTAACGTTGGTGTTTCATTCACAGAGACTGAGTTTTACAAATAGCAGCTAATTCTTTCATTAAATCAGAACCAAATTACTAATTTCAGTATTAATGGTTCGCTTTGACATGTTTAAAAAGGGTAGAAAGTACTTAATAGCCCTGTCTCCGACTCTGAAATGAACAACTGCTCAGGGAAATGGAATTGCTCAAAGATACATTTTCTTTCTGCCAATCTGTGAAATATAATATAATTATTCTCTTTTAATGAATCTCTCAACGAGGAACAATTTTTCAGTGCTTGAACAGGTAAAATGTAATGATAATGGGAGCAGTTTGGTAAATAAAAGGGTGAAATGAGATTGTTATTTTGTGCCATATTATGGGATAATTAGAATAACAGTGCGGCATTCATCAGGCATTTGAACTTTCTCAGAAAAGCTCCCTAGGGTTCATTTAAATTAGTCATGTTTATCCATGGAGATTTTAGTCTTATTTTAAATGACTGCCACTTTATAATATTCAGCCCTCAATATTTAGCTTAAGCTGATTAATAGCTGAAACTGTACAGCAGCTAATAGTTCCTGCTTAAAACAGAGATTTAGAAAACCAACTTTATAAATTCATAGTTTATCAGAAGAAGAACAATGGAATTGTTTTTATTAAGCAAGAAGAATGATCATTCAGTGTAAAGGGATGGTGATCTATATGAATCTCTGTTGATTTCCACAAAAATGGAGTGGGCTGGATAGGGTCCAAGAAGCCAGCATTCATATGTTAATTTGCTCTATATAATAAAACACTTATATTCATGGAAACTAAATTCATGGCAAGGGAACTCTAGTGATTAGTTGCTTTGGGTAACCCAAATTCATTACTCAATAATGATTAAATAGATGGTAGACTCTGATTCAAGAAAGAGGTTTCTTTTCTCACACTGGATACCCTCAGTGCTCTTTGGAGTTAGGTAAGTATGAGCAAAGAGAACTGGGAATGGCGGCCATTTTCCTACAACCCCATAAGGTCGTAAGAAAACACACACACACACACACACACACACACACACACACACACACACACACACACACAACGATAAACACAGGTAAAATAAAAGTTTCGTATCTCTTTGTCATTCTTTGAGCTCTACAAATGAGATGTGATTCCCTAAGACAGTGCAATTAAGTGTCCTTGTCCATTACGTCATGGTTTTTCTTGGTTCTTATTTTTAATCTCGTTGGAAAATACTGCCTTTAACACCAGTGGGAAAAATTAGAAGCATGCCTTATGTTTAATGCTTACTATAGTTGAATTAATTCCTTTTTAATAGTTATTTCATGTTTTTAATTTTTAAATATTCTGCCCAATTTGTTGTCATTTGTCTCAATAAAGGAAAAATCATTCCAAGTTCTCTGGGTACATCAGTTACTGAGCTTCAAACCCTCACCTTCAGAGGAAAAAACTGATGTAAGGTTTCTACTTAGAAAATGCGTGTGGGTGGAAAGCTTCCTGTTTAGAACATGAATCTTTAGGAGACATCATTTACATTCTTGCTCCACGGTGTTATTTAATTAATTGAAGTTTATGTAATCAGGAATATTTATTTAATGTGAAAATCTGTTTTACATTTCTACCTCTGCATAAGTTAAATCTACCTAAACTTATCTTGCCTTCGTAATATGGGTAGAAAAGCTGCTATTGTTTTTAACAGGCACAGGATCGGACACACATGTAACAGAAGTAAGCGAGATGATATTGTACTGGTGCAATCAGACCACAACGTATATGAAACATGATATGTTAAAGTACTTCTGTCTTCCATCCATCTCAACAGTTACAATTAAAACCAATAGCTAGGAATGTAGAAGTTCTTAGAAATGCATTTAGTATTTTGTAGACAAAGAAGGTATACTGCCCTGGAAATTCTAGAAGATAAGCAGCCTGAGCCTTAATCAAAAACAGAAAATAAGAAAATATGTACTTTTACAGGACAAACAGACTAAAAGCAAGACTGATCTTAGTTCTGCAAAACTTTTTTTGTTTTATAGATGAAATCTGCTTTGTGTTCCCTAATTTATTTATTTTTACTATTTTTATAAAGTATATAAGCTTGTTTCCTTTGATATATATGGGATGGTATCATATTAGATATCCAGATACATAATCTTAAATTATGAACCACAATTTTGTCTTCTTTTTTTTTTTCCCAGTATTGAAGATCAAACTCAGGATCTTGCACTTGCAAGGCAGATTAGTGCCATTGGGCTAAATCCCTGGTACAAACCACAATTTCGATATTTAGGTAACTTTATTGTTCACTCATGGCTGAGACATTTCGAAGAAGGCAGTTAAAAACACAATTCAGAATTCACTTTGTGACATCTCTTTAAAGAATATTAGATAGAAAATATTTGGATTGATCTATTTTCAACCAGTGAAATTATCATGATATTAATATAAGTATATATTTTTGTGAAATACAACATTTCAAATGCCATGATCTTTTCTCAAGAATGTTAACATCCAGGTATAATAATACTGCATGAAATCTTTTTCTTGTTTCTAAATTTAATTGATTTTAATCACTGAATTTAAATACTTGGAAATTGTTCTGCTTGCTGGGATTTGAATGCCAAATACATCTTCTACAGTTCTAAAAGGAATATTGCATTTATATTTAGACAATTTAACACACCGACTTCTGAATTACCCTAAATCACCCGTAAAAATATCTAGAAAAATTGGTAATGACATGTCCATTACCACAAAGTTTCGAATATGTCTAACTTCTACAAAGTATAAAAAAATTTTCTACTCTTCCTTTTAAACACTTTTTGTGTGACTGTTTGGGTAATACAAGGCATAGCACACACAGGTTAACTCAGTACCCACCGCTCACATTCAAAACATGAAGACACTGCAAGTTACCTTAATTAGCTTTCAAGAAAAAAATTCAAGTTTTACCAAATGTTTGTAGATATTCTGTCATTTATTTTCTTTGATTAATTTAGTCTAGATTGACTTGACTTTTTTGTCTTTATAGTTGATGTGGTGAAAATCCTCAACAACCTGTCAGATACACAGTCTTCTTTCAGACTTATGAGTTGAAAATGGATGTGTCGCATTCTACTTTGATTCTACTTTGCAGAGACAAATCAAAGAAGGCACACTTTGTATAAGATGGTGCATGGGAAAGCTTATTTCTAGAGAGATCATACACAGTAAATTTTATACAAATTTGATAAAGAATATAAATGTTTACCAAAAATAGGAGATATGGGGAATTGCTTTACTTTATTTTTATTTAAATATGTTTATTGATAAGGGATTGATTGCTACTATAAATAATGAAACAAAGAATCGACACTGTAGCAATGTATAAACATACATTTAAATACAGGTACAAATGAGGTGATCCAAAAGTACAGTGAATATTTTAAAAATTTAAAAATTATTGCAGTATAGTATAAGACACATTGTCATTTAATCCCCTCAAAATACTTATCCTGCTTTGAGCATAGTTATCCTATCATTCTTTCCACTTTCTGGAGCAGTTCTGGATCGTCCATGAGTATCTTTTGTTGTGCTGCTTTAGCTGCCTCCAGGTTCAGAATCAATCCCATTCACCTTTCAAGGTCATTTCAACTTTGGGAAAGAACCAGAAGTCGCATGGTGCCACATCTGTTTAACAAGGCTAAGGAGGACACGCCTTGCTGTTTGCACAAGACCATCTTTCTACTGGATGGCACTTGGCAACAGCATTCCCTCTATTTTTCATCACACTTTGTAGAAAGACTCACAAGAGAGTATTCCAGAACTGCTTCAGAAAGTTACAGGATGAAGCTATAAGTGTGCTGAAAGCAGTGGGAAAGATACTCCAATGTATCTTTTTATTGTAATATATTTTAAAATTTAAACATTCATTGTGTATTTCAATCATTGCATGTATGTGTGTTAGTGTGCCTATTAAATGTTAAAATATTCATCAGTGTGCTTCCTAAACCTCCTTATTTTCCATATGAGTGCTTTGTGGGCTTTGGGAAATTCTGACTAAATAAAGGAATTTGTGCTGGTAAATGTGAATGAAATCATTGAAAATTTCCTGGATGAATTAGTATGTTAATTAGTTTTTAAGATAAACTTTCCTATGACAAGTACCTGGCTACTGTACCCATACACAGGGCCGACAGGCACCTACTTAATGAGGCTTCAAGCAGGAGTCCAGCTGCGCCTGGCAGCTCTTGCCCTAGTTCCTGGCAAATGCCTGAAACTCTATGGTTTGAGTGTAATTACTTTTGCTCAGCATTTTTCAAACTTTTTAAGCTGTCAACAACTTTTCTCTTTGCAATGGAGGCAATATTTTAAAAGATAGTTTAAAACAAGACCAAATCCATACCAAATTTGCATAAATGCGTTTTAAAGTTCAAATTGTTCAACTTTTGAGTACAAAGAATAATGAAGCTGTTTTCATTACAATTCTAATGTCAGAGTCATCCTATTTTTCTTGATTTCTACATTTTATTTTGATTATGTGATACTGAGCCCAGCCTGAACCACCCAGACATGTTTTTAAGTGACACAAACTTTTAATACTGTATTTAGCCATCTGGAGCTATTCTGACTGCACTCCTAGAGTGTGGAGGGCTGGACTTACTTCCTTTAAAACTAAATTGGGCCAGGGATTTAGCTCTGTGGTTCTGGTGTCTGATCCCTGGTGACCACATACAATACTGGGCATGGAGCCTCACGCCCAGCAGTAATCAGTACCACATACCATAGTGCGGGACATGGTGGCTCATGCCTGTAATCCCAGCACTCAGGCGGCAGAGGCAGGAGGATTGCTATGATGTGAGTTTGAGGCTGAGTGCAGGGCCAGCCTAAACTACAAAAGCGGGACCTCAACTCAAAAAAAAAAAAAAAAAAAAAAAAAAACTAAACTAATTAAACAAGAAAACCTTACTCCCTCCTTAGACGTCCTTGCTTTTGGATTAAAAAAAAAAATGCTTTTTACAGGTGTCAATTTAACATAATTTTGCACCTTCATCCATAGAAATTTATGACACCATGTTGCTTTCTGTCTGGTTTAGACAGTCACTCAAAGTTTCCATTACTCAGATTTATCTTACTCTATACATAGATCTAAATTTTTCAGTTTTATGGCTAATTCTTTAGCTGCAGTTGTGAGCATGTTTAAGTCAAATCTGAGGGGAACTTTCCTGAGCTACTACAAGATTATTATTTGTTGATGCTAGTTAACAAATGCAATTTGTTTATGAGCAAAGTGCTACTTAATATAAATATCATATCGGGCCAGGGATTTAACTCAGGGGTTCTGACATCTGCCTTGCAAGTACAAGGGACCAGGTTTGATTCCTGGTAACCTCATACAACAATGCCAGGCATGGAGACTCACACCTATCAGCAATCAGAATCCTTGCCCCACAGTGCTGGGTGTGGTGGCTCAGATCTGTAATAAGTGTGCATTTAAAATACTGATTTTTTTCCCTCTGGTTTTTTGATTGCTGTATGTTGTTTGGTTCTTGTGCTGAACAAAAATATTTGGATTTGTTGCCCTTTTAATTACATGGGATTCACATATGCTATCATGATAATATGTCTTTTATAAAATGTTCCTATTACATATAAAGAGCTATGTTCTTTTAAATCACAAAGTAGAGATGTAGACTTTCTAATTAATGCCACATTTACATAAATGTATATGTGTAAGCCTCTCTGTCTCTATTGTAGCAACTAAATATTAAGAAAGGAAAAGAGGAAGAGTTCAGGAAGTTGTTTTCATCTGATCACACAAATGAATGATTTGAGACTTGTTAGTATGGCAAGCTTTTTATAGAACACATTCTTGTGTATGGTCATTAGACTATTTTATTGGCCCAAAATAAAGCGATGAATCTGAACCAAGTTTTTACAGAACTGTTGAAGAATTGCAGTTATAATTTAATGGAGCACAGTATGAAAAATAATGTTTTAGCTGAAGGCCTTTATATCTTTTAAAATGCAAATCTGCTACCTTCATCTGCAATCAGTCATTTATACATTAATGTGAATGAATTTATTAGACATCTTTCTGAGGTTAATTTAGATGAGGTGGAGGTAAAGATGAACTCAAGCTGAAAGACATGGGAAAGATTAAATATTAAAGCAAGGAACATTGATGATAAACTTGGCCTACTTGATAGTTTTGCTTAAAGACTGAGCCATCTATATATCATACACTCATTTGTATTTACAAACACACACGGAAAAAAAAAGACTAGCGATTTAGAAGCCTGTGGATATGAATATATTTCAAAACTGCAGTCAAGCAGTTCAGTGTATTTCAATGGCATAATATTAAATGAATTACTTATAATTTTATTCATTCTAAATTGTCTACAATAAGAATTCTAATTAATACATTTATTGATTATTCTGTTCTTATGTGAGTCTCTTCAAAAAGTGAATAGTTTAGGAATTCCAGATCATGGAGAATTTAATATTTTGAGGATTTGATGTGATGTGATGTGATATTTGTGATGACCACAAATATCTGGCCAATGACATTTCCTTAAATAAAAAGAGTTTAAGCTTTTTATTACTTTAAAAACTTTTAATTGGTAAAATAATTATCCCTATAATATGACTCTATACTTTCTCTGAAGATACCCTAAAAAGATTTGTAAACTCTAGAAAAAACTGCATCCATTCTAAAACACAGGAAGAAATTTTACAGAGTGTTACAGAATTCAACAAAGATGGAATGTGAAAAAGCGAGTCACAAGTAAATGTTCTTACTAATGTTCTTACTTTCTCCTTCATCAGTGTTAGGAAGACTTGATTATAACAGTTACATAAGAAGAAAACAAGAAGACAGCAGGAAAAACGAAAATGCTTCCCACAAGAATATGCACAGAGAGTCTATGGCAATAGTTGCTGATAGTCTGCACTGTATTTGAAATTTGCATTCCTGAGAAGGGCATCCAGACAGATGAGAGGGGCAAGACATACAGGCTATATACACATGCATCTCAATCTGTATGCACAGAGTGTAGTCATGAGTTGTCTATACTTTGAGCAGTTTAGTGAGTGAATGTTACTGAGACTCTGAGAAACACTTTCGTTAAATATCTAGAACCTGCACTTGTAAGGGCTGTGCTTAGTGTTGGAATATAGTGATAGAAAAACAACCCTGGAGTATTTGTGCTTATGGTTTCATATATGTATATAGTATAAGATATTTGTAAGGAGAGAACCAGTGACTACACAAGTAGTGCTTAATAATATAATCTTTATAAGAGAGAGTTTTTAATTTGGTCTGAGTATGGTCTTTAAATTCATTCTAATTCTTAGAGTTTTTTTCACTACTCTTAGAAATCTGTTTATCTTACACTTAGATTGTTATTTAAATATGACAATATTAATGACAATGACTTCTAAACCTGATTTATTTTCCACTTATCATTAATTAATATAGGAAAATTCTCTAATTTGTATGTATTTTATTCTTCAAAATATTATTTTTCTTCCTAGCTTAACAGTCATATTGCATCCTGCATATAAAGTACTTTAACTGATTTGTTATAATCTCACTTGTTCTAAATTACAGAATTATTCAGGCTTATTTGTACCTTTCAGGAGAACCTAAGGCTCCTGTCATTAGCAAGTCACAGTGAGTTTTTGTTTCAATAGGGTAAATGTCTAACTATCTAACACAGTCTGTGTCAATCTTGCCACATCCATGGTACCCCGATCTATATCAGAGGTAACAAGCCATGGAATTATTGGCTATGACCTCAAGTTCAAAAACCATCTCATTTATTTATTTACTTATTTGTTTGTATTGAGGCCATAGGGCTTAACCTTGTCTTTTGTCCTTGATATGCTGAGTTAAGGACATATATTTTCATATTCCCCAGTGGCATCAGTGGTATTAGATAAATGCTAGAAAGTAAAAGATATATAAGGTGATGTGTATAAGTTATCACAATATCACTACCTTGATATTGTTGCTAATAAAATCTAATAGGAAAAATAAAATCTCATACCCCATTATGAATTATATTAAAACTGATTTAAACATTCTCTTCCATAGCTTTTGTGTCTTATTTTGTTGCCCTATATTATTATTTTTTCTAACTGTTGTGATTAACTTCTGGGAAAAAGAGAAGCTGATAATAAAAACTTTATCATGAAATATTTAAATATTTCCTTATAGAAGGTACTTAGAATAATAGCTTAGTGTATATTGTTTCTATATCACAGCCTGACTAGAAAGACAAAAACCACATCTCTTACACTGCAACCTTAGAAGTGCCCTCACTAGGCCACTCAACATCCTGACCAAAATGATCACTTTACAGAAGAGTTTAATATACAGTATAACCTCAGTAGTATTTTTTGTGAGAGATGGTATAACCCATGAAAGAGAATAATGGAGAAAAATCCAAGAAAATCATATATAATTTTCAAATCTATTATGACATAATTCAAGCACTTATGAGTATCTGATAATATTAAAAATAAAACTGCATAAAAAGACACTTTATTATAAGCCAAAGGAAAACTCTTCCCAAGATAGTCTTTAAAATACTGCTAACAAGCAATTTAATACTTCATTGCTGAAAACCATACCTTGACTTGCGAACTTCAACTCTTTGGCATCCGTGAGTGTGGTCCTTTTGTCAGAGCCTTTTTTCTCTATCCGTCGATGGCTTCTTCTTTTCTTAGACTCTCCCCAAAGATTGGATCCACCGTGCATGCTTGGTATATTCAGTATTGCAATTCCTTCCAGGGAGATGTTGGTTAGGTCTATCTGTACTCCATCACACTGATAAGCAAAAGGAAAAACAAAATATCAGATTGTTTCTTTCCTTCTTTTCCTTCCTTCTGTTTCTTCTTTTTTCACTTATTTTCTAATCAGGGCTGTTAAATAGACAATCTTACCATTTCTAGACAAATGTTTTAAAAATGCTAATCCTAAATCTCAATATAAAATACATCATAGTTAAGTAACATGACAGTTATCATTTATAATACTTCAAATGCTAAGATGAAATCCCTAGCATGTCGTTGTGTATAAATAACCTTTTAGAGAGACACACAGTACTATCTGCACACATAGCCAGCTGCAAATTACCCCCCTGTGACAGGGAGCTTGATTCTGCAAAGCAGGGTCAAATTTTAGAAAATAATTTTAATGATTGTTACTTATTGAAAAACACTGCACATCACAAAGCACTATGGGGGGAAAGTAAAAAACTAGTTATGGTTTCCAATTTTGTGTTGGTGAGGAGACAGTGAAGTGGCTTGACTGATTTTGTAAAGAAAGGCATGAATGGAACTTCAGAGGATCTGAGACTTTTGAGGGACCTGACTACCTCAAGGTGGTGGGAGACCCAGGAGTCCAAACGGCTGTGGAGGCCCAGGCAGCATGAGGGAAGTGACAACAGTCTGAAAACACCTCATCAGATTTTTTAGTTTGCTTGATGACAAAACATTCTGTTGAAAATTAAAAACTATGGAGATCACTAATAAACAGTGCCTTGCTATAATTATAATAATTGCTTTCTAATTTTTAATGTTTTCTCTATTCATTGCTGCTGATGGATACATGTGAAGGGTGGTATGGCTATTTATTTTGTATTTTGTAAATGACTCTTTATAGTGGCTTTGGAATTTCTAAAATAAGAGTTAGTATTAATATATTCAGGAAATTGTTCCCCTCTTTTCAATTTTAAGCCAATATGAGAAGAGGTTATGAAGCAGTTAAGAAGATAGATAACGTTTGTGTTTAGGAAGATTCTGTTAGGGGAAAGCAGCTCACAAACTAGAATATTACTGCACTGAGGTAGTTTTATTCTCTATGTCTTTCTACAAAATAAGTCATCAAGACTAACTTCAATTTTTTTTTGGAAATTGACATTTTTAGACTTAGATGAGGCCTAATTGGCCACTAAAATGAGAGCAAAGCCAAACCCTCCTTTTCTCCACATTTACCTCAACCTGCTGAAACTAGGATTGCATTTGTTCACCAGAAAATAAAAACTGTGAAATAAAGCAATGCATCTTGAGCTTCCTTGGCAGGGGAGAGACCAAGTCTAGAGAAAGTGCCAAGTTTTCATTCAGTTTGCCTCAATGAGGGTGAAAGCAAGGACTGGATGATGTCTTTCTTTTTTGCTGGAAGCAAGTGAGTTTTATCCCCCTTTTTTTTTTAATGTATTAAGATGACTTCGTTTTACTAAAGAATTCTGCTCATGTGTATACTCACTTACTGCTATATATTCTAGATAAACAGATATTAATTTCATAATTAAAAGTAATCTTGTGTAAATACCCTGCAGGCCTCAATGAATCAAACACATACTGTGTGTCAGGCCTCCCACTGTCTTCAAGTGGAATGTACTGGCTGGATAATTAGATAGTACATATTTTTTAACCTTATTTGCATGCATATTATATCTTTTGCACACTGACAAGCAGCAGTAACAACAAAAGTCAGATTACCACAGGGAATTCCCACAAAGAAGTCTTCATTCCTTATAATTTGCAGCCTAAATTAAAATAATTTGATCTTTGACAAGGATGAAATGTCAAGCAGAAGGGGGTCCTCTACAAGCCACGGCCTGTGGCTTCTGAAATCTGCCTAATTTATGTCAGTCACTTCTTAATACATATTTAAGTATTACACGAAAAAGATGATAAATATGCAATCTGACACCTTTGGTATTTCCCTGCTGTTAATTTATAAAGGTCTGGCTTCCCCCAAACTGACTAAAATCATTTAAATAACAGAAGAATCATGAAATAAGCTGGAGTTGGGGCCTCGCTTCCATTTTCACTCAATATTGAACACAGCAGGTAGTACACTAAGACAATTATTTGACTAGGCCTCAGAACCCTGCTGTGACAAGTTACTCTCAGAATTAGTGAAGGAAGATTCCTTTGTTCATCTGCAGAAGGAGAGCATGTCGCAAATAGACTTTTTTTTTCTTTTCAATTGAACTGGCAGAGTTACATGCAACAATGGAAAAGCAACTGTGTGTGCTGTTTTTCAAGTCTGCACCTTTCAAAGTTATGCCATGTGTAGTTTTAAGGAAACAGAGCAAATCATTCTCAAAGAAGTGGGGAAAAAAATTCTCAAGGAGTTGCCAAGAATAAGGACTGAAGAACATTGATGCTCTGTTGAGAACAGGACAATGTCCTTAAATACATTGCTATTTATTAATGATTTGTTTCCACTAGTTCTTGATCCCAAGCAACCTTCTTCTGTTTGCTTTAACATTATGTTCATTAGTCTGGAAAATTTCAGTACTAGTGCTGATGGAGACCAGGACTTGTAGCGCACCAGTTGACTATATGAAAATAAAAGCTAATGTGAAGGTGATGAAATATAAACAAGTTATAATATTGTGTCAGATAATACTCTCATCCTCTTTGAAGATTTATGATTTTTAAAAAGGTGACTACAGAGGAAAAGAATATAAAAGCTTAAAAGCTAACAGCCTCAGTTCGTCAATAAATCCTGAATATTTTTATTAGGAAGGGAAAAGTTATTAACATATAGTACTACAGGAGCTATTCCTAGAGTGTGGTGCTCTGAGATCATTACTCACTTTCTTACTGTTCAAATGAAAAATGCAATTTCTGAGACAAATTTAGCTTTAAAATAATCTACATATTTTGTCAATATCTGTTAGTTCTAGTGTTTAAATTTTGGAGCAGTGTAAGAAGAGAGATTAAATTTGATGAGGTAAATTTAAAGATAAACCTTCTGTGTTTCTATCGCATAAACTATATTGACAATTTACCCAGAGAAACCTAAAACATTGCTTTATACTCTTAGTATTAGGAGAGCTAGAGAAGAGGTTGTGCTGCGAAGCAGCCTTATTGTCTGTAGAAGAGCTTATTCCACCCTTCTCTGTCAGGCTCATCTTCATGGAGGCTGAATTTTGTTAGTAGTTGCCTGAAGTATGTAGTGATTCCATTCATTGTAGGGGGTTGACACATGGATGCAGTGCATTTCAACTCCCCTCTCCCCAGCATCAGATTCATTTATCTTATAAGACTATAAGTTTACTTATAATATATACAGATTGAAAGACTAATAAGCCACAGAACATTTAAAACATTTAAAATAATTGCACTAAATCAAGGCACACTTTTAGATAGATACATTGTTCATGCTGTATTACCTTTTTCCCATTATTTGATTATATAAAATAATCTCTTATATTTAATATATGATATATATTCATCTCATATATATTTATATATCTTATATATTTGTGGAAAACTCAATATATATCAATATAACCATATGATTTTTTTAGATTTGCATTTGAGTTATTTAACATTATCTACTTAATGTGCATCCATTTGCCTATTTATAACTCAAGATTATCCTTTTTTCTTTTTAGAGCAGAGTAGTACTCCATTACACACAAATACATTTTTTAATCCATTCCTCTGTTGGTGGACTGTGGCTAAGATTTCTTATGAATTTATTTCTTCATCCTAGAGATTAATTAGGTTTAGAAAAGTACATAATCAGCAAGACACTTCTCAATATTCTGTGATGGAAATTCCTGGCTTTAACATGTACTATTTGTGATGGCTGATACTGATTTTTTCAACTTGATTGGCTTGGGAAATTTCTAGGTCTATGTTAAGTACATTTTTGGGAAGCATGGATCGGTCCAGGCATGACCTTGAGGACAGGACCTGGTCTGTCCCATCTCTGGCTCTTCCCTGTGCCTCTGTTTCCTGGACACTGTAAGTTCAGCAGCTTTAAACACTCTTTTTTTCTTCTATTCTGCATTTACTTTGGGGCCATCAAACAATGAGGAAAAAGACACTGAAACCTGCAGCCAAAATAAACTTTCTTCCATTAAGCTGAAGACATGGGGTATTCTGTGCAAGTAACAAAGCTGACCAAGACAACACCCTTCCGCACTGACCAACAACCAAGAGGTCTGAACTACTACCTGAGAGGGGGCTTTGTTATAGAACAAGATTTTCTTTCTTTACTTTCTTTAGAACAAAAGTTTAGGAATCTATTGGTCTCTACATTGTTTTTATTATTTTCCCTTCACTTTAAACATTTTGCTATAATGTAATATTTATCCCATTCAGTGTTTACAGAATATAGTCAGCTCTGCCCTGGACACAGGAGTGTACCTCTTTAATTCAAGACTAATGAAAATTGTGCATGTGTAGCACACAGCAGCAGGCATCAGCAGGGCAACAATCAATGAATCTTAATTATTACTACTATCAATTATTATCTCATGATTTTTATAACATTCTAAACATTTGTCCCTTTTGGAAAGAGATTCCTATATAAAAGAGAAGAATGAAAAGAAAATATAAAAAAACCAAAACAAACAAAAAAACAAGGCATGATTTTGAAGAAGCTGCCAATGAAACATCCATTGTTTGAAGTTCTACTGTCACCGATGTGGCTGGTTCCCTGTTATATATTTTTCAAGCCATGATTGAGTTTAAGCCACATAGGAGGCAATAGTAAGCAGAATCACATTTTTGAATGTCTGTTTTAGTGATATTTAATGATGAAGCAGCCTTGTGGGTATAAAGGCATATTCTGCTGATAGGACAGACTGGATTCATTGCAATGTGAGGGGAGAGGCAGACTTGGCATTACTCTGTGTGTGTGTGCGTGCACAAGCACACACACACACACACACATACACACATGAGACAGAGCAGTATGATGGGGTTCACAGTGTGTAGTGGTTCCGAAAACAAGCCAGTGATGCAGATCCAGAAAGCTAGACTTGGAAAACACATAGGAATACAAATCTAAGAAAAATAACTGCCTCATAGTTCTCCAGATTTTTTGGAGAATGTTTTTAGTAGTTTTCTATAAGATGTAAAATTTGTGGACCAAAACAACCCACTTCTATCATATTTAGAATTTTTTAAAGGAATAAAGGGGAGGAAAGAGAAGATGTACTCTATACATGTTACACCTCCCTACGATGGATGTATCATTATCTACTGCAAACATGCACACTGCCAATGGGGGGAAAAAAAAAAAACTGCAAAAAAAAAATCAATGTTTTCCACATTTATTTCCATTTAAATGTCTTCAGGTACATAATACACTTTAGTCTCAGTTTTACTTTTAATCTGTAGTGCACAGAATATCTCTGTATAGATCAACAGTTCTTCAATCTGACCTGAGAGACAGGGCAAAGGAAGCACAAAGACTGGCAGGTTTGGGTCTCCAACTGCTTTCAACCAAAGCCATGCTTCTAGTTGTTTAGTTTTTTGTTTATGGTATAGATTTTCTCTTGACATAGTTTTCTGAGAGTAAAGGTTGCTCCGAATCCACTCTATACAGTAGTTTTACGACAATAACGATTTTGAATGTAAAGGGAAATTGTCATCTTAAAATAAATATTTATGTATATTACTGCATATAATAATGCATGGGACACATAAATGCCTACCTCTTCAAACATAAATGACACATCTAGATTATATGTTATTATATATGTTATGGATGATTAGCAATATCCATTGTTATTCATAATTTATGAAATGCACATCCAAGGACACATAATTATAGACAATAATACCAGTAAATCTATTTGGAGTTCAAGTTCTTCACTTTCTGTGAGCAGATTCCATACCAAAAACATGGTTTGATCTGCTCACAAAAGGCTTAGGCTGGGGATATAACTCAGTGGTTCCGGCACCTGTCTTGCAAGCACAAGGACCCAGGTTTGATTCCCCGGAAACCATGTACAATACTAGGCATGGAGATTCACGCCCAGCAGCAATCAGTACCACATATTACTGTGCTGGGCGTGGTGGCTCACACCTGTAATCCTAGCACTCGGGAGGCAGAGGCAGGAGGATTGTTGTGATGTGAATTTGTGGCTGAGCTCAGGGCCAGCCTGAACTATAAAGCGAGACCCTGTCTCAAATTAAAAAAAAAAAAAAAGGCTGCCCCATTCCATAACCACTGGTTCATTTTAATACCTAATTTATTGTTCTAATCATGTTGAATAAAGAGCACCACCATCACTTTGGGGGAGTACGTTTTGAATATTAATAGAAAGTTAGTACAATAAAGAGGCTACTCTGGTTACTATAGCTTCCATAGCTCATACCTACTTCTGTTTACCAAATGACCAAATGAACATGTGCCTCTAATAGCATGGGCCTCAGGGGATCACTTATGTATTTTCCTTTTTTAAAAAATTCAAATTTATATTGGTTCATTATATATACACATCATGATCACATTCAACATTGAGAATTTGTACCAGTATATTACAACTTAATTCTCATTTTTTCCCATTCTCCTCACCACCCTACAACCCTCGCTCCCTATATACATAAGCTTTGTTTCCTTTTTTATTAACATCACATTATTTATCCCCTTGTTACTTACACCTACACCCTATTTCCTTTTAAATATTTTCTTTCACAATATCTACTATATATACTAGAATTCATTTATATATTCATATTCTAATACCAGAAAAAAGATATGACATTTACACATCTATGATCTATTTATTTCATTTATGAGGATGTCCTGAAGGTACATCTATTTGTGTATAAATGACTTGGGTATTATCATTTTTTAGGGCAGAGTAATATTCCATCTATAAAAGAACTACATCTTCTTTATCAAATTTCCAGTTCATGAAAATTTTGGTTGTTTCCAAGATTTAGTTATCACAAACTGAGCTGCTATAAACATGGGTACACATATGTTGCTGTGATATGAATCTTTCCTTTTTTGTATATATCTAGCTGAAGAATAGCAGGGTCAAATGGGACCTCTAATCCTAGTATATTTCCCTTTAAAATGAAAAGTGTCAAATCTGTATTTTTAAATTTATATCACTGAATCATCTTATATTATATTTCCTCATTCTGATCCTTTATTTTTGTCTTTACCATTTATCAAAATATAGCCTTTTCTTTTTCTTTAACCTTTAAAATCTCAGGATGTCATTTTCTTTTACAATATGTCTCCAAAACTTTGACTCCTACAGTGTCTGTATATTTTCAGTAGACCTATTGGCTCCAAGTCTTTTCAAAGTATGTCTTTTCTTATTATCTTTGCTCTCGTTCTTGGCATTTTTACTTCATATATGTATAAGAGGGAAACGGCAACTTTGGAAACTGAGAAATCCCAGTTAATGAATGGGAATGGATTGGGAGAGTATAGTTTTTTAAAGCATTTATTCATAAAAGTAAATACAGTTTTAGAGAACTGGTATTTTAAAGGTTATGAAATGTTGAGACCTAAAAATAGTTTTTATATATTTTGCAACTTTTTCATTTTCAACTATGTACTTTCATCTTATGTCTTTCTCTCCACATTATGCCCACTCATTTCTTCACTGCTTCTCAGAGTTGTGTTCCACTTTTCATTTTCTATACTAGAATAATGTATTAAAACAATTCATACCCATAGTTAGCTTTACACTAATATTTCAGAGATGGCTACATTCCTTATGAGGCACCAAAGGGACAGAATCCTGGATAAATCCATACACACTGATCAAAGTATATTTCATGGTAATGTCTATATCACAAACATATTATCAACTACACCCAAGCCATTTTCTAGTTTTACAAAAGTAAATTCACTGCTCTTACTTCTATTTCTACAGATTCATGGAGCTTCTTGCAGGTGGCTGAGAACGTTTCAGATGTGCCAAACTCAAAATACCAAAATTTGTTCTTCATCCTGAAAAAATAAAGGAAGATGCGGCTTAGGCAATTTATCAATAACAAGAAAAAAATTTTTTTTTACAGTGATCTAACTCCATCCTGCATTGTAAGCAATAGAAAAGGTTGGAGGGGATATGAGCTCAAAATGTAATGGATGATCACATAATTTTCAAAGCTTAAATGATGGAGTCAAATTGTGTTATAGCGTTTGAAGGTATTGCAAGAATGTATTGATTTGACAGATTCAAGAGTGTCTTTGACTTTTCTCTTTATTGGTTGATTAGATTTTTTAAAACTGATTTTGGTGCTCCTGACTCCTGGGTGAGTGAGCTTGATTTTAGAACTAGCAATCTCTAATCACAAGGAGGGAAAAATTCCTGAGATTTTAATGGGGTAAAATGAGAAGAAGCTTAAATATGTTAAATGCTTATGTAGGGTACGCATTCATTATAACCAAGCATGACTGATCAACATTATTCTAAATAGAATAATAGAAATAGAGATTATTTATAAAGCTAAAAAGTAGTGACTCTGAGATAGTCATCAATTTTTAAAGAAATATTATGCTTCTTCATGTTAACAATAATAGGAAATTATGAAATGCTATGAAAGAACAGAGGAAATCATGATATCAGTATGACATTAGTTGTAAGGAAAACATAGTTTAAGAATTTTTATTGTTTAGTCTTAAAGTAATATTAGAAATTATTTTCTTTCATGAACCAGTGATGACAAATTGGGCTCTTGCAGCAGGTCATTAATATTATGACCACTTAATGTAACTTTGTGTGACTTTTATGTTATGTATTAATGGATTAAATATGCATTGTTATAAAACGTTAAAGTTTTAATCATGCATATTTCCAGCAAATTATGCCTTAATTAGAAAATACAAGTAAAATGACAAGCACTTTTCACATAAAAAGGCAAAACCTATTTTTGTCACAATCACATTCAATGCTTCAGTATAACTAACAAATCTTGATATCTGCCTTTTATATTAGGATCAAAATTTTCTGACAATTAAACAAAACTTATTGCAAGGATGTCATTACTTAATTCCACCATGTTGGCTTGTGAAAAGACATAAAACCCAATACAGTTCTAATTACTATGCAATGATTTTCTGAAATCATAAAATATAAAAATGATATGAAGATTCATACAAGGTTTTATTTCTTATGAAATTTTTGCAAGCCCTCCTTTTATCAGTCATAGTTAAGTCATTAAATTGAAGATCAGTATAGGTTTCAGATTACAAAGGATTCAATAAGCCTAAATTCAAATTCTTTTCTAGAGAATAGTTTCCTTATGGTATGACAGATTTCAAATGTGTGTGGATATAAATAATAATACATAGATAGGATGAATATAGATATTGAATGGCCAGATCTATGAGATCTGCATGTATGTATATGTCTGCATTGACTTAATGCACTATAATTCCAAGGACAAATGAATATTGTAAGATTACAACTGTATAAAATAATCTTGTACAATTATTTTCCTGAATAAATATGAGCTATATATTATGACAACACACACACACACACACACACACACACACACACACACACCAGTAATTCCACTAATTTTCCTTTGGGGAATCCAAAAGCCTTTAAAAGAAGAGGTGATAGTTTAGTAGACAAGTAGGCTAAGAAAGCATGAAGGACAGATAGACAAGTTCGAAATTATTGTAGTAGCTCAGTATGATGTAAAAATGCACTGAGTGTAGGTAAACAAGTAAGGCAAAGTGTGTTTCACTACATTGTATCCCAAGTTCAAAGGCTGGATTTGATCTTACAGATTACAAGGCTGACAGTAGTTTACTAGCAGTGCAGTGACTTGAACAGCTTCGTTCTCTGAGCAAATAAGTACAGCAGAAGTGAAAAAGTATGCTTGAATGTTGAAGTGCTGGTGTTGTTGACAGATATGCACCTAGTAGAATTGTTTGTATGAAATACAGATATGCACCTAGTAGAATTGTTTGCATGAAACACTATTAAATACCTAAACCAAGAGTCAAATAGAATAGAGAAAGGAGACTCAATTCAAGAGATACAACTGTAGTAGGATCAATAAGAACAGATATTTGATTATGCTGATTTACACCATGCTAAGGTTATCTCTAAATGCATATGTGGGATTATTAGAGGAATTGTCCAGTATAAAAAAAGCTATGCAATTTTATTTTGACAGATGTGTAATATAACATTTACTGTATTACAGTTTGAAAATAAAATTTATAAGATTTTTTACTATATCCAAATGATTACTGTAATCCATTTTCCCCATTATGCTGATCAAGCTCATCATAGTTTAATTAGGAGAGTATAGCAATTGTTTCAGGCAACCAATGTGTATCCCCTTTCATACACCCATCAGAAGAAACAGAAATTCTCAGAATTTACATTCAGACTCGACTCACCATATTAGTTAGCATTACTGCCCATGTGCAAAAGCTACTTTAAATTCTCCATTATTACAACCATTTTATGTTTCACTTAGATAAATATATGGAGGTAATAAAGAGCACATAGAATCAGATTCCACATGACAAATTAAAGGCTGTTAAATTTTATTTTTTAAACCAAACTGGTCTTTAGGTTGTAGAAATGCAAAAAAAGCACATTGAACCACGTATGCTATCTGTTTTTATGACTTGCATTGGCAAATGATCCAAATAATTCACACTCAAATTTGTCAGAGAAAACTCTTAGTTTTGGAGTACAAGCATGTGGTAACCAGACATTAGCCATTGTGAAACAGTCCTATCAAAGTCATATTTATCCTATTCTTGGACAGGTTTTATAACTTCAAATAAGATGAGAGATCCCCTGAAAACTCTACAAAAACAGTTATACATGCAACTGTAATTCATTTAATTTTAAGAATCCTACTGCAGTGAATTTAACTGCAGATCCCTAGATTTCATATTTAGGAGCTTTGGCTACAGCTGTTCAGATAGAGATCTGTCAGTTCACTCCCTTGTACTCAGTAAATTTTTTCCTAACAGTCATTTTAATTCCTTCAGATATCATTAGAGAAACTTAAATATCAGAGATATGGTATAACCAAATCATTTGTGTCAACATAAAATGTAGTTTATATTTAGTTCTCTAAGTTTCTAACTTTCAAATAGTTAATTCAGTTTCTCCCAGGGTTGATTGTTTTTTGGAGGGAATATTTCTTCCTACCGTATGATTTTTGTTTTAATTTTCATCTGCTAATGTTAAGGCCACAAGCATAAAATAAACAAAAGTGAAATATCAGTGTCTTTCCCCCCAAAAGTACAAAAGAACCTTATTAGGTATGAAGCTTGTTTCTAACAAAGATCTATTGTAAAAAAGGGGCATGGAATTACCTCATTTCTCTTATTGAGAAAGCTCAAAGTTATAAAATACAGAAAGTTCTGATTCAGTACAATTATTTTAAGGTCATCTTTTATCAGACAGATGCACTTTTAAAAATTATTTTTGTGTGTTTAGTGTGACTGTAGAAGATACAGGCAGATTATTTAATATATACAGCAATTGAGAACTTTTTTTATAGAGACTTGTATCACTTTTCAGCCATCTCTAAATGATTCTATCTGCATTGTTTAGGTAGGTGACATGCAAACAGATAAAAACATAAGTTCCTTTTATCACCTGTTTTTCAAATGATAGCAAACAATAAGTAGCTTACTTAAAATGGGCTTAAAACAAAACTAATACATTCTAATTATCAACACTGAACCAAAATTCCGTCTTTTTCATCAAGCTTCTTTTACTTTTTTCCTCTTACTAAAGTACTTTAACATTTATTTTAAATCAAAAAATAATTATCTCCTGAAGGACAAAAAGCTTCCCATAATTCAATATCTTTAACAATAATCTAGTATAGTGGGAATACGGACTTACTGAATAGTATTGGTGACTGGACGTGTTACTGTTGACTTCTAGTAATAGTCTGAGTGTTTAAAATGATAAGTTTATGCCATAAAATCATTTTGGTTTTACTAGTTTTTCATTGGCAAGAAATATACTACACCTCAGAACAGCTACCTGTCAATACCAGACAGTGGCTGAGTACATTGTAGTTTGTCTCATTATCTCAAGTCTCTGTATTGGTAGGAACTATAGTAAGAGGCATTTCTTTTTTTTCAGTATTTATATATATATTTATATATATTATATATTATATAATATCATATATTACATTATAATATATTATTACATTACATTTTTATATAATATATTTATATTTATATATTTATATTATATTATATTTTATATATTTATATTATATTATATTTTATATATTTATATTATATTATATTTTATATATTATATTTTATATATTATATATGTTATATAATTGTATACATATTTATTTGAAATTTTTATTTGTACATTACATATACACATCATGATTGCATTCCATAATGGGGATTCTAAGAACTAACTTCTACCCCAAATCAAGTGAAATCAGCAATTTTTCTTTTCATTGGCAGCTAATAATTCACCAAAGAATAGTTATTTAAAAAGTTCTTTTCAAAGTTGGAATGACAGAATGGAAACTTCACTTTCTAGAAATTATAGTGTCAAATAGTAAAATATATTTGTTTACAGATCCTTGAAATGACAATATGATAGGAGTTACTATCCATAGGAACATTCACTTTCATGGAGAAAGTGACCCCATGCCTTTTATCACTATAGGTTATATAAAGAATTCCATTTTATTTAAACTCTCAAAGTCATGCTTGTTTTCTTTTTGTCTTTCATGGTATGAGAATAATGTTGGTAATATTATTTCATAAAGAAGAAACATTGCTCTAATGACTACAGTAGAAACACTTTATATTCACACCACAGAAAGCAAACATTTTTCATGTTTTCAGATAAAGGTAGAGGTGTCTATTTTTTTTTTTAAACTGACATATAAAAATGCTTGTATCTACTGCTCATTCATAAGATGTGCTTGTTATGTCCCAGGAAGACAATGAAATCAGCTATAGAAACTTCCCAGAATCATATAATACTCCATCTTAGTTTGTAAAAAAAAAAAAAGATGGATATTCTAAAAATGTGATTTTTAACCTGAATTACTTTTACAAGACTGAAGAAACTTTCTTATACGATAGATAAGAATTTGAAACATGTACAACAAAAGATCAACTATTTAGGTTTTTTGGAAAAAAAATTTCAAAATTCCCTTTAAAAAATTCTGGTTATGTAAGAGTATTTTAATGCATGAGAATTTTGTCTCCTGTTACTAATCAATTATTTCTTACCTTAAATATCTTTTTTCTCACCTTTTTATTGCACACTAGGAGTGCAAATGGAAATAGATCGTAACAGAATAATAATACAGTATGAACAGAAAGGTTTAAGAGCGCAAGTGTTAGGGGTCAGAACCAATTTATCACTAAAAGCAGTGATAAATTTATGATTACATGAATGGTAAAATTAATCCTATAAAATGTTTAAATAACAACCAAGTGCATATAGTATTATGTATCATTCAATAATATCTATATCTTTATTGCTTAAAATGTTTCCTAGTAATAAACATTTCTCTAGGGAAAAGGGAATAGAATTTACAGTAGTGGTATTCACTGCTGTTCCTGAGAAGGTAACTAAGAAGTCACGTGGTGTGAAAGTGACTGTCAGCATTTCAGAGAAAATAAAAGAATCTAACTCATGGAATCCTAGTGTGTTTCCTAAATGCCCGATTAAGTATGATGACAGTAACAATACACGAAACATTTTTCTAAACTATAAAGAAAATAGTAGAGGTTGGGTGAATCATCATTGAGGATGTCTGGGCTTACTTTTTAGTTAAGATCTCACTTGCTCTGGAGGCAAAGACTGTCACCTGGGGCTGAAGCGGTGAACCCGAGGTGGGCGGGCCCTGGGCTTCTGGGATCACCCTGACTCTGATAAGGACAGGTGTACAGACAAAAGCCCTGCCCTCCTGTCCTCCTTTTGTGTTAGGAAGCACATGGAAGAGACATCTGTACATCACCATGAAGATGCTAACCTAAATTCTCTACCGTGTCACACTGCTTAATCCATTACCCTGAAATAGTCTGTTTCTGAATTTCTTCTCATCTGAAAATTACAAACTGATTCACCGCTTATTTGCTGTACTCTGTTCCTTGTAGCCAAAAGCACACTCACAGCAGAGTCCGTAGTAGTTTGGAAAAGAATTGAGTGATATTATGCACACCTATATCCAGTGAGATACAGCATTTGAAAAACTTACAGGAAGTAACACATTTGGTATGCAGTACTATTCTAAATGAGGTACTCAGCATTGGCTGAAATTAAAGAGTGATAACAGTGGGGAAGTTCTGCTTAGCACACATACCTCCTTGTGCTAATCTTGTGAGTAGATAAGGATATATCACACAGTATCTTTTCTCCCACGACTTGCTGGGCCTCCAGGTTTTCTAAAAATTATTTACATATATATGGTTTAAATATCCTGGGAAACAAAATGGGTTCTTTTGAGGTGTCCCCAGTTGGCATCACTGGAGACTGATATGAAGCTAATAAAGTTAAGATATTCCTACCTCTCGCTCTCCCCAATCTGGTATCTAACACTCAAGAGTCCGCTGGTGAAATTCGGAGTTGTGAGATATACCATGCTACTTTAGACCTTCTACAGATATATTTCAGGTATGGCATTTCTCAGAAACAAATACAGTCTAACCAAAATTAAAAGCAAAATAACATTAAATGTTTTACAAAAAGGTAAAATTAATTTAAATAATATTTATGTATACAAATTATCCATTATTAAAAAAAATGGTTCTTACAATGTTTTGTGTTACTTTTCTCTGGTCGTTGAGACAAAATACTTGACCCCTAAAATTAAAAGGGAAGGCGTTTAATTTGGCTTACGGTTCACAGAGATTTCAGTCCGAAACCAGCTGGTTCTGAGGCTGGGATGGCAAACAAACAAGACGGAGAAGCAACACAGCGAGCATGAGGCAACAAAGGCACCAAAGAGGTTAACAGGATCTTCCTGACCCTTTTATCTCACTCAGATTACCCGGATTTGGGCGGGGCCACACCAATCACTCAGTTGTAGTGGGTTAGTAATCACACGCCCTTAACATTACAGTTCCAGATTCAACTACCTCTGAAAGAGAAAGTCTTGCCTCACCTGATGAGTATTTGGGGTACATCTAAACGCAAACTATAACACACTTTGAAACAAAAGGTGGCAGATAATATTAATGCGGGAATTAGCTCGTTTCTAGGCTTGATTTCAGATGGCAGGTGAAGTTAATATTCTTCACTATTTGGTGAAATAGAAATTCACTTGTCCAATTCTCTGAGCCCTGCTCCAGATGTAAAGGCATCAGAAGGACGTTTGCACATGAGGTACCATGAAATCTTGCCTAAAACAATCATTTGTGTGAGGAACCAAAAACACCCGGAAGGGTGCACAAAATGCTGTAAATGTTCATAAAACAGTAAGGAACACAAGACACTTTCAGGGAAGGACACTGAGCAGACTTCCCGAAGACTCTAGAGATTCTTACCTTATCCTCTGTCTTTTGCTCTAATTCTGTAGTCACCAACAAATACAGAACCTAATCTGACTTTCTATGAATTTGGATATCACGAACATGAATTTGAATTGTGCATTTGAGTCCCCGGAAATAAATTCTCACCATCCGTTTTCTCTCTTAAGCGGTTTATAACTTTTGTAATTAGTAAAATGGAACAAGTGAATAATAGCTTGATGGTTTGTGAACCAGGATTCAGTTATGTTTGTGTATTTCCCAAATGAGGGTGAAGTTCTTTGGTCACATTACAAAAGACACTGTTCCTGGAAGGCCTGCTGTCTCTCTTTCTCTCATCTCTCTCATTTCTCTTTAGTTTTGTCTTCCTATGCTTTTTTTTTTTTTATTTTACTAAATGCACCATCAGTCATCGAGTATATGAAGGCAGAAGACTACACTTCTAATTTTTACACGGTTCAGCAGACTTAAGGAGCACCTACTAAGTTTCCAGAAAGCTGATTAAATGTTAATCTTCCAGTAGACTCACAGTCAAGACAATTTAGCTTTTCCTTTAGGATGCATAGACAACTCTTCACAACCATGATATAAATTTATTGGTAACTTCGTACATCCAACAGATATTGGAAGTTATCTCAATATTAAACTAAATAGCACATTTAATACTTTGTATATTCAAATATGCATATTCATCCAACATTACTAGTTAAAACAGTTTTGACAAAGAGCTTAATATGAGAAAAAGAACTCTTCCCCCTCTCTATACAGGTTATAATTTATATTATACATGTTATAATTTATATAAATTCTTTAATTTATGCAAATTACTTTATCCCTGAGAGGCCAAGTGATACTTTCCTTTTACTCATGGTGTTGCAGTATAATTTTAAATCAGTAATATATACTATATTATTCTAGATCTTTGTCTGTTTCTCCTGATCATGTTTAAGATGCTGTATTTTGTACGACTTGCAAAATCCAAGAAAAAAATTACACTTGTCTAGCTCCTTAATATATTGTTTTCCTTGTCGATATTCTGTGAAGACTACTACAATTTCTCAACTTAAAAAATACTTCTAATAAAAGTCTTTGCTATTCTCCGAAAATTAGTTAAGTGTTTTTACCTTTTGTTTTCTTCGCACCTCAGCAGGCTTTTCCCCTTCACAAGAAGCATCACTTTGCACTTTGAAAATGCTGTTCACTTAAAACTTCTCTTATGCTACACCTGAAATACGGACGGTACTCTTTTATCCAACTCTACAGATCTGCTACTATATACATATTAATAATCTTGAAAAAGTGGTAAAGAATTGAAATCAGACTACTTGAGTCTTATTGAAAATATTGATATTTTTAATCAAATTGAATGATTATATAGTTGAACAGATGAATCTGTAGGCCATTATTATTTAAATTGCACTTTCTGTCACTGATTTACGTCTTGAGGGACACAGGTGACTGCCAGAAATATCATGATTTGCTTTTGTTTCTAGTCATGATGCTGTAATTTATATGAAATATTCAGGCTTCCTTGTACATAAACTAATTGACAGATGTGTGGATTGCCATTTGTGGATTCATCATTGTCCCAGCACATTCAAATACATGTGAGAGAATTCAGAGAGACATGTGGGAGAAACATTTCTTCTTTTCTCTACATATTTTCTAGAATTTTTATTTGTAAAATATGTCTTGTCCATCAATTATTTTTCTCTTCTTTCGGATAAGGCCCACAAAACACATAATAAATGGAGATGAATTCCAATTGGAAAATAATTTGTAAGGGAAATATATTTTTGATATGCTCTATCATCAACAAATTAAAAAAAACATAACTTCTCCCTTTATTATGATAACAGCAAGACACTGCATTGATTTCCAAGAGTTAACAGAAAATGACATCTGTGCTTTTCCACCAAATAGTGAGATCCAGGTCCGTTCTGAGTATTATTCCATATTTATGGCCAATCATTTAGGCTTCAGGAGCTGCTTCCTCTTCTGAACAGATTGCTGAGATTAGAAAGAATATCCTCTTTCATTTTGTACCTATCCATAAAAAGCCAAAATTTCTAAGAGGCTCTTCATAGTAGGTTGTAAAATGCAAAATAAATCTTATGTAATATTTCTAGTGTCCCTAAATTTTATGACAGTATATTATTATGAATTCATATAGCCACATAAAAACTTTATTTCCTATTCATCTATTTCACTTAATATTTGGAAACTAGTAACTTGAGATACCTGAAATTAATAAAGTTTTCCTCATACTATCCATAGTTATCATTCCTCTAAAGGTTAGAAAAGATTATTGCTCAGAATGAATGATCTGCTCTCTTTCTCTTAATCATTTCAGTGATTAATTGACTGATTGATTACCTTACTGGTTGAACCCAGCCTCTCATAAGTGCTAGGTAAAAGAACTATTAAGTTCAGTTAACTTAAATGAATGTAAATTAATTAAAAACTGAGCCAAGATTTGACACCGTCCTGCATCAGCCTCCTGAATAGGTGGGCTGACAGATATTTATCACCAAACATAAAATAGTTGACAGCATTCCATGGACTGATCCTTATAATACACAACTACTATCTTTATCCCAAATTATTATTTTTCTTATATTAAGACAACAGTAACATATTGCATTGATTTCTAGGACTTAAAGAAAACATCATCAGCATTTAGTCATTATTGAGTTCACCAAAACGATGCTTCTCAAACTCAGATTCTCCCCATTTCTCAGCACCTGCCTCTTTCTCCTCTGGCAAATCTGTCTCCAGCCCGGGAGTCTACCATAGCCCTGTGACTCACTTGGACCCTGGAAGGGGACAAGACTGTTATCGGGTGGGCCCCGAGGCTGGTCCTCGCTGGTTCATGAATGCCATCTTCCCTTCCTTAGTCACTGTCTTGAGAACTCCATATTAAAAGGTTCAGGATGGATAAGAACTTGGAGAGGAAGACGTGGGGTCCTGGTTGAGTCCAGCCTGAGCTGCGCACCCATGAGGTTATTTGAAAAGCGACTGGAAATGCTCAGAAATATTTGAACTAAACGACTGCTGCTCAGATCAGTGTTCCTTAGGACATATCTCCAAAGAGTTTTATTTAGTTTAGGTTTCTTATCTCTCGGTCACACACATTTTGTTGTAAGCAGCGTAAATGTGAACAGCGGTGCTTATTATACACCAAAGTGCCAAGCACAGCGATTAGGAAAAGGCAGCAGAAGCGTCCCTACACTCACTCAGTAGCCTCTACCCCATAGCAGAGTGGGCAAGGGAGCTTTTCTCACTACTCAAAGGCCTTAAGATTGCTATCCTGCCCTGCTCAAAAAGAGAAAGGAAAGCTAGCTCTTGAGACGTTATAGCTCCGTCAAACGGAGCGTGCCTCTGGTCCAACATAGGAAACGGACCCTATGAAGGCCCTGTGGTACAAAGGAGCAGACACCCAGACCCCACTGCACGGAGGCTGCGAGTCCTGAAGAGGGTTAGCGCAGCGGCCAGTGGGACCCGCCAGCAGTTCAGGGCTTACATTCAGCTGCGTAGCGTTTTGTCTTATGAAAGATACTTTCCAAAATAGTACTTTTACGGGGCAAAATACGTAGAATACTTTGTGCTTCTTGGTTTATGTATCTTTTTTTTTTTTTTTTGAAGTGATTAGTTGCCACCTTGATACTCCAGAAACGGCAACAAACATGCTCCTAAAAATCTGTAGAGGCAGTATTTAAATTTCATCATTAAACTTTCTTTCATAGTTCAACTCTTAGAGTTAAAACTAAATAACCTCAATAAATTTTATTATGAAAATGAATTAGAAATGAGCTTTGGTACTGATGTTGTTATATGTCTTTTAACTGAATAACTGCCTTCTTACACAGAATACAATAGTATGTTAAAATAGTAATGTAATCAGACAAAACAAATTTATATTTTATGGAATGATTCCGTACTTTATGGTCAGCAACTTTACTAATTCAGTATAACATAAAGAGCATGCAAAAATATTTAAGACGGTGAGATTTCTCAAGCTCTTAAAATTCACATCACAGTGTAAAGTGAAAAATATCTGTCAATTATTTCTACTTAGAGACAAATATCATATGATATTTCTGTTGGAAGCAAACGTTGCTTTCTCTTGAGCTCTGAAAACATGAACATAGCAGTTAACAGCCCTCAAGTTCCCTTCTTTTGCTTATGAGGCTAATAATAAAATCAGTGCCCAGAAGTTCTGTCCAGTGTCCAGATGAGGAGGCCCTTCCAGGGATTACAGGTTTAAGCAATCAATTCTCAAAATAAAGCATGCAGGAAGAAAAAAGAAAGAAAGAAGGAAAAGAAAAATTCTGAATTCTTTTTGTTTCATTTAATCCTTACAATAGAGTAATTTTCTCTCATCACCTATAAATCTATCATCTTGCTAATACTTATGTAAAATCATTTTCATTGTAGCACATAATATATATTAATAAGCTACAAGACTTTTTCTAATATTCTACTTTCCTTTCCACTTTAGATTTAACAATCATGTAATAATCACTGTTCTGCTTGCGAATGAATCATATGCAATAGTAAGGAAATAGCTGAGAGGGAGATGCCGCCCAGGAGAGAGATTTAATCATAGGAAATGGCTGACTTTTTATTTCCAATAACCATCTGCACTCATGGTAAATCAGGTGCTAATGAAGCTCAGACCCAGACTGCACAGGAGCATAAATCTCCAGAACCAAAAGTCATGGAGCAACAGACCTCAGAAACACAGAATTTTCTGAGGAAATGGAGCAGTATTATCATATAGAAGGTCACCATCTGCAAATGTGTCACATGAATGCATACATTTGGTAGTTGTAATGACACTTTATGACATTGGCTGTAAACATCAAATCTCTACATCATTTTTTGGAAACAGTGCTTTCAAATAATATGATCATTATGATGTATTACCTTTTAGACAGTCCCCCTCTTGAGGGTAGGGGGCTCCTCGCCAGTGAAACTTTTACCTCCACCTGTAAGTATTCAGTATTTGAGACTCACAATGGGAATACATTAATTTTATCTCACAGTTCTACTTTTAGAGCAGGAAAGTACTGCAGGTTTCTTTTTCCATTAGATAAGGAAACCAAGGCTAAACTGGGCAGAATTTCTATCAGACACAGTGTTTAATTCAACTACTGTCTTCTAAGATTTAATCAATGTAACTGTCTTCTGAGTGTTTTGTTTCTTCCAGTCATCTGTAGCCCTCAGCTTTACACTTTGTCCATCTTAGCTGGGATGAAACCCACAGCTGACATGAGAATAGAGGGAGAGGAAGAAGGGATAGCACATCACCAACAATACATTTGAGTCCCATGTCCTGAAACACACAAGTTGGAGGACATGACAAAATATTCATTTTTTGATCTTTATGCTAGTGTGTAACGTACTGTGTTTATCCTTCTGCTTACTAGGTGTGGGGATCTGTGGACGGCTGACTCAGATTTAGGATATATGGAGTTAGGAACATCTACCCTGCCCTGTGGGATCAACTACTGTGATTATTGTGGACATCTGCCCCACCCTATGGAATTTTAAACTACAATGATTACTGCACTAAGATTTCTGGATTTAAAATTTAACTGGGATTTACTGGGATTTAAGGATTCTGCCTTGCCCTATGGAATCTTCAACTACAGGGATTACTGTGGGACCATCCTGTTTTATGCATGCTAGGGTTATGGGTGTGAAAGCTTGGTACCAAATAAAGGTGTGCCGAGTATAGGTTATGAGCTCTTCTGCTCCAACTTCTGCTGCTATTTGGCCTTTGGCGGCTGCTGCTCAGAGTAGCAAGAGCTGAGCCCAGACTAAAGACTTTTTTTTTTTTTTTTGAGACAGGGTCTCACTTTGTAGTTCAGACTGGCCCTGAGCTCAGCCTCAAACTCACATCACAGTAATCTTCCTGCCTCTGCCTCCCGAGTGCTGGGATTACAGGCATGAACCACCATGCCTAGCACTGTGGTATGTGGTACTGATTGCTGCTGGGTGTGGGTCTCCATGTCTAGTATTGTATGTGGTTACCGAGGATCGAACAGGTCCCTTGAGCTTGCAAGACGGGTGCCGGAACCACTGAGCTAAATCCCCAGCCCCTGACTCAGACTTTTTCACAAGGTTCCAACTTTGTTATTTGTCCATTATTAATCCTTTAGTTGGGAGTTATGGGGGACTACAGCTTGCTAGGAGGGTTCTGGCTGAGTCCTTTTCCCCTGTCTCTCACAGCTACGTATTATATTGGCAATTATTCACAAATAATACAAAAGCAAGGAGATGAAATCACAGGGAAGCTGAGGCATGAGATTTCTATTACCACTGGCCACAGCCTTAGTTCCGTCCCATTCCCAACTGAATTTCCTCTCCACTTCTTCCCATGATTTAAATCCCAGTAAATTTTAAGCCCAGGAATCTTAGTGCTATAATCCTTGTAGTTTAAAATTCCACAGGGTTGGGGAGATGTCCACAATAATGCCAATAGTTGATCCCACAGGGCAGAAATACTACTGAAGTGCTAAAAAGTCTTTGGTCTCACTTTTGAAAAAAAACTGAAATTGGAAAGTACTAAAAGTAAATTTAGTTGTTAGAGCCAATATATCTTTAGTTGTTAGAGCAACATATCTTTATGAGTTACATGAGATGATTCTGAGGGCAGCAGTTTGTACTTTTTTTTTTTTTTTTGCAGATCAGAGATACAAATATAATTTAATGAGAGTCATGAACTTTCTCCCCTGAAATTTATACTTGACATATTTGTACAGGTTTCAGCTTAACGCTTCAGGAGTTTTGCAGTCTTGAAATTTATTCATTGTGTCTGTGACTATTTACACCTACATCAAAAGTTCAGACTTAGCAAACTTGGGAATTAGCAATAATCTTAGTTAATTTTTATCCTATGAGAGACATGAAATGTGGATGACTTTTATTATTCCAAGTGATTTGATACCAGAATTTATCATATAAGATCACAAACACAATTTTCAAACTGTATTTTCATGTGTCTATACTAAATCCATATGAAACTAAATGATGACTCATTTCAAACTAAAGACAAATTTTGCCATTTAATAAACATATATGAAAATGATACATAATGCTATATTGAGAGAATGTTATTCAGCGCTAAAAAGAATTTACAAAATTAGTGTTGTTGAATTTGTGGGTGAATTTTAACATTTAGAAAGAAGCTAGTTCATACATACTTCTGCCTGTGGCGAATTTACAGTGTTATATCCCAAATATGTTGTCCTTTGATCTAGAAGAACCTAATTTGCCTGGAGGGAGATGAACGAGTTTTTAAATATATTACAATATATTTTATCACATTTGCTCCTGTTTTTCTCTTTTTTATTTTAATAGATGTCAAAGATGTCAAATCTACATAAATTCAACATGTAATGTGAACCGAGAGTGGAATTTTATGGATATAATACTAGTACTAGGCATATTTTAAAATAAGAGATCATTCTAAAGTTGGGATGAAAGCTAAAATTATTTTTGAATTTAAATTTTTACTGAAAGATTTCCTCTAGATAGGGCAAAACTTCCATGATCACATACTCTTTTGTGTTTACGTTTGTAGAAAATTATTTCAAAAAGCTCTGTGCCGTAATGTCTGATTTGTCATGCTGCTTGTAGTGCAACTAAACTGCAACAAGTAAATGAGCCAAAGAACTTCTGTCATCACACATATGTGTCCTTGTGTGTGACTTATCCACTTATTCTGTGTTATCTTCCGCAGTATGACTTATAGCGTGAAGATAATAGTGTGAAGATTCAGAGTATGAAGATTATAGAAAATGATGATCACCTAGAGCCACTGGTATGTACTAAACATAAATTATATTTATCAATCAACCTATCATTCTTACTTATTTTGTCTAAAGGGGCTTCTGTCCTTCTGTAGAAAACATAGAAATGGATACACTTTTCAAAAATGTTTGCCTGAGAAGAACTGATTCAAGTATTTCTGCTAAATATGCCCATTTAGTTTTGACCAAGTCTACATCTACTATTTTTATCCAAAATATTCTCAGCATTGTTTTGATTATGCCTTCAGTGCAACTTGCAAATGTTTCTCCACTGTCCCTGTCAGGATAAGGTAGAGTTCCATCTCCTGGCCTTTCTGTGGTGGGGATGAGCCATGCATCGAATTTACTTCATTAAGATGTCCCAGAGTATGAGGTGACCATGTTGAGACTGGAACTTTCAGCTGTCAAAATAAGGCCAGGACATACTCTTGTACCCTGAGTGGCATGGTTCACCTTAGCAGCGGAGTGGTCACCTGGGACCTTGATGAATGCAGTCAGCAGAACTCCCCAATCCATGAAAGCCACATGGCCCAGAGTGGAGTCATCCTGTGTGGTTTCTAGCAGCTGTTATTGTGGGGCTATTTATTACCATGGCATAACATTCCCTAATTATATATGGTTGTTCTGGTCCCAAACCAATTTCCATGAAAGAACCATGTTTTGGTATGGTTGCTTCAATCTGCAAAATAGTATATGTTGTACTGAATAAAATGACTACAGTGATGCCATCAAGGAGTAAATACATTTTGGAAATTGCTTTTCAATTTATTTTGTAGAGTTGTTCTGTTTTGTTAAAAAAATATAACATTTCTGTGCAATGACTAGAGTGCACTTGATCAAGTCTCCTGAAGGGTAGGTCTTGACCCTGGTTGAGCTGATAGCAGAAAATGGCTCATGAGCAGGACAAGGACGGAGACAGCCAGGCTCTAACTACCCCAGGACTTTCTTTCTCTGCTCCATCATGATACTAACATCTCTGACCTCTCTGATTTGGAGGGAGGGAAAGAAGTAAGGAGGATTCTTACTTTACGATGGTAGGGAAACACCTTGTATAAAATGCCACAATATTTACACTGAACTTATCTCCATCCTGCAATAATATGATCATTCAATATACTTTAAACTGAGTTTAAGTTATCTCCAGATTACTTCAATACAAAATACAGTGTAAATAGTTGTAATATTGCAATGCTTAGAGAATGGTTTCAAAAGTCCAGATACGAACAATACAAGACTTTTTCTTAGACTTTTTCTTGTATGTTTTTACTTAGTGTAGAACTTGCAAAATACAGGGCTATCTTCCTTGCTGATTGCCTTTTCTCCAAAAGAGTTGAAGCTCATCAAGGATAAGGATTTTGGTTCTCAGCATCCACAACATGCCTCGCCTATGGCCTGTTCTCCATTAGTATTTGTTGAATAAATGTGTAGCTCCATCATGAAGGTCTCAATACTTGAAGGGACCAGACAGCACAGTCCCTAGTTGAAAGGTTAACTTCATCATACAGTAAGAACACTTTCATTTTCATCTTGTACAGACAATGGTGCTGTCCACACGTATACAAATGATGGTGGATGCTGTACAACAATGGCTTCCTCTTTCTTGCCTCTTTGATTTATGCACTGTAACAGAATGGGATGCCTGGCTTGCACTTGGGCTAGGTTGATGCTTCAGGTGAGTCTGAAATTTCCCAGGAGACACCAGCATCAGATGGGGCAGGAGAGTAGATCATGTTGTGAAAAGTCATCATCCGTTGTGATTGCTTGCCATGTTATATTTCCCAAAACTCTTTAATTTATGAAGTAACCTAAATCTGTTAAGCCTTGTTTAAAGTAGATCTTCTATCTTTCTTATCTCAAAAATGATGAAAACAGACATATATGCTTATCACACAATAATGTTGCATCGGATGGAAATTATACTCTCCTGTTCCCCCTAAGTTGACAAAGCTACTAAATAAGCAATTTTTCATTTTTAAATTAAATCATAGGAATAATTTTCTTCTTTCCCTGAGCCCATTAAAAGTCCAGTACTTTATAGCAGAGATGACATTGAATGATTTGCAAATTAATGAAACCATTGTTACAGTGCTTTAAATTTTAGGGAATAGAATTATAAAAACCTTGTGAAATTATTACTGTCACTGTCTTTTAGGCAGCCTATGTGTTGCTTATTCAAATACTAAATCTATGTAGAACTGTTTTGTGAACATTTCTGGGCTAAATGACTCTTCTTGGATGACTAAAGTTACCCTAACATTTCCAAAGAGGCACATTAATAAGAACATTCACATTGTAAAAGTTGTAATCTTATCCTATGAAGCAGAAGTCAGATTTCTATAAATGATAAAATTTGGAAGTTAAATATTTCTGGGGACACAGGAATTGGGTCTCCTTACTTGCTTTTAGTCCAGGAAAAACTTTTCCAAGGGACTCATGGTGGCAGACCACAGTGAAATTTAAGCATACCAACCAGTGTCTGGGAGGTGTACGGAAGACTGTCCCTGCAAGTTGCAGGCTCTGTAATTTATTACAACACCTCAGGTAGAGGACGAGGGGCTCTGAATAACAGAAGCCCTAACTCTGAGACCATTTCATGTCATGATATTCTGAGCACTGTCTTAAGGGATTTTATCCTTTGACCTACTGCAGAGAATTGTTTCTTGATTAGACTGTTTCAAAGTGAAAAAGGACAAAAATAGGGCCAAGCAGGCAGCCAGGCAGCCAAATATACCTTTTATAAATCTATCTCTAAACTTGCAGAGAACTCTAACAATGGTTTCATTAATATAGCAATCACTCAATGTCATATCTATTATAATGTACTAAGCTCTTAAGAGAGAAAAAAGGAAAATTGTTTTATTCTTGTGATTTAATTTAAAGAGAAAAATTGCATTGGTGGTAGCCTAGTTAGACTTTTTTGATGGGCTTTATGATTTAAAGTCCTGACTTTCTTTTCTTGTTGGCCATGCTTCTCTTGTCTATTTTAAGCATACTCAGTGAACATTTGCTATCTTCCTAGCAAAAAATAGGAAACACTTAAATGACTTTAATATAAAAAAATACTTCTAACTAGTAACAAATGCAGTCTCCAAAGGAGCACATTAAAATGTAAATACCAAAGCACTATGCTTGGCCAGGACTCGAGTTGTCTGTACACAGTACGAGACACGGCCACACCTGTCACTAAACACAAACCTTACACTCTGCCTCACTCTCTTGGATGTCTGGGATCTTCCAGGGATTTTAGCAGCCACACTGAGCCCTGCCGGGGTAAGGTGCATTCTCACTGCCTGTGCAGGAGATTCTTGGCAGCCTTGGCTCAGGATTGTCCTTCCAAGAGTCTTTGTAGATAGTGCAGCACTATTCCTTCCTTAGCGTGCTCCCTTGATAAAGTTCTAAGATTTCTGACTTTCCAATGCACAGAATCTTACTAGGTTGAGAATTTCTTAGATTTCCCAATGCTCTTGTGATGTCCTGGGGTTGTGTAGTGTGGCTAAAATAGTTGAATTATATGTATATTCTTGAGGTCATTTAGATTTTATAAATGACCAAGACATCATGTTCTCTCAATGTGTACCTATGCAGGTGAAAGACTTCTACTGAAAACAGAACTGGATAGGAGATGAAAGAATTTAATTCTGGGCTTCTGGGGCTCCTTTTCCATTCTTTGGAAATACAGTCTTCTCCAGGGGTAGAAACAATGACATGCTAATTTGCATGCCCATATAAAGTTCATATCTATCTATCATCTATAGATAACTATATGTAGATATCTATATAGATAGACATTTATATGTGTGTATATATGTGTGTATATATATACACACATATATCCACACACACACACACACATATACATATATATATATATATATATATATATATATATATATATATATATACACATATATTCATTTCTTAGTTTGGCAAGTATATTATGATTATATAAAATACTAACTTTTAGAGAAAAAAGGATATATGGGTGGAGGAATTCTCTTTAACATATTTATAAGTGTCCTCTATGTATAAAATTACTTCAAAACAAAATTTTTACTTCAAAGTGCAGTGAATGGCTGAGAGGGATCTCCAGTGATTCATATAGTCACTTTAAATGCAGACAAGGATGCAACTGGTGTTCAGAGGGCTGTAAAATACCTAAGCATTACTCTAGAACTACTGAGTCTTTTCAACAAAAAACAATGATAATTGCTCAAACTAACGTATGCTTTTTGTGGACAGCCAGAGATAGGGAGGTGGGTTCTGCAGTACGATGAATAACAAAGGCTTAAAAATTCAAATGATTTTTAAAAATAATTATCATGTTAAATAGATGAGGCACTTCAGAGAATTTTTTCGTATTCTTTGGGCTCTGTTTCTTCTTACATAATCACACAGTTCCAGTTAAAGGAAGAAAAAAAATCCATGCTTTTGCTCTTGTGCATTATAAATATTTGCATGCTGGTAAAAAGTGGTGGTCAGCAAAACTGATGTGGAAGAAGAGAAAATTTTGATTGAAGTAAAGCACAGCAAAATGGAACTGGGGAAAATGTTATCTGGATAAAATTTTAACTTTTTTTTCAGTTTTTCAGCAACATGCTTTAGAGAGTGCTCTAGACAGTTATGCCACATATACATTTTAAGATTTCTTCCCATTACACTAGACTTCTTCACTTTCTAAATTTGTTATTTGTAAATCGGAATCATTTCTCTGGCTTCATTTTCTTCTCATTATGCTGAATTCAGCGAGTGTTTGTTTTGAAACACTCTTTAAATAAGAGCTTCCATTTATTTCATCACTGTAAGTTCTTAACCATGTACAAAATCATTTTTGTTGAACCAACTTTCCAGTTCACGCACCACTGGTACTAGACATTCTATGATGAAATCTATCATTAGGTGGCTCAAAGACATGGAGTTTTGTTTTTTCTCCATTCACCTTTTTGCCTGTTCTTGTGAAATTTAGTAACTCAGGGAGAGAGGAAAGAGACCAGGGAACATTTTAATTGGTGTCAAGTAACCTACTAGTTGTTAATCTTAGCTGGCTTAAAGTAATTGCTTCAATACAGTAACTCCTCTTCTAAATGCATCCTGAAATTCTCAGGTTTAGCCATGGGCATAATCATTCTAGTAATTAAGATTTACTAAGTGGTTTCCTGCTAGGGACCATACAAAGAACGTTGCATGTACTATTATATTTGATTTAGATGACAGTGTTTTGAGTTAGAAACAATTTGTGTTCACCATTTGGAGATGGGATCTTCTTAATGAATCCTCCATGTACAGAAACAGGTTTCTCCCTTTGTGATTTAGGATGGCCCTCTAATATTTTCCTGGTTAAAGCCCTTGTGTATTCACAAAGCTTTTCCTGATTCAAACTGATCTCACAGGGGTACTGAGGGTGTTTGATAGTCTCTACTTCCATCTGTGTTTAAAGTGGAAAAGCACCCAAATTCAGTGCCCAGAACACTAGTTCTTGACTCTGCAAACATTTTGTAATAATGTGACATGTTCTATTTTTTCCAGAATGGCTTTTTCCTGGATGCTGAGGACCAGCGTTCCCATAGCTTCAAAATTTACCATCATTCTCAATTTTATGTATACAAAACAATTCAGGCTTAGAAATGCAAAGAGCTTCTATATGGATTTCACATCTGATAGGTTGGTAGCCCCTGCCTGGCTGCTTTTGCTAAGAAGACCACGAAGCTACACGTGGATGTAGTAGGAAAGAGACCAATTAGAATAGGGGAGTAGAAACATAACTTCTTTGAATTTCATAGCTATAGTCATCGTAGTCACTGTGTGCAGATACATAAAAAATTGCATATTGTTCAATGAATAACTCAGAGACACATGCAGTGTATAGAGAGGAAGATGAACCTTTAGAAATGAGTGCCCAAATACACCTGTGCTTTTTTAAAATTGATTTTTTTCAGCCATTTGTTACAATGACTGAAATGTGGCAAGCACATCATTACTAGTGATCTTTCAGATACTGAATTATGTGAAAATATGCTTACATACCCACGTGCACACATATACACAGACAATGCAAAATGTGAAGCTATAGTTTGCTTTATAAAAGAAAATATTCATTATTTATACTCACAAACCTGCCAAAAGGATGTCAGTTAATTTGTACAAATGATGTACATAAACAAAAATAAGACAAAAATTTAAAAAGAACTGATCCCATTCACATGGATAATTTTTATATATCCTTACTATTAAGCATAACCAGTCAGGAAATTGTACTGTTTTATTATGGTCAGTGTAGCAGTTCTTAAAAACTAGAATTTGGATAATCTAACAGAAGACTTTTCAGAGACGAGTACTTATCACAAGAGGGACCATGCATGTGTTGAGTTTTACTGTCTTGGGTTGTCTCTTGTATAGATAGACAAGAAGAAATATCGGAAAGTACTTGGGTGTAGTAAAAATGGAGACCTGGCTAGTACAGTACGTATGGGTCTTTGCTTGGCCAATAGGGGTTCCTGCAGGAAACTGAAAATAAGATAAAATATGATAAAAATCTGCTCTCCATGAAAGAAATGGAATAATACCATTCCTATTCTGATTTTTGAGTTGATAATATTTGATATTTCTGAGCAAGAACTTCCTTGTCCTTTTCTCTTGGAGTTGACTGCAGAGGAAGTCTTGTGACCAAAACAAGATCCAACAAGAATAATTTTTTAAAATAGTTGCTCCTCTATATAATGAGAGACTTCAGGTTCTTATAAGACCATCCAGGGGGACACAGGTTCACTCTGCATTATTCTCCTTCTCCTCCCTCTTTCTTTTGGAACTGGAGTCTTGGCTTTTCTCTGAGGTAAACCACTTCCAGAAGCAAGACCTGTGGAAGTCAAGGCTTCAGACAATCCAGGTTTGTGGAAGATTCCAACCAATTTCGACAAAATTGAGTCACATATAGAACAAATTGAGATCTGTGTAGACTTATATAGTAGCTTCCCAGTGTCGTCAGATGACACTATTCTTCTCTGCCATCTTTAATGTGTGATTTCTATTCTCATGGTTCAAAATGACTTCTGCTGTTCTTGTCATCTGTTTAATTTACCTTGCCAAAAGAATGAGGAAGCTAAGGAAAACAGAAGGAGACCTCCCTCTTTCTACAGGATGTGGGGGTACATTCTATAATTTCAGCATTCTGGGAGGCTGAAACAAAAAGAATGAAACTTTCAAATCAGACTGGACAATTTACCAAGTTATCAAGACCTTGTTTCAAATAAGGAATAATAATAATGCTTTTACAAGGCTGGGATATAGTTTAGTGTGAAATTCCTGGGTTCAAACCACAGTACTACAAAAACTACACAATCCAGATACTTTTCTAACTGACTGAACTTCAAATAACTTTCCTGTGTGTCCCACACTACCTTTGTATGATGTCACACAGACACAGAACTCAGTCATTTGGGCACAGGAAGTTATAAAAAAGCTAGAAAGTGTACTCTTTTAATGAATGTGTTATATTATCCCTAATTAAAACCTGGGTTCTAGTGGGAGATGAAAAGAAAATCATGGATATTCTGCATGTCATTTGGGGTAGTCTGTCTAAAGAGTGTGCTAGTTGACATCCACAAGCACGTTGCAAGGAAGCATGCAGTTTGTGTGTAAGAACTCAAGTGCCTCACCTTTGGCTTCCTTTGTGCAATTTGTACTGTGGGCTTTCAGGGATGAGGTCTACACTGTGCAGCCTGCATCACAACCCCCTTAGAGATATCTACCTTCATTTCAGGTTCAACATACCACAATGCTCACAAGTCAGAAGGTAACAGGCCAGACCAATTTGATTAACTTATGTAAACAAACTTTTAGATAAAAATCAATGATAATTTAAAAAATTCATATGTTTTATGGTTAGTTATGAGTATGTAAAATAAAAGTTTTGTATCATGAAAGCATTTTACCTTAGTAGAGACTTAAAATTAATATTTTATATTTAATACAAGGAATTTCCATATACCGTTTGTATAAACATTAACTCCAGTAATTCTCCAGTGGGGAAAACGATGCACCAAGGCCACTGGGCAGTTTACTAGAGACATACTGAGCTTTTTGCAGCTTGAATTTGGGAGTTTGTGATGTCATTTAAACTGAGACCAGAGATGCTACTAATACCTTACAAATCACAGAGCTGTACCCACAGCAAGGAACTATCTGCCCCCAAATGCTAGCATTACTAAGTAAGGTAAGAAAGCTCTGGACTCCCAAATGGTTTCCAGACACCAGAAAGAAATATTACTGTCCTCAAAAAGGTGATGTCAATACCGTATTTTCTTTACCCATTCAACTGCTGATGGACATATAAGCTGCTTCTAAGATTTCGCTATGGCATGCAATGGAGTATTACTCTGCCAGAAAAAAAGATAAACTTGAGCCATTTGTAGGGAAATGAATGCACCCTGAGTCCAAAATGTTAAATGGAACAAACCAGACATGCACGCTTGAATAGTCCATGCTTTTTCATGTCCAAAAAGCCAAAATTATAAATAAAGAATCAAGAAAAGAGGCAATAGGAATCAGGGAGATACATCACTCACAAAAAAAAAAAAAATGAGGGGAAATTTAGGGAGGGTAGGGAAGGGGATGAGAAAAGAAATTAAAATGTATTATGTCCATGTACTGACTCCACACAAAGAATGTAAACATCATGTTCTGTACAGATGGACTAGTAGAATTTAAGTACAGAGCTATTTCTTGATGGTGAGAATTTTTATATATTGACTCATTTTTTTTTCTCTCCTGTAAAAGAAACCCCTGCATTATCATGTAAAGTTTTGAGTCAGTTGCCTAAATGAACAAACACAATGTCACACACATAGGTATCATATTAAACTCTCAAGTTCGGTTCTGAGAGACAAAACATTCCCTGGGCAAAAGATCAGAGGGATCTCTTGTAACATCACATGGAAGTTTACTTCTGTCCCCCAGGAATCAATGGTATGGGAAAGAGTGATGGCAAATTCATTTGTGTACTATGCTGTGAAAAGGGAAACCCACCAACGCAGCTGGCTGTAGACAGTTCTAGGGATGTGCTAGGTAAATGGAAAAAGCTCACCGCAGAACTTCTAGATGCATTCTACAGACACAATCAAACATGTCATCAGAATAAAATAGAAAAGAATTCCTAGATTCAAAATTTGTGGATTTCTAAATTAGTTTACTAACAACAGGATTGTTAGCCTCATTTTTCATGTGAACTCCCCTTAGGCAGTCATATATCCCTTCTAAGAATAAGTTTATTTACTATAGTCAACAAAATATTAAAGGCATCAAAGGAAGCAAACAGTATTGCAAAACACCTGATGTAAATTATAAAAACACAGAAGTAAATTTGGCATATAATAGTCCAAATATCACTTTAATAGCACAGTGAAGAGAAACTCTTACCAGTAGTTCTAATAACTGCTATAATTTTGAAAGAACAATGAATATAAATGGTATTTCAAGATGGCTGTAACAGCTGTAATATGATATGAAAACATCTGGCATTTTTAGTGGGCACAAAGTCACAGGTAATAGCTATTTTCTTTCAAATTGAAAAAACATGTTAAATTTTAGTGAAGTGAAAACTAACATATAAAACATTACAAAGCTCTTGAAAATATTACACTCCTTGTGAATTTTTCAAAGTGAGGGCTGTGGGAGTTATTTGAACTTATGTGAATAGAAGAAATTTTAATATATTTCAAAAATACAATTCCACATGGCATGTGGGAATTTCTGCTCCGATCTCCTGCTCTAGGCCTGGAAGCTCCTAATGTGGTGATGCAATATTGCATTTATAATAATTGTTCTAAGCTAGTGTTTTTAAATCCAGTTCAGTTCCATGATAACAGCTGTTGTTTTCTTTGCTGATACATTTCACTTTCAGATATGAGTTTTTAAAATTTTCTTTGAATTTCATATTTTTTTCAGAGAAACTATCTCCATTTAAATTCTCAGAATGAAAGGAAAGATGAGTTGTCTCTGACCTCCACTCTAATGAGTCTACAGCAGATCGTGGCCTTTGCCCTAATACAGGACACCTATATGAAGTGTAATTCCCTTCTAATTGAGTAACATAATTCATCGAGAAAGACCTGTGGCCATTTGTTAATTTTTACAGCAGGAATTATGACACAACTGCTTGCCAGTTGCTGAAAAAGTTGCAGATTTTAGTGAAAAGCAAGAGATGAGTGAGACGAAATGTGAAAATTGTCAGCGCATAAATTATCATCACCCTTGATCTACAGTAATGGCAGCAAAGCTGCAGCAAACTAGCCCACTGGTGAACGCAGGCAGACTAGTCTTGTAAGTTCCAGGTGCACACCTGCATGGCCCTGCCCAGGGGGACTGGCCTCTGCTGGGGGAACCAACATTCTGAAGGGGGAAAAGGACAAGAGAGGAGAAAAATGAAAAGAGAAACAAATAATGATGAAGATAAATTTGCTTAATTTTGTATTTGTTCTTCTTAAAGGATTGATAGCAAAAGCTTTCTGTTTTGATTTCTTTAAATGCTGCTTGCCATTGTGAGAAAATAGGAAAGAGTGGAAGATGCTAAATGTTGTACTTTGAAGGCAAAATACATGAGAGTAGTCACAAAAAACTTTTTGAGTTGTAATCTCAATGAATCAGGCCTTGGGCTGATTACAGGTATCTATAATGAGCAATGTACAATACCATTTTTGCCCTCTCAGTTATCTTAGGTGGGTTCTAGGTATGATTTCCATTTTATAGGTTTGTATCATCAGCTGAGGTGATAGTTTGAAATTTCCTTGAGTGCAAGGTGGGTGCCAAGATCTGAAGGAGAATCATCTTTTGCTGACTAAATCAAATGTTTCTGAAATAAAATTAAGCAAAGCAATGTCCACATACACTTATTCCATACTTTGAAAAAACATTTAGCAAATATAAATAAATACCTAAGAAAAGAAAGACTGAAAAAAAAGAGAAAACACTGAAGAAATAATAGTACTTGTTCCAAGCTGAGGGAATCACAGAATTTATTCAATAGATAAAATTTAAGGTGGTACCTAAAGTTCCTACAATATGCAACCAAGGGTCTTTCATTGGAAGGTTTTCTACAATAAAGTTGATTGTATATCTTCTAAAACTCTCACCTTACATAAATGGATGAATGGCAGGGTTCAGGACTGGTTTTTATTAAGAAAAAATTTTGTTGTTGTTGTTGTTTGTTATTCCACTATAGTAGAAAGGGGAAAAAATGGACACTTTTATGTTTAATTTCAAGTGCTGCCCTGTACTCCTTTGTTAACTCATTCTAAGCAAGAAGGCAAACACTCTGGGAAAAGATCACCTGAAACACCCCCTACCCTTTCCTTACAGCTCCTTCACACCTTGCCAGTTCGCACAATTAACCGTAAGCCACTTCCTTGTTTATTGTTGAAGCACATCTTTCAATATGATCACTGATTTAAGAGTTGATGATGTGTTTCTGATAGTCAGACTAATATGGCAGCGTCTTGGTTAAGCTCTCTTTTGTGTGGCTGCCTCATTCCTTTGTTGGAGCTGCACATTTTCTGCGTGTGGGATTGAGGAATCATGGAAAATTGCCACTTGGGTGATAAATTACTGTTTTCACCCATCAAACATCGAAAATGCTCCGTGCAAGCCTTGCACACCATTATGTTGTCCCATCCAGGACTCTCTGAAAGTCAGCGGGGTGCATCTGGCTGAAATTCAGTCAGGCGATTAAATTTCTTCAGGCTTGGTGAACTTGAGAGCTTTCAGAAGGAGAGGAGCTGAAGGGATGAGATTACGGTCCTGACAGGGCTCTGGGAAGGTGTCTGACACCTGACGGCTGGCAGCGAGGCCTGGTACCTGTTCCCTTTGATTTGCAACAAAGTCTTTCTCAGTAAGTATTTCCACTTAACATTTCCTCTCAGGGAACCTGCACCGTTGAAGATATTTACGAGTTGCTTTCAGCTTAAAAATAAATCACCTCTAATTCCTCTAAGCGAAATCAATCAAAAACCTGTAAAAAATGGACTGGTTGTTTGGTCGATTCTGGCAGAAAAGTAAACAGCACTTCAGCTTTTCTCTGCCATTAAGGCCTAAATGGCCTAGAAAGTAAATCAATATTTCTCGTCAGCCTTCTGGCTATTGTTTAGCCAGTAGATATGGATTTGCCCTGGCTTACTGCACTCCTTCGGGACCAACCTATAATCCTCCGAGAGGAATAATAAGTTCGTTATCTAGTTCAGCCCGTTGTTGTACTTTAAATGGACCGCATCCATCAGCTACCCCTGTGAAAGTTAGGGGAGGAGGCCTCGCGTTCAACTCACTCTAGAGTGGAACAGTTTCAACCTGCCGAGGAGAAAATTATAACTCAGGTCCCATGGTGGGCAAATGACCTAAAGACCTTAAGTAGCATATGAAGCAATAAAAGGAGTTTGAGGAGACACAATGTACCGCCTTTCAAGACAAGAAACATAACTATCCCACATATCTGATGATACAGGGATATATACACAAAGATATAGAACCTTCCCTCACTTCTATAGGTCCTTGCCAATATTCCTGTTTAAATACTTTTGTGATTCTGGACAAGAGAAGTTAGTCAGAACCTTTCGATTTTGATGTCACAAAACCAAAGGTCTCCTCTCCACATCAACCAATGAAAACCTTTCTCACAGTTTTACTCATTTCATTTTTGTAATTTGTAATAATAGCTAAGCAAGAAGATTTCTGGTGACTTTAGAAGAAGAGAATCCTACGGGCCGGGGAGTTAGCTCAGTGGTTCCGGCGCCTGTCTTGCAAGCGCAAGGACCCGGGTTCGATTCCCCGGTAACCACATAACGATACTGGGTGTGGAGACCCACAGCCAGCAGCAACCAGTACCACATACCACAGTGCCGGGCGTGGTGGCTCACGCCTGTAATCCCAGCACTCGGGAGGCAGAGGCAGGGGGATTGTGATGTGAGTTGGAGGCTGAGCTGAGTGCCAGCCTGAACCACAAAGCGAGACCCTGTCTCAAAAAACCTAAAAAAAAAGAAGAAGAGAATCCTAGAGAAATGATAATTCTTTAAAGGAATCACTTCCTGTTTCTTTCTTTTCAACTTTATAATCTAGAATATTCTTTGAAGTGCCATATTTCCTGACTTGGCATGAAGAAGTGATAATGTAGGAAAAATTCATTTTGGTCTATCTCATATACTTAATCTCTGGGAGATTTTATTGCTTTCTTAAAAAGAATAGAAAAAGTCATGAATTATGATCTTTTGAAAGCTTTAAATTTTAGTCATTTGTAGTGCACAAGCTATTTCTTCAATAAAACAACTAGCACAAGAACAAGACAGAAGTAATGTTATGGACTCAAGGTTCAAAATGGTCTCTCTGTCTCAGTCTATCTTTGAGATTTTATTTTTTTTCCATAATTGTATTTAAGTAAAATTATCACCACAAAACTAATAAGAGAAAATATAATTACTTTTTTATATTGGCACAAGAGAATTGTGAGAGTAAGACATTTTTGTGAAATATTCTCAACTTGGAAAGAAAGATATTAATCATTAATATTTAGAGTATAGAAACTGGTTTGTCCCAAGAACATATTTGTTGTTTTCTCATTAAGTAAGAGGGACTTTTGCTACTTCTCTGTTCAGTTTCTGGAAAGTACATTTTAGAGAAAACACTTGATTATGTGAATATGCTATGAAGAAAAATAATATTCAAGAAAAATCAGTGTAAAACCTAGACTATTCAATTTGACCTATGCATTGTGTGTTTGCTAGCTCAAGGTATTTATGGGATTAAAATAAATCTAATAATAACTAGCTTATTTTAAGAATTTGATTAACAACTAAATTTGCTCAACAATACATGATTTTATCTTTATCTTTGGTGTGGTTTGAGCAAGTGTATGGGAACTGCATCGAGTCTTGCCTCGACAACCAGTTTTCTCTATGTGTTGAGTGCTGAGTGTCTGAGAAGGGGTAGAACAGGCAACTAGAAAGAGCAGAAAGGTTCTTTCTTCTCTGCTTTCAAATTTGCTGTACTAATACTTCAAATTCACACTTCCAATTTTGTAGTAAAATGAAGGCAGTATGCTAACTGTATTACTATCGTGACACTGAGTTAGATACTGTTAATCACATAAAAAAGAATCAGGCAGGTATAATGTATTAGCTAATTTATTTATACACAAACTTATTTGCAAATGGGCTAATATTTTTGTTTTGCTTATACTTAAGCATCCTTTCTAAAAGCATGATTTACTTACATTATATGAGAGCAATAACTCGTAGTACATTTATAATATAAATTCCTGTGATATCACTCACTAGTGCATGCAAAGCCATGGGTAGGATAAATGCCCTGTGACAGCAGACTTGAGGCTGCTATCTGCACTCAGATCAGAGAATGGATGATCATGTATGATTTTACTGAAAATCATACAAATTTCACTGGCTGAAAATTTCAAATCCTATACTTTTTGAAAGACCATAATCTACATAGCCTGGTTTTACTGTAGAGTACCTATTTTTTGCTTATCAAAAAAAACCCATTTGATACTAGTTTGTTCAGAAATTTAAGTACAAATAAATTTTCTCTGTATTTGTATTTTCTTTACCTAAAGTTTGATGTTTCCAAAACATCAAAGTATAAGGAAGAACACTTTAACACCAATAGAATGGAATTTGCCAGTCAAAACTCATGCACATTATAAAATTACAAATTTTATTGGAGTTGTGACTATTAGAAAATGACCCACAAACAAAGAGTAGATGTCTAGACGTTAGTTATTTAATCTAGTAAACACCATGATGTAATCATTTGTCCAAAGATCATATTTTAAAATAGTTTTATATCTTCATAATTATTAGTGAATGGCACATATTGTATATTTAACACATGATTGTGAAAAATATTCAGATAAAAGTATTGGTTTATGTATATGACTATACATTAGCACGATTATTTTGTTTGTGAACTAGAACCTTCAATCATGTATTAGTGTTTCCTGTGATATCACTAGTGCATACAAAGCCATGGACAGGATAAATGCTCTGAGAGGGCAGACATGGAGCTACTAACTGTACCCACAGAGTGTCAGAAAGTGGTTGATCATGTATGGTTTCAGTCACCTACTGAAAATGCCTAATCCTGTTGACTTTTTGTGGCTCTAATGCACAATTCCAGGTAATAAAATGAGAATTCCAGAGTATTTTAATTAGCCATTTTTGACTATAGAAAAGCTCTTTATTCTATGCACTAAGAAAATATTTGGGTAAGAATTACTCTAATGTTCTCCTGGCTAGAAGACAAAACCTCTGTGGACAGGAGTATTTTAAAGAAGGAGCTCAACAGCTATTACCCAAGGCCTCAAACAGGCCTCCTTTTATACAGCTTGTATGTGTGCTATTAATTCAATGACAGGAAACTCTCATATTTGATTCACCACTTAAGCAAAACGTTATTCCAAGGAATATAAGTCCATTTTTTTATGAGAAAATAATGTTATAATAAAATTGCATTCAGTTACCATTTGATTTCTATTGACATTAACATAGGTTATATAGAAATCTATTTTATGCTGTTATTTAATATATAATATTCTACTTTTGCATATCAGCACACAAAGTATATTTACTGTTTTGGCTTTTACTGACTAAATTTGTCAACCCGTGTTGCAAGAGATCGCGATGCTTTCTAAGAATTATGAAATATTTTGCTGATTTAGCTGATAAGATCTTTGAGAATTCTTATTACCTCCTTCCTCTCCTCTTTCTGCTCAACTCTTGCAATGGAATAGTCAAGGGAAATGTTTATATTGTGTCTAATGACTTCTTTGTGTCAGCTCAGCATAGGAAGCTCTGGCCACTCTTGGGCTCTGTAAAAACTAAGAAAATATTCTGAACTGACTTGTGCAGGTGAAAGTTGTGTAGCCATCTCAGGGCCTTAACAAAGGGCAAGGTGCTGCTAGTGACACCTAAGCAAGCACAGGCCACATGGTGGGCTTAAAAGATGCATTGATGAGTTCAATTCATTACTTTTTATCTTAAATAGGAAAAAAATATCACTCTTTTTCATTTGGTTCATAGTGGTATCTACAAATCACTGATGGAAAAGAAGATCAATTAGGTCATTTAGTTCCATTCCAAGAGTCCAATTTTCTCATTCAGCATATTAACTTTGGCCTGTCCAAATTTAAGTGACTGAAGAAATGAATTTCCACAACTTAACTTGGGAGATATTTCTAAATCAAATTCATCTGTACCAAAGCATCATTAAAGACTTTGCTATTAGAGTTACACTAAATTGTTCTCTGCTAATTGCCTCTCATTTGTCCTTTATTCCCCTTTGGCTACCCAAAGCAAACCTCTTTTTTCTTTGAGTAGATTTATTTTAGACCAGCCCATCCACATGTATTATGGATCAAGAATATATCATTAATGGCTTCTATTATTAGATTATGTATTGTTGCTCCAATATTTACATTTCTTTGCTCAGAAACTGCAGAAGAAAAGATTCCTTTTAATAAAAACAAATACATCTCATAGAAAATTTTCTTAAATTCAGCAAGAGTTTGGCTAGCTCACATGAAACCTTTTCAAACTACATTTTCAACCCGATGGGCAATGAATGCACATATAACTTGCCATTCTATCTTCACTCTTCCTGTGATCCATTCACCCATCTCTGTGCATAGTTTTTATTTTCTGAAACCTCAATCACATTAAGCTTTTCTTTTTTGCAGGTAAAGCAGAGCTCTTTTATCCCTCACTGATTAAGTCGAACTCAAAAACTTCTGAGGATGCTACGTTCAACAGTGTACTGTCCTCTTCTTCCTGCCCAACTGATGGATATCCTGTAACAAAACTGTGAATCCAAAAATGAGCTGATTAAAGAAGTACTAAGAAAATCTATGTATATGACTAAGTCAATCCATCAGAGTTCTGCTCAGTAGGATCAACGTTTTCTGTATGTAGAAATACCGCTACCAGGAGATAGTAATGACCTGTGACCTCTGAGAGGCTTGCAACAGGAACTAACTACAAGGAAACAATTGCTATTAGAGCAAATAGACTCCTAATCAACGTATTATTGATCCTTCATTTTTGTCAAGGTCACTTTGTGCTTTAAAAAATGATCCTGCACTAAGGCTTTAATAGGAAAAGTGGACTAATTTGATTTAAAGAGTAAATGCTATTAATTATGAAAGACAGTCAATAAAAAGCTTGTTCTTCCAAACATAAAGGCAAATCTTACAGTGCCTTTGATTTATGGTAATGAGTACACTGATGAAACATTTTCACTAGTATCTCTTCCTCTCATTCCACTTTCTGCTGTTTTACTTGCTCACACATCACAGAACCCTTAAATAATCCCCGCAGATCAAAGCAAAGTTTAGCACAAAATATTTTTACTATTTTTATTACTGTGACTTCTTTCACTGCTTGTCATCTTCATGATATTTTGATGCAATATCCAGGAAAAATGTAAGAAAAAAAGACAAAACATCTTGTCTAATCCTATAGTTTAAGATATAGGAACAATTTTATATTTTATATTTAAGCCAAACATTTATTGATACATTTAAGATATACATAGTGATAATACTCACCACAGGGAAATTGCACCTGTTCGTGATATATCCTGTCTTTTGTTCTTCCATTTCCCTCCCTTCCCTCAAGCTCTTTCTCCTCTCAAAGGTATGAAAAAAATTCAAAGTAACTTAATATGACCTTACATATACCCCATAATGTTCAGATTTAAACAATAATCCTAACATTCTGAAACTCAAACAGATGAAAAAAACTTTAGAGAACTACTGTTATTAAATAATATCTTACTTCAATACATGGCAAGATACATATTTATATATTAAAGTATATATACACAAAAATAAGTGAAATGATAGATTCTGGAATATTAGCTATATTAATATCAATATTTTATTTATTATTAATATTATTTCATCTGCAAAACTGTTTTAAGATTTTACCTTGTAATAAAATAAACAGTGAATTTAAAATAAATTCTTGAATGTGTATGTAATCTACTGGATTACTAGTTTGTCTAAGGAAAGAAGAAAATATCTTTCCCCTAAAACTGCCTTCATCATGACCAATACAAGTTATTCTATATGTTACTTTAATAAGGTAATATTCCTTGGTTATAAAATATGTATTTGAAGACCTGCCTTCAATATAAGTTTTCCTATTCTGAATTATCAATATACGATTTGAAGTTTGCTCTCTTGGACTGTAATTATGTGTGTGTCCCTGGGGAATGGCAGAGCAGGTCTGTCCCACATTTCTGTCAGGATGTGAATGTCTTTGTTTTATGAAATATAAATTTATTGGATAGGAAAATATGTATTTTAAATACGTTGCATAAACAGAAAATATCAAAATTTAGTTTGCATGAAAACTTATCTAAGAAATGGCAAGTGGGTTTTTTGGGGGGGTATTTAAGATTGTTTATTTTAAAAACATTTAGTCATAAAGCAAAAATAAAAACATTTATCTTCTACAAAACAGGCCTCAGATGTCCAGCTTTGCATGAAGATTACAGTATCAAAACCCATCTGGCTCATTTTTTAAATTATTTAAAGGTCATATTTTCTAGGGAAAACTTTGCTGGCTCATCTCATTAACTCTGGATTTATAGGCACTAACCACTCAGGTTTATATATTGGAATGGAATACAAAGATGTTTTCTCACCCAATTCCAAACAGGAAGAATCTAAACCCTGCATGCTCACAGATGGAGAGGCTGCTATGAACTTATATTCATGGATGGGGCTTATACAAAAGGCTCATATTCAACAACAATGACAGTGACGTATGCCAACACTCATACCATATTTAAATAGAATAACATTCTATTTTTAAAAGGCTACCAGCTTTAAATTTCAATTACTTGGGGGTTAATTTCATACTAGGTTGACAATATTTCATCCCACACCTAGTTCCCTCATAGCCAAGCTGCCATGCTATGTAACTATCTACTAAGTTTATAGAGCAGTAAAGCTACGAACCCATGTAGATCATTTTTACTGAATAGAGGAGACAGAATACTTTGCCTTATTCTTTATATCTTACTGAGTTAAAAGAAGAGAACTCCCAACTTTGAATTAAGGTGAAAAGATATCAACTATAATTCATTTTCATGCTTTCATATTAAATTTTTATTAAATGTAAATATTGAACAAATAAAGCGTTCTGGACAAGAAAATTTTTCAAAATTTCTGGAAGTGTGTATGTTAGTTTATTATTCAATAAAACTATGTGGCATACACGTCATGAAGGAGGAAATGCTTTATTTAGCTTATAGTTTTAGAGGTGGCCTCAGTCCACAGTCCAATAGTTTCAGGGCAGAAGTTTAATGTGAAAGAATACAGAGGAATCAATGTGCTTGCTTCTCACCTTATGGTGGCAGGTAGCAGAAAGGAATGGAAAGTGCACAAAAGGAATAACCCTCCAAAAGCACATCCAGGTGACCCTCCTCCAGCTAGGTACCACTTAACAGTGTTCATCTATGAGCATCAGAGGATTAATCTATTAAAATATCTATTAAATGTGTGTTTGTGTGTTACCTATTTGCAAACATATGGGGTAAAAAGTTTCTATGAGTTGTGTATTTAAAAAAGTTAGGGCAGGGCCAGGGATTTAGCTCAGTGGTTCTGGTGCCTATCTTGCAAGTGCAAGGGCCCTGATTAGATTCCCCAGAAACCACATACAATAGTGGGCATGGACACTCGTGCCCAGCAGTAATCAGTAACATATACCACAGTGCCGGGCATGGTGGCTCACATGTGTCATCCCAGGACTCAGGAGGCAGAGGCAGGAGGATTGCTGTGATGTGAGTTTGAGGCTGAGCTCAGGGCCAGCCTGAACTACAAAGCGAGACCCTATTTCAATAAATAAATAAATAAATAAATAAATAAATAAATGAGTTTGGGCAGCTGAAACTTTGTTGATGAGAAGAGACTGAATTATTAGGATAGTTCAGCAGTGCTGGAGAAAGTGCTAATGATATGGCTGGCAGTTGTGTTGGTGCAAAATGGATAGCAGATAAGAGCTGTGAGAGCCCTGAGCTGTCTGCTCTGGCTTTAGGCGTAATGGTTAGATCACATTGAACAAGCTGTATCTTTTAATAGTGTTGAGAAGCCAGTCCACATTTTACACTTTCTCATTTTTATTTCCCAGTCATTGTGCGTTCTACCATTACCTCTCTTCTCCTTATACTTTTCCAGGGTGGGAAAGATCACCTCTGTTGGAATCCAGAATTGCTGAGTTCTTCCTGCCAGCTGTCTGCCTTGTTGTGTCTCTTTGATGTTAATTTGTTTTGGCGTTACATGCTCTTCAACATGTCCAGCAGTACCAGTATCCAGTGGACCCCTCTCTGCTATGTATTGTCCATATTTTTCTTGCTTCTGCTTCACCATACTCTCTTTTGTTTTACATTGTTTTTCTGTGTCATAGGTCTTAGTTTTTTAAAAATTCTTTTCAACTTATTAGGGCATTTATTGTATGGTACTTTTTACATCAAGTATTGTCTTTGGATCTCTGATTCTTTTAGATAAATTAATTATTTTTAGCCACCCAACAATTCAGATTTTTTTCAAGGACTTAGGAAACATCTCTGGTGTTTATTATCTTCAAAGTAGAGGGGGGAGTTAATTCAGTCTGATTGCAGGTGGCCAGAATTTCACTGAATTCTCTGGACACTTTGGTGCAAACATTGGAATTGCTTCAAAGAATACCTTATGCACTGCAGACAATATCACAGGCACCACAAATGCTCACCTATTGCAGTTACCTAAGTATCTACTTTGATCTCATCATCTTGAACACTTTGATCAATGATAATGAACTGTTAAATAGACTAAAGATGGGAAAAATGAAGAAATGCCAAGTTTTATAGTATCCATTGTGAAACATTATGCTAAACCACATTTACCATAAATAAATAGTCTTCTAGATTTCCTTGAGCTGAGACCTTGAAAATGACCTGGCAAATACAAAATAAAAGCTAAGAAAATAAGCATCTTATAATGAACATCAACGTGATCCATATGTAGTACCACTGCATAATTCATTCAAAAGGCTGAAAACTACTGATTGTTTTGAACATCAGTTCAGGTTAGATTTAGATAAATTTCCTCTATCACTTTGAATAGGATTAGTGAGGCGAAGCTACACATTTCTAATTTTATATAAGAGAAAAACAATTGGCATGTTCAAAAGCCAAATGTTGTACTCTGCTTAATTATCCTTTGTTCTTCCCAGGTGAGCAGATCATCACAGAAGTAAAAGATGCAGTAGTAATTTCACTCTGATGGGCCAAACAATTATGGCATTACCAGAATGGGGAATGGAAACATCCATCCTGACTGGAATCAGTAAACCATAGTTGGAATTTGTGCTATGGAGGCATCTATCAAATAATAATGGCTCAGATTTTAGCACGTGGTCTATGGCTGAAAAAATACTCAACACAGTGACCAAGATGCTGACTTGCAGAGGGCCATGATTTTGGAAGCCACTAGATTTTCAAGTTGGTCAGATGTGATAGGCTTAGCTTGATGTGAAAGAGATCAGAGCTGCAGGAGTGCAACCTCAGCAAGTTCTCTTGAGAAGAGAGAAGTGGTCCAGTATGCCCAGAAATCCTGCAGCTCCATAGCCTACTCATGCTACCTGGTGTCAGCTATGAAGCAAAGTACAATCAAGGAAGTAAGAGATGCGGAATCAAGATAATTGAATCCAGAGTCCTCTCTATAACTCATAGAACATATTTATATTTGTGAGTTAATTTTATTAACTTCTTTATACCTCATTCTTTCCTTGGCAAGGCAAGAGCAAAACTAGTCCCATCCCACTATTGCAGCTCCTAGAAAAAATAAGTGGTATAAAGCATTTGAGAATATATCAAGAATATATTTGAAGTAACCTTAGAATACAAAACAATGTTGTTATTTATTTAAATTAATAGTATTGCTCAATAACTACCCATCACATATTTAGGTATGGGTCATTTTTGAGAGGAAAGGAATTTATTTTCTCCTCTTGGACTGTCAGTTCTTCTATAATCTATAGCCCTATTTGCTGTCCTAAGACAAAATATTAATTTGATGGAAGCAGTTAACTTGTCTTATACTAGTAAAATTAAAAAAAATATTTTATTTTCAAAACATATGATTACTCATAGTGTCTTCAGAGAAAAAAAAATTATCTGCAATGTAAATAAATAATATTACCTAACTCTACAGCCAGGTATAAATTTTGGTGTTTTTTTTTAAACTAAATTTATTACAAGTCCAGTGATCATCCTATATATTTACTTCCATTAAAAAGAAAAACCCCGATTTTGAATTTGGCCTAAGATAAAAGAAAACTTAAGAGTCGATAGTCCTCGAGTTGAGACAGACTATGGGATGTCATCCAAATTATGTGTTTCTGGGATGGCACAGAAAACCTACTCCAACAGGCTGTTCTTTGAAAAAACCATTTTTCTCGAAGTTCTCAAAAAGAGATAGAATAGGGCATAGACTATGCTGATGCCTTTGAATCTAAAAAAATGAAAGTCAAAAAAATCTTCATAGACTGCCATATTTCCCCTTTTGATAAGAGAAATACATAAAGAATAATATCAACAGAAATTTTAGAATATTACAAAAACCTCCATAAATTTGGCAAGGGCAATTGGATTTCTTTTCAAACTATTTTAAGGAAAGTTCTACATAAGTATTTAACAAACCATCATGCACACGAAAAAACATTTTCACACTGAAGTGTGTAAAAATACTTTATAAAATTCAATTTGAAGTTTCATCTACTCTTTAAAATCCCATTCAGGTCATCACCATGATAACATTTCCTTTTGATCCTTAGTAATACCAAACTTAGTGTACAGCCCACACACTTCTTGCATCATATTTAATAACTTGTGAACCTTATTCAAGTTAAGCAGTGATTCCTCAGAGAAATCACCCAACTGATCCAATAAAATATTCGAATATTTCAAGCCTCTTCTGTTTCTACACTGGCCAAGTAAAAGCATATACTCTGGCATTTGGACAGACACTGGTGCCTTACAGAAAGCACCATATTCTCCAGAGATCTGGCAAGTAACAGACTTCATCTTGCCAGTGAAGAAATAGCATTAGAGCAAGACTAATTGCTGGAAAGCCTGTTCAGAAAGACTTGTCATTCAGCATGGTAAAAATAATCCCACTTTTAAGAGCACACTCAAACTTTTTTTTTTATTTCTAGTATTTAATAGAGATCAAAACATTTCCACTTCCACAAGTGAATGCATTTTATGTAATGCAGCTTTTTCCTTTGATTTGAGTTCAAGCAGGGAAACTAAAATGAGGAAAAAAAAAAAAAAGCTACTTCTATCTCGATGTACCATGTTTGTTCCTTTTGTAAAATGAAACGTATTAAGCCTGAAACGTGGTTTTTAAAAGTATTTCTGTGTCCCATAAATATCTCATTGAGAAGTGGAAATGCCAAGAGAGAAACTTCTTAGACACACAGTTGAAAACAAAGTAAAGTCTAAGGAGGAAGCAGTTTCAACGAGGGTGAAGGGCCCAGAGACTTGTAGGAAAGAGAGTTGCAGGAAATTTGTGCACCAAATTGTGCTTAACTGCTTATCAGCGGAGTCCTTGGCCCTCCTCTGGATATGTCACCTTCTCATCCACAACAGTGACCAAATATGCTCTCCGGGACTAGCTGTGGGCAGCAAATTTGATGACCTTTATGACCTGATGCTTCCAGTGACAGCGTTTCTAACAGTATCCATTGTTTGTGAGTACTTAAACTTTGGCTCAAGCTTCCAATTATTACAAGAATGTTCCCCCTCAGAGCTATAATTATAGTCCAAAAGTCCCTCCACTGTGCAAATCCAGATAGTCTTATCTAAAGAAAGGACAAGGGAACCCCGTTTCCTCACTCTCAAACTTCAACAGTAATGAGAACGTCATTGCTGGTTTCTTACCTTCTACTTCCCTCACCTCCGATCCCATGAACCTTGAGCTGGCATATCTGTGACTCGAGAGCCAACATAACCACAGTAATAAGAAAGAAACATGTGATGATGCTAAGCCATGTGCACTCTTTGGCATTCATTCAGCTCACTGTAGCTGAAAAAATAACTGTGAGGCTCCATATCCCATTAACACTGTGTTAATTATTGTCATTGTCTCATCAGTGGTTTGTTTATGACAGCTCTGGCTGACAGGAATGGTGGGATGTTCTCTCGAGGCCATCACCTGATGAGATTTTTGTTGGCAAAAGATCTTTCTTTCCTTTACTCAACTCTGCAAGGGGACTCAGAGCTTCATTAACTCCAAGCATAATTGCTTGCAATAGGCTAGGTTTTAAATGTTTTAAATAATTGGCATAATTGTCCCTTTCTAGCATTGTAGTTAACCAGTTCATTCTCTTAAAATGAGTGATATTTCCATCACTCTCAGCTCAAAATCATTTCACTCACTGGCAGTCAAATAGGAAAGAGAAGTACTTCCTCACTAGAGGGGGCATTTTAATACTGCTAAGATATTTTATTCCTTTATGGAAGGTGCTTGTGAAAAAAGTGTTTGTAACAGAATACAATTTTTTTACCAAGAAAAATTACAATAATTCACACACACACACACACATACACAAGCTGTCCCTTTTCTTTTAAAGTATTATAGGGGAAAGACTTTTTAATCTCCTTCCATAAGAAGAGTCCAAATTATTATAGATTTTTGGAACAGAGATAATTATAATTCTTTGTCTTTAGATTAAATTATGTGAAAAAGAGGTCTTTTATTTCATTTGTGATATTAAATGCTTACATCTTAAATTACAAAAAGATAATAATGTCATTCTATGATTAAAATTGTTTTTCCTTCCTTGTTGTGTGCTATGTAAATTTTCTATGACAGTGGAAGTGGGCTCCAATCTACAATTTAAAAATTGTAAGATTTCATGATGCAGTTTCCTAATTAATGTCACTAGAGTAAATTTTGCTTCCCTAACTTCTAATATTGTTGTGAGTATATGAATTTTATGACTGCAACAATGTACATAAATAATTTTCAGAATATGAAAATTGGATATCTGGAACATCCAAGTGGGTCATGAATAAGTACAATAAGTGTGATAGTGAATTTTATGTATGAGGGAATTATGCTCAGTTATTTGACATAATATCAGTGTAGATACTGCTTTGATGATACTATTTTATAAATGTAATTCATCTATGAATCAGTAGACTATGAATAATGCGGATAATACTGATAATGTAGGTGGGTCTCATCCAATTAATTATAGCCTTAAAGAAACAAAAGACACTAAGAGGGAAGAATTCTGTTTCAGTATATGACATAGAAATTCTACCTTTTGAATTACATGTTGTAGCCTCAAGTCTTGCTAGAGTTTCTAGTCAGCCAACTTGCCCTTGAGATTTTACAAAGCAACAGCCCCACACTTGTATAAGACAGTGTCTTAAAATAAAATTTCCCTGTCTATCTACATAGAGTGTAATTCCTCGGTTCTGTGGGAAAATTGGTTTGTGGATCCTCAGGAGATGCTGAAATCTTTGTATCCTCAAGGTTCCTGTAAAATTGCAACATGCTGCATAGGACCTATGCACATCCTTTTATGTTTAAGTAGTCTATAGATTCTAATTTCCTATAGAATTTAAACAGCGTGTAAATAATGATTACATTCTCTGGGTTAGGGAGTGAAAATAAGAAGAGTCTGTGCATCTTTTGTACAGATGCATTTTCACAAATATTTCTGGAAATAATACCCATTGATATGGAACATACAGATGAGAAAGACCATATGTCCATCCTTTAGATAGTGGTTGTCTGCAGAACTTTGATAGTAGCATTTTCTGGGAGAAGTTTTATTGAAATGCTGCTTATAAAGTGAATTTAGGCTGTTCTCATAATTTAAGTTCTTCATTCTGGATTACTGTCTGGTCCCTTCTTGTGTTATAATTATTTTCTACTTCTAGAGAGCAGCAAGGATCTGCCTTAGATACCACCTCCTTCTCCCCTGGCCTTATACAAGCCTGAGAGTAATTAATCCTTATGCTTACTCGAGTTGGGTTTGGCTCTGGCACAGCACGCTTTCCCTAGCAAACCATAATTGATTCTGAATAATTGATCAGCGATGAACATTCAATTTTCTTTATCTTCTCTTCCTCTCATTCTTTTATGATATATGTTTTCTTTGGGGAACCATTTTCCATTTTTTTTTTAAAAAAAGCCCCACATGCAAGGCCTTTTAGTGATCAAATCAATTTCTGCTGCTTTCTGCCAGCTCAGATCAACTCCAATGCTCCTCCTCTTGGAGAACTATTAGGGAACTCTTACGAGTGCTCCACTTCATCCACTTGTTTTCAGTGAGGAGGTAGACTTCTTATGTGCAGATCTCAGAAACTACTTACATGCAACTGCTCTGCTGTTTCTCTAGGCACCTTGCTGAATTATGTTTTTTCAAATACCGCATCCTTGTATGAGGACTGTGCTCGAGACCACTCACCCCTGCTTGAATCATGAAATTAAGCCAGACAGTTCCCCCACATTAACACCACGGTACTCATGACACTCTGTAGTTACTATGTGCTCATGCCCTTCACTTCTCCCTTAGGTCAAAGTAAAACCACATTACAACAGTGTCCCCCTTATCTAATTATTACACATTGCAGCCATCAGAATAAAACTTCCTATAAAAAGAAAATTATTTTACTTCAGAGAAAAGCAAGTGAGTTTAATGTGATGTGCAAAATTAAGCTCACTGACATGTCAAGGTTGGATATCTGCTTCCTCTTTTGCCCAGAGAAAGATGGTAGATGAAAAGTTCTGAAAGGGGTTACAAATTATGGTATGCTTCTATTTTATTTCATTTCATTTTATCATTTTATTTTCTCAGTACCAACGATTGAACTCAGGACCTTGTGCTTAGCAGGTAGCCCCAAGGGATGTTGCTGTTATGTACGGCACCACACTTGTACTCCAGATACTGCATATCCCAGTGTTTCCTTGGGAGGCAATGTCCTTCCTTCTCTGGTAACTTTCTGAATCAGAAATGTTACTATGACTTTTTTACTAATCCTCATGCTGTTTCACCCCCACTTTGCACTCTGCTGGGAGCCAAATGCTGAAAGGGACAATTTCATACAAGTACATTGTCCCAAAGCCACAAGAGTGGGTTCAGGGCAGTAAAGCTATGTAAAACAAAACAAAACAAAAAAAAGAGGCCACATTCCTCTCACCTCTATAAACTGGAAAATTAGAGGAGGAGGGTATAATTACTGATCATTAAAACTGCATAACACAGTCCAAGAAGATAAAACACAGAATACCAAATATAGTTGCAAAGAAAATATATCACAACTCTTGATAAAGTCCGTGTATTTCTCTTTCAATTTAGCAAGCAGTAACTTAGGTGAGTTTTTCATCTCTGAGGACATAGCAGAGTAATTAAAATAGGCATTATATTGAGCTCAGTAGTAATAAACCCTAACTCTAAGTCCAGAAGTATCTAGAGCCAGGTCATTTATCAAGAAGAACTTAGGGATTTTGTCTTGGGTATGGGAGATGTAGAGAGAAATAAGCATCTCAAAACAAGGAATGTATATTCATGTGCTGTCATGTGACTGGTAGAAACCTGGGAGTAAAGAATATGAAAGGATTCTAAGACAAAACAGTCATTTTTGCAGGATGAAATTGATCATATTAAGTTTGGTTGAATCAGAGATGAACAATTTATTATACTCAAGCAAGGGCAAAATACCATTGGAAGATACAGCTAATAGCCTTACAAATTTGAAGAACAGAGGTCACTTCTATCTTACTTTTCAATTCTTTTCTTCCAGTCTACTATTTTTTCAAATTAAAATTTTGTGTTTTAAATTTTATATATATTTTTTTGTTACCCAATAATCATTGGGTAACTAGAGCCAAAAATAAACTTACAATAACTATTGCATACACTGTAATACCAAAATTAACAAAGCCCTTTACCTATGTTCAAGTGTATTCAGTACTTTTTCATCAATTTTTAAATTTTCTAATTATGCATCTATTTAAAATAGTATTTCTTTGTATAATATTTCAGGCAAACTTTAGTTTTTTGGGGATTGGTACCAGGGTTCAAACTCACGACCTTGCATTTGCAAAGCAGGTGCTAGAACCACTGAGCTAAATCCCCAGCCTGAGACAAATTTAAATATTTTAAAATTTATAATACAGTTGTATATTTTTATACAGACTGCTGCTATATAACTTTCTGTTCATTTTGCTCCAAATTCATCTATGTGTATATTCATTCTATTTCCAAAACCTTTGCTATTCCTATCTCTAAGACATTTTTATTCAGCAAGATGCATCTAAAATAGATTTCATCTACATTCACTTATATAACCAACACATTTATAATTTATATTTCCAAGCACATCTCTTTCAAGAATTATTTAACATTTATCCATTGTTAAAATGTTTTCAAAAGTCAAATCTCAAATATGGCAAAAGCTATGACTGAATAAATTTGGTTATATAAAGAGGTTAAAATGACTACAGCCTTGTAAGTACATAAGTATACAGACATACTCCAGAAAGAAAATTTAAAAATAATTAGAAAATCGGAATAAATACAATGAGACATATATAGTTAATGATCTTAACATAGAAACACTTAGATGAGTCAATTTTATGAAAGAAATCATAGCAAAAAAATTGCGAATGATAAAAGCAGATAAACCACAATAAAAATTAAAATACTTTGACTTTTATTTGTATTCACATATAGAAAAGTATTAAGATTGAATCCAAATATCTTCAAATGTCAGAAGTATATATAATAACAAATAAGGCAGGGATGGTTCCAATATGGAAGCTCAGATTAACAGATTAATACTTAATGTCTAGAGGGAGTGTTGATAACAAACATCAAGATACTTGAATGTGCTATTTAACGGTCTTGCTTAATCAGGGAGTTCTGGGTTCAGATTCTTGTGCAGCTATTAGCTTGCTCTAAAATCTTGGAAACTGTGAATATTAGTTTGGCTTTTTGCATAATAGGGATTGAATAGTCATTTTACTAGGTAATTGTGAAAAAAAACCCCTCATATAATAGGAACATATATGTTAGAATATTCTCCAGCATATATCTGCTCTTCAAATGAAATCTGTTAATGTCTCATTCTTCACTACCACTTGCTTTTATCTGGAAAGAATTATAAATACAAACTCAGTTTAGTTCATGAAGCTCCAGCAGTAAAAGAAGGCATTAGCTTAATAAAATATGCCCCATGCATACAATGAAACAATATATGGTCATGTAAGCAATGAAATTATGTAATAAAAATGTTCAGGAGTTATTGATATTTTAAAGAATCAGGCTGTATAAATGTGTGGGGAGGTTTATGTGTAAGATGGGTGTTTATGTGTGTAGGTCGCTGCATATGCCCAAGACTAAAGAAGACTTGAGTACTATGATCATTCATTTAGTCAACCATTTTTGATGACTTCTTCCTATAAAACAGATAATATAGTGTATTTTGTTGATAAAAACTAATATAGACTTCTGTGTAATGGAAAACTATATCATGGTAAGACAGTGTTACAATGATCATAGTATTTGATTTCAAATTTTAACTAGAATTGCACAAATGGAAGATGCACAGAGAATACATAACAAGGACATTAACTTTCAAAAATAAGTCAGATCAGGTTTCCTTGCTAAAGATACCTTTGAACAGAAGTCTGAAGATACGTAGTGAAAGTGCAAGGGAAAGACGGCTCAGGAAATGTGCCAAGATGAAAAGCAGTGAGGACATTTGGTGTGGATGGAATTTGTGAGACGGTGTTCACTGAGGCTGGAGAGATGGAAGTATGGCCAACCACACTGACGTTGGAGGGTGTTATTTCAGAAATCTGAGGAAGTACCATGTAAATAAAATGATTGGAGATCTGATGGAGAGCTCCGTGTTTGGCTTAGGTATACCACACATACGTCCATTCAGCAGCACACTATGGGACACCGAGAAACGCAAGAACACCCACATCCATACGTAGAAAGCAGGCTTATATGCTAAGTGAAACCTATTCTGCCTCTGTGTAATGTTGTGACTCTGCAGCCCTCGGCCAAAACCAACAGTACCAAGTAAACTGGCCCTGCGTAGAAGCAAATCACAAAACCAATCATCGACACACCAATCAGTAAGGGTCAACTCTAGTACGCCTCTCTCCCCGCCCCCTATACCATCCCTACAAAACACCAGTGTTGGCGATAATAAAGAGAAAGTGTTTCCTGAAACGTTGTCTGAAGTCTGTGTGATGACTCTGTGACCTCACTCTCTCAGTCTTCAGCTAAAACCCATTTCTTCAACAACCTTGATGTCGACCACGGAGATCTATGAGGAAAACGTCACACTGTGTACAGACTAAAGAGGAGCAAAATCAGGGAGGAGAACTTTGAAAGTATTTGAGCCATGCGAGGGTCAGGTGAGAGCTGCCTGGAGCAGGACAGAGGTGGCGAAAATGGAATGAAGAAGACGTGGAACTAGGAGCTACTTATAGGGCAAGACTAAAATGATATAGCAACAGACTGAGTAGAGGACACAAAGTGGAGACAATGATAATGTCTACCTCACTGGTATGGGAATGAGCAACAGTGAGTCCTTTAAACATTGCTCTGAGGTCAACACAGGAAGATCGACACGAAGTGAGAAGATGGTTCTGATGGTGGCTTAGTGGACTCATACTCACCAAAGGAGACAGACAACATTGCCATGTCAGAAAGAACGAGAAATTGCACATTAGCAAGAAGGAGGAGTACGAGTATCCACTGTTTTAAAGTCCTGGCTTTCAATTATTTTGAAAATATTCAGTGGAAGAGATGCCAGTGTTATAGTTGGGTGTGGGAGGAGAGGTTTAAATGTTATATCCAACCTGGCAAGTTACATAGCATGTGAATAAAACTAAAAAAGGAAGGGACCAGTAATAAGGATAGAGATATTCCAGGCCAATTACTGTAAGTAAGAAGGAGTATGGAACAGGACAGGTTAGTGTTACCCTTGAAGCCAGGTGAAAAATAATGTTGCAAGAAACATCCAAGCACAAGAATCTTAGAACTCACATCACATACATGGAAAGGTTCACGTGGAAGAGAGTTAGACTGATGACATTGGAACCCATGTCAAGGGGAACCAATGCGTAGGCCAGACTGAATCAGATTTTAATGATGGGAAAAAATATACACTATCTTCAGTAATTTGTCTGCAGGAAAAATAAAGAAATAAGAAACCATGTTAAGTAGAAGGACATGACTGAAGAAAATTAAAGTGGGAGAGATTTTGGTAGGAGAGATTCAGTCTTACAAGTTAAAGGCTAAGAAGTACATTAAGCCTTTCCATCAATATTTTAAACCTTAGTGTTTATATTCAGTATTAATATTGTTTTTAAAAGATCTGTTAGGTTTACAGGGTCATGATCTTTCAGGTACACTTCAAGAAAAGAAAGTAAATAGTTTCTAGTAAAAATATGCATTTGAACTTATGAGGACAGGCACATCCTTTCTCAATGCCCTGGAGCTTGGAAAGATGAACTCATTGCGCAAGGCGAGGAAGAGACAGTTCCAAGATAAGTGTGCACACAGACAGAAACTGAGGGAGTTGGCAAAGTTTAACCTCTGAGATCAGAACAGAAGAGAGTTGAGGAAGAATTGATAACATTTCAATGAGTAAAAATCAGGTAGATAAGAAAGAAGTCTATGTAATGCCACATGACTCAGAAATTTTTGTGATGACGGTGTGGAAAACTGTGGGAAAAGTAGCTAGAATATGTCAATTAATTGACTTTAATTTCTTAGTCTGTGTACTTAAAAGTGTTTTCCTGTATTATCTGACAGTCTCCTATAACAATAAAATTATGCACTGCTAATACCATGAGAGGAAGAAATACATGCTGTAGCAAAGCAAAGTTCTAAGTATCAGTATGACACGACCCTATCAGAACTTTTCATTGTAGCTCTCTGTGTAAATGGGGATAAAAGTTCCACACATTCCTTGACTTATGTCAAGACAGGTTGGCAGGGGTGTGAAATGACACTCTGCAGCCTTCGCGATGTGTGAAGGACACTGAACATTTCCCACAAGCTGAGTCATTTGACATTATTCCTTATGTAGTTTGTCTATTAAAATTCTATCTTTTGCACACATAATTTTTATATATAAAAATTGAATACTACAAAATAGAGCTGTTCATTTTATGAATTTGTAACATTGTCTATGCTGAAAAAATGTTTACTATATAATCTCATAGAAAAAATATTTAAAAGATGAAAGACTTTTGCAAATACACAGGTTAAATATGCATATGAAACTGAATATATGATATAAACTATACAAAACGAGTATATATAAATACATACCTATCTTTTTCTTTAAATTTTTTGTTTTCTGGAGAATATTAATATTAACATGGTTTTATGCCTCAGATAAAAATTATGGGCACATATTTTAAAATACGACTTTGCATTTTATTACACTGAATTAAATGAAATTTCATAGCCCAAGCTGGCTTCTCCATTTAATCCTTCTATCTTGGACTTCTCCAAGAGAGGCTGTGCGCCATCATATCTGACTTCAAGTACTTTCCAACAGTCACCCATCCACTTTTTGTGTACTAGTTCCCTAACCATAAGCAGTGATATTTCATCATGTGCAAAAAAAAAAGTCATGTCAATAATAAATACAATACTTAGCTCTTAAGATTTTGTTGAAACTTATTTTTTTTCTAAAGATTTCTTTCTGTGAACACTCCATAGCAATATATTAACATAGTAGGATAACATAGTAATATATTAGTTATTGCTATTAATGTTATTTATTTTTCCAATTAAATAAAGTAAGTAATAATTGTTCTAAAATAATTTACTAAAATATCCTGGGTAAATTGACTCTAAAATTTTTAATTGAACAGAAGGAGAAGTTTTGTCTTTCAGCTTTTGTCCAAGGAAAACAGTTCATTCGATCTCAAAATATTTCTACAAATACTTTATTTGTTAGAGTTCTTTTTAAAAGCTCTAAAATAAGAATATGGTGATAATGGAAAACAAGATTCCATATCAATTTTGAAGAGGCACAAAGATCCATGTTGTAATTAGCCATACTTGGTCCTGTAGCTAAAGAAAATATACCTCTGGGAGATGCTCTGACTGCGGCTACTATTTTCAAACAACTGTGGGTCTCAACAGTACCTATTTCAGTGCTGATATTAAATGTCTCACTATGTTTCCATTATAAACCCTTCTTTTAGGAGTTCATAACTAGGCTATAAAAATTCACTTCAGGCACTCCTCATCATCCAAAAAAGCTATTACAGCCTCCTGGGAAAACAATAAGCATATTTATAGAACGTGTATATAAATATTGATATATTATGTTTACTTATTTTTAAAAATGCACTTATGACAACTAATCTCCCTTATCAAATTGCTGAATCATATTATGTTTTTCAGTTCCATTAACCTAAAAGGAAAAACACAATTAAATTCAGCCTTTCCTTTCAATTGTTACTAAATATGATTAATCTGGCCTCAACAAAGTATCACTGTTCAGAATTGGCTTGCTGGTGTTTCAGAAGTCAAAGAAAGTATCAATCCTTTTCAATAGGAATTAAAGAGTGCATCTTTTTCTGAAGCCCATTTTATACTATTATTATTGAAATTTGTCTTGCAAAAATTATACAGAATCAAAACAATTGTTACTAAGTAAAAAAAATAAATCCATGCAAACATCTTAGGTGATTTATTTAGAATAAGGAAAGCTTGAATTTATGGAACAGACCAGTCAAGCTTTTCCCAGTTATTCATACCTGGCCTCAAGGAAACACAAAGGCCTCCCAGGTTTTGTTCATTTCAGATACCAAAGAATTATTCTGAAAATGCTTTTGTTATATTTTATTATGTAGGGGAGTCATAAGATTATGTTTCTCTCACTGGCTTTTTAACGGTTGCAAAGTTTTCCACCTCAGCACGTGTTTTATACCTCATGTTTTGGCCTTCACCCATGAAAATGGGTCTCTTAGAATGTTACAGGTAAAATAGATTCTTCACAAAAATGATGATGATGATTAAATCATAACAGCACACAAGGAATACTAAGTTAGGGTACTTTTTGAGTATTTTCTGTATCCCTTGTATGGTGTTCTTTATACATAGCATCTTGCTAAATTCACAGTGTACTGTGAAATTAATACTGTTCATACAGGGAAAGTAGAACCTAGAGCTGAAATGACTGATGTATGATGATATAGCTAATTATCGTCAGCTCTGGAGCCTGGATTCTAATCTGAACATGAATCCTGTATTTTATAATCAAGCTCTACTTATTTCTCTATGTTAGAAAAAAATTGTTATGATTTGGGTAAATTAAATGTTCTAGCAGAAACATATATCTGATCTATGTTTTCGATGGAAAACTAGACATTAAGGTACAGATTGCTTGATAGTAGAGAGAATAATAGCATATCCTTGGATTATTTTTAGAACTTTGAGTATATTTTGCTACCTTAGAAGATGGTTTTAAAATTTGCAAACACATCTTCCTACTTAATTGTAAAATACAAGAAAAATTTATTGGCCTATATATTTTTTAAACTGTCAAAAAGAATAATGCTATTTATCTTTTGAAATCCTCAGTAGAATATTAATTACCTGAAAACTAATACAATTATCTGACATTTAAGAAGTTTTAAATTGTCTCCTAACCAGTGTAGACAGTCATTACAAAACAGACTTTCAAGTACCATCTGGCCTGTAATTAGTATTTTAAAAAGCCTATGAGTCCAAGCACAGACACTTTTGTATGTAATTGTGTAATTACTGCTGAGTTCATAAAATTTGTTTGAATGCATTTTGAGAGGCGAAGCAATAGCTTTGAGACTTTTAACTCACGAGCCTGAGCAGAAAAAAAAAAAAAAAAGTAGGACTAAAATTTCCAATGCGAATTACTTCTACAAAGTTTACTGAATCACTGACATGTCACAGAACGATGATTACAGTCAACCATAGACACATATTTAACACGAAAAACTGCTTCTCTAGTGTCGACTTAGGGAATGCCATTATACCAAACTCAAAGCTCCTGATTTCTGCGCCATCCATTTTACTCTGATACTGTCACTCTAGTGTTGCTATTCAGCCTAAATATTTTACTTTTCAATCACTTGTTTCTCTTTTCCATCTGAAAGAACTGAGGCTATAGGCATCTTGGTCTCGGACTCTTCAGCCTGCAGAACTGTGGCAAACAAATTCGAGTTTAAACCATATAGTAATTTGATTCAGAGTCTTGAGCTAGGAGATTTGTCATGAAAATCTACACTGAGGTTATACTCAGACCAAGACACAGGGCTTTAAATCATTGTTCATCTTGGACTGGGGATTTAGTTCAGTGGTTACGGCACTTTCCTTGAAAGTGCAAGGACCCAGGTTTGATCCTTGGTAACCACATACAACAATACCATGTGTGGAGACTCACACCACCAGCAATCAATACCACGTACCACTGTGCCGGGTGTGGTGGCTCACTCCTGTAATCCCAGCACTCAGGAGCAGAAGCAGGAGGATTGCTGTGAGTTCAAGCCTGAGCTCAGGGCCAACCTGAACTACAAAGTGAGACCCTGTCTCAAAAAAAAAAAAAAAATCATCCTTTATCTTGAACAAAAATGATTTTTATTGCTCGTTTGTTAATAATTGAGATCTCTGCCACTTAGGAAATCATTCTCAGCATCCACAAGGTGTTGGGTGCAGGATCCCTGTAGATGACAAAGATAAGGATGCTCATGTCCACTGTATAAAATGGTGTTGTGTTTTTGTACAATCTATGAACATCTTCCCATACACTTTAAGCCATACTCTAGGTACTTATAATATCTAATACACTATAAATTATAATAAAAAAATTGTAAAGCTAATTGAATAGGAAGTAATGACAAAAAATATTGTACATCTTCAATAAAGACAAAGTTTTTAAATATTTTGATCAGCACAGCATTGAAACCTTGGAAGTAGGACCTACTGATGTGAAGCTGATGGGGAAGCTAACTTTTTAAATTATTTTTAAAAATTGCCCCTTATTTAGGCATAGACTCAATTTTAATCTGCCAGTTTATTGTTCTTTCCATTTATATCCAAACACAAAAGTTATGGCTGTCTCCTCTATGCATTTACTCCATTAGCCTTTTTCAAAAAGTTGTTGGAAGTCACATGTATACTCAGTCCTAAGGTTGGTATTTCAAATTCTTATACTATTTCTTTCCAAAACATTATGTAAGAAGTCTATGATTCATGGAATCAGTGGATATTTGTGAAATTATTTTTCAATCTAAGATACAATATAATATGGATCTACTGATTGACTCTTGTTATATATTTAAGTAAACTATCTATGAAATTCTGTTCAGATACCTATATTTAATTTTTTCTCTAGTATTACCATTCTAGCTTTAGAGATCTTTATACTTTGATGAATACAATACTTATCCATACCACAAAAGAGCTACATGGAATTTACATTTATTTTCTAGTCACCAACCTTCCAGAGACAATATTATCTGTAAGTTTCTTCTTAATTTTTTTTTTTTTTTAGGTTTTTTTGAGACAGGGACTCACTTTGTGGTTCAGGCTGGCCCTGAGCTCAGCCTCCAACTCACATCACAATCCTCCTGCCTCTGCCTCCCGAGTGCTGGGATTACAGGCGTGAGCCACCACACCCAGCGCTGTGGTATGTGGTACTGGTTGCTGCTGAGTGTGGGTCTCCACACCCAGTATTGTTATGTGGTTACCGGGGAATCGAACCCGGGTTCTTGCTCTTGCAAGACAGGCGCCGGAACCACTGAGCTAACTCCCCGGCCCCGTTTCTTCTTAATTTTACTCAGAAAGGATTTGTACCTAAAATTGCCTACCTGAGCAAGGAACACTTTTCTATAGTATAAATTCATTGTCTCTTTATTGCCATTTTTTGTTTTTTTTTTTTTTTGAGACAGGATCTCGCTTTGTGGTTCAGGCTGGCCCTGAGCTCAGCCTCAAACTCACATCACAGCAATCTTCCTGTCTCTGCCTCCCGAGTGCTGGGATTACAGGCATGAGCCACCACGCCCGGCACTGTGGTATGTGGTACTGGTTGCTGCTGGGCATGAGTCTCCACGCTCAGTATTGTATGTGGTCATCGAAGAATTGAACCCAGGCCCTTGCACTTGCAAGACAGGCGCCGGAACCACTGAGATAACTCCCCGGCACCTATTGTCATTTCTATGATGTGACTTTCATGGAGTGGGTGGAATTTCTGATCTTTCAACATCTCACAGTGCAGGTCGCCATTTTGTTTCCTGTTTTGTCTCAGAGCTGCCTGCTTCCTGCTGTAATCCGCATCTCTGGATTACTGCCTCCTCCTTTTTGGAATCTGGACGTGCTAAGACCTCACTTGACCCCTGAGCCATCATCTGTCTTCTAATTCTTTATTCTTCACATTTTTTTCTACCTCCAGTTTGATGTCAATTTAAATTTTAATACTATAGCTTGTAATGTTTTTTTGAAATGTGGAAATTATTTGTTGTAGCTTAGACATTGGTGAATGTTATACATTTAATTGGATCAAACTAAAATTAAGCATTGTCACAAACAATGCTGCTGAAAACTGAGATTCAAGCTACACTGTGTCTCAGCTGATACCATTCCACGCACCAGAGGAACATCTTGTTAGATGTTGTTACCAACAAATATCATGATGTTCTAGGTGCCCCAGTAATTTATCCTTATCTGCAATTAATTACTTTTTCATTTATTTTTCTGTTGGTAAGTCATGAAGTATTAACCAAAATTTTTGGATAATACTTGAAACAGCTTTGCCTTCACCACATTAATCAAATTTTATTTGGATTTTTACATGGCTGATACATATTTGAGGAAGATGTTCATGTTGATTCAATGAGATTTCTCAAAAAAATTAAACTACAGCAAAAAAAAAAAATCCAAAGTCACATTTTAATGCGAAAACCATATAAATCTATAGCATGACTGTGGTATAGGAGGACATGACATTAGTCCTCATATCCACATTTGTATGTTTTATTTGTAAGTACACTTTTATGATCTTTCGATATTTGTTAGCTGTGAAAAGCTATAGCAAATATACTTCACTGGGAAACCTAAATTCTTGTTCCAAAATAGAAAAACAATAATTCCTTTTGACTAATATTTACATGTTTGTTACTTCTGCTGATAAAATTAGACTACACTGCATCTATAGAGGGAGATTGCCTAACAAAATTTATGACAATTGATGGTTTTCACTGAAAAATATGGGAACTGCTACCCATATATATATATTATGGTATATATATATATATATATATATATATATATATATATATACATACATACATATATATGTATATATATACCCATATATATATACCCATAATATATTATATATAAAATATATAATACATATTATATATTATACATATATATAATTTCCCTTCCCTTTGTGATTTTTTGGTCCCACCTCTCCCATGTAATGGGCCATTCTTGGTGAATTGAGTAAGAGCTGATCCAGTCTATAGAACAGGCAGAGTGAGCTGTAGACAGCAGCTGTGATAACACTGTCTCTCCCAAGGTCTTTTCTCCTTCACAATGTGCTCTGAAACTGAATCAGGCACAAACTTTCCAACTCTGCCCTCCAAGTGTTCATTGTTATCCTTTTTTTTTTTCATTGAAATCTTTATTGATACATTACATATACACATCATGATTGCACTCCACAATGGGGAATTGTACCAGTATAAGAATCAACTTAATTCTCATTTTTTCTCATAGCCCTACCCACCCTACCACTTCTTTTTCCTTTAGTCTGCAGCTTCTGTCTTTTGGAATGGTGACTTTCAACTGCCTGTCATGACTTCTGGTTCAAATTCTACAGATTCCCTGGCTTGCAACTCATTTGAAAAATGTTTAGACAGAAATTTACTTCTAAGGTCCATCTGTCAATCAAAATTCCCAAAGGAAGGGTATTTGAGGCAAACATTTCATGGATGCCTCTAACTTGTGCCTAAAGTATGGTGGCCTTATTTAGATTTACCCCTTGTTTGGTTTTCCCTGTTTCTTCCACCTTACTTCTTCCTTTCTATCCCTCCTTCTTTCTCCACCCCCAGCTGCTCCAGAAACCTTTTCTGTCCTATGCGACACATGCCATGTAAATCATCTGAGAGAAAGAAGGAAACAAGAAATCTCAAGACCTTAATCCTGTGAAGCAACTGAATGCAGCGGAAAGACACTCACAAGCATTCAGGGATAGCAGAGAGCATCATGGGCATTTTGGTCATGTTCTCAGATCCCTCTTGGAAGATTAAAACACTCATTCTTCCAACTACCAAAGCTGCTGAGCACTTCAAGATCAGAGCAGGGAGAGGCTCAGTTTTCAAGGTCACATCTTTGCCCAGTATGAAGCTCACATTCATTGATGGGCTACCAGGAAGATACAAAGATTCTTACTGATTGTGTTCATTAGTTTGTTTGTTTTTACATCCTTTTGATTTAAAGACTGCTCTTAAGGGACATTTTCAGACTAAACACCTCATAGATAATAGATGGCTGAGGATTTTCTGGAGACACCATTGTGATTCAATTCCTCAGTAGTACACACCCTTGTAAAATACGGACATGCAAATTCCCCTAGGAGAATTATTTCTTTCCAGGAAGCTGAACTATAAAATTATCTATAGCATAGAGAGACCTGGATTTGGATCCAAGCAGTTTACCTTGCTGGCTGACTGCAACCTTTAGTGTGCTGAGCCTCTGTCAGCAGAAAATGGGAATGTGAGGGCACGGGAATTGTATTGCATCAGAATGACATCCCTGGGGTTGTGAAAAATGATTCCCTAACACTACTAAAAGAATAAGGTTATATATGATAAGCTTTTATTATTTTAGAGAGTAGATGCTTAATAAATATTCTTTTCCTCCTCTTTAAATTTTGGAAGAGACAGGAAAATAAAGTCAATAAAATAAATAGTTAATATGAAAGTCCACAGTTACTATTTGGAGTATAATATTGTCATCCATGAATTGATCTTCAGATTCTTTAATTGGATCCAAATGGTTAATGCAAATGATTCATTACCATTGATTATCATTTGCACCTACAGATATTTAACTTGTGTTGGGTGGAATAACCATAAGTTCCCCAAAGATGTCCAAGTTGTGACCGACACACCTGGAAATAATGCTACTCTACATGACAGCAGGGGATTTATAGAAGGGAGTGAAGGCCTGGGCTTGGGAAGACTACTCTGTTTCATATTTAGGATCCAGTAAAAACAAAGGAATCCTTTCACATGGAAAATGTAATTCTCCATGACCCAGAAAGTCCCAGCTAGTGCTGAAGTTGGAGGCAAGTAGTCATGGTGGAAACGTCTAGAAGTTCGGTTCTCCTAGGGCCTCCAGAGCAATGTAGCCTAGCTGGACACCATGAATTTAGACTAGTGAGACTGTGTCAGTTTTATGACTTGCAGAATGAAGATATAAATCAATGAAGAGGTATGAAACATTGAACAACTACGTGCATTTTTAAACCAGTAGGTGTCAGGTAAATTGTTACAGAGACAGAATAAAACAAATACAGTTTTAACTACACATGGGAAGATTCTGAACTATGACACCAGGACCAAGGTCTGGAAGGCAGAACCAAGGGGCCTCAGTGAGATGGAATGAGGAACTAAAAGAGGATGTTTTCTTGGCTGTGTATGGCATTACTTATAGGAAAAAAAAATTCTCTATATACCTATGAAGCATATTTGCTATATGTAAAAATACATTTTATTGGGTAATTTATGAGCCACATTCCTTCTTCCAAATATGTGCTTATCCCAGAAAACACACATCTTTACTAGTCTACAAGATCACCTTGGAAGGAACTGTTGGAAAAGCCTCTTTCCAAGCCTGGATTTGTTCCTACACAGCGTTTTTCACCCTGATAACAACACCCTACTCTTTGAGACTCCATTTAGATTTGTAACTGTCTTATCAACTCTACTTAAATTTCCTTCTCATTGCTCTCCAGAAATAAGTATCACTCTCCTTTTTTATTGGTACAGCATATTTGTACGTGAAAGACCTTACCATGATTAAAAATGTGTTGATTCATCCAATGAAAGAAAGGAACCTCTGAGTTTTTATGTGATTAAGGCACAAGAGAGAACAAAGTATGGAGTCAACTAGATGAAGGCAGACAGGTCTGAGTTCAGGTCGACTTGAAGCCCTGCCTCAGTCAGTGTCTGAGACTGGGAAAATGCTTTACAGATCCATTTTCAGGTCTCACTTCTGAAGGAAGGGTTGGCACAACCGAGCAGATGAGAGGAGTGTCCTGTGAACACAAGGCACTCAGGCATGAGGAAAAAAATAATGAATGGTACTTCATACTGTCTTTATTAGTACAAGAATTACTGATGCCTGGCAAAAGCTCTTCAACTCATTTTCAATGTCATATCATCTTCAATGCTTTCTTTATACTCATGTCCATATACTCTGAATTTATGTCCTTTTATTTAATTGACACAGGGTCACACTTTATAGTTTAGGCTGGCTCCAAACTTACTATGCAGCCCAGGTGAACCTCAAGATCACAGTGATCCTCCTGCCTCTGCCTCCTGAGTGCTGGGAAGACAAGCATGAGCCACCACACTGGCAATAATGTGTTTTTAAAAAGTGAAATGACAATAGTTTAATTTATGAATTTGGATTCTTTGAAAATATTTAATTTTCCATTGCAAATTGCTCTAAGGCAAGTTTCATGATTTATTATTCAGAAAACTACTTCTAGTAATATTATATCCTGATCTGCTAATAATTATATTTTGAATTTTGGTAATACTCTTTTAAGGGGATGTGTTGGGTGAATGAATGTTCTAATAGATTATGAATTAGAATATCAAAAGAAAATACAATATAAGTCACTTTTATGGCTTAAAATATTCATATGGGATATAATGTTTAATTTTTCTAATGCATATGTATATATATTAACTGAGAAATGAATCATTGCAATGAGTATGAAGTCTGTGCAACATGAGGGAGTTTCAGGTAAAACATGGTCCTTGTAATTAACAACACTGTTTGTACACTTATACTTTTACTGAATGAAAATCTCACACAAAGTATTGCTACTATAATAAAATAAAATAGTAAAAAAGTAAAATAAATTTATAGTAGGACTTTATTATTTAATTTCCAATACCAATTACTAGGCTATATTAATTTTTAATAGCATTGACTGTTTAGCTTTGAAAAGACACTCTTAAATAATATAAGCTTAATAGTAAATTCTACAAACTAATATGTATAACAAGGCTTTGATTCACTTAGATTCATCTTCACTAGTTGCTCTATTTCCTGTTGGCCATGACGGAGGATCATGGATTTCTCTCCTGTTCTCTTGAGTGTTTCTTTCCTGCAGGACAAATGTCCCGGGATGCTCTGAGCTGGGGGCTCCACTGCTATGGCGCTAACCATGCTCTGCTTATCTTCACAAGGAAGAGCAGGTCACCGCAGTGCGTCTTAAGTTAGATTCAAAAAGTAGACATTTTATGCTGCTCAGTTTTACTTTTATTTGTCATTTCCCTCTCAGTGATTTCTTAGCAGTTCATTTGCAAGATGTACATGTATTTCTAAGCACAGAATTCATTTCAAGTGATCTAGTCTCAGATTAAAGGAATCTGACTTTGTTTTAGGGACTGAAATTGCAATGTTATATAAACAAGATTATCCCAAAGAGAGTGTGATCTGCAGAAGAGTTACAACAAACTTCAAGTGCAATCACACAGTGAACTACTAAAATTATAGCAGTGTTCAAATGCTTTGGTTTTATCCATTAATTAACACGATTAATTTCAGCTTCCCTAATGAATCTGACTCAGTTGACATTTGGGCTTTTCTTTCTTGTTTTTTTTATCTTTTCCTACTTATTTGTGTGCTTTATCCGTAAAGAATTGCCAACATCAGCAAGCCATAAATTTTATTATTTAATACAAAATATTTTCTTTGTGAGAGCCAAGACCTAATGATTTATGGAGATGTATTTCTTATTAAATATATAAAGAGCTGGAACAACAACGATAATAGAAAAAACACTCCAAAAAACGTAATTAAAGCAAAGATTTGTTACTAATTCAGGAAGTTAAGAGTGCAGTTTCAATTTTCCTGCAATATTCAATAATGTACAGTTAAAATAAAATGACTGTGATCTTTTTGTAACAGTTCATGTTTGAATTTTGAGTTTCTTATACATTTCTTATTAGTGTATCAGTATCTTTATTAGAATAATAAAAATAAATTCAAATTGAGGAGAAATTGTTACTCAACAAAACATATGTTCTCCTCTTAAAAGTATAATAAGCATATTCTTTGAAGTTTCTCATTAGAAATTATTTACGTAACCATGTGATTGCATGTGCTGGCTTCATTTCACTGATTTATTATCTTGATTGCATACCTCCTAAATATGTTTACAACTAAGATAATTGTGTCAATTTGCATCTGGGAAGGGAATCTTTCAAACCAGAATTGTCTCTAAGGTGATAAATTAAACAGTTTCAAAAACCTAGCCCCAGATTTTTAAAAGTTAATTCCCTACTGACTCTATAACCTCCTAATTTCTCTCTAGGATTTTTTCTGAAGCTTTTCTTAGGGAAGAACTGAAAGGTGGCATCTTAAAGAATTCCCAGGAAACCATTTTAAAGAACTTTTTAAGAATTTTTTAGTGCTTTCTAAGTAACTGAAAAATAAGCCAAATAAATAAAATGTGAAGATTTAATGTCTTTCCCCCCACATAACAGATACAATTAAAAGAAATGTAGAGAATTTTTTAAGACGTAGAATTGCAGAATGACAAGATTCATTCTTATTTCATGATATCTGGATAACAAAGTCCCATTTTCAGCTTTCATGATTGGGACACTGGGAATTTTTAAGGAGGATTTTTTACCCCGTCACCATCTATCCAAATCCAATAATAACTCAGGGACACTGGGACAAATTAGTCCAAATGGACATTTTGCTGATCCCAGGCATCAGTGTAAAACAGAATTCTCGGATAAAGAAAACCAGGCTCAGTCTCTGCCGCCCTATCAAGTCAGACACATTCACTGCCCCTTAGTGCAGCTCACGGAGCGCATGAGCAGGTCAGTATAGTACAGCTCGTTTTATACATATTTTTTCATCAACCTACCAAACATGTGATATTTGGAGAAAAATTTGCCAGAAAAGAGCACCAGAAATACTTACTTATTATTGTGCTCATTTTCTAAAAAAGGAGGAAAAAATTAAATGCGGACCCTCTCATTAAAAAAGATATTGCCAAACCTGACTTTTATTGTGTGTTGGTCGAGAATAACTTATTGTCCCTAACCCCTGCACAGTTAGCACAATAATTTAGACAAAAACAAAAAGGAAAGCGCATGGAATTGTGCTTCTTGGGGAGACAGAGGCTGGGGTGTGGGGAAATGAATGAATGAACTATGCTCACAGCAGTGATGAACTATAGATGACAGCACAGAGGTGCATCCTTTGTCTCAAATTAGAGCTAGACACTGCGAAACAAGGTGTCCTTCTAGCAATCTCGGTAAGTGTTGGCAGCAGGAAGACGTTTCAGTCTGGTGATACATTCCTTAAAGCAACAGTAATTAAGTATCACCTAATTATCTTCTCTAGACTTTTTGAAAGGTTACACTTCCATGTTTTAAAATCTAAGTAATAAAAATGTAGTGACCTGAATATACTCTCTAACCTTTACGTTTCTAAGATTTTTAACATTTCAAACCTTACATTAATAGGAGAATTGTATGATAATGGGAAAAGCACAATTTTTTCCTGTTTTTGTTCAAACTCTTTTGAGTGATGCCTTGTGTTTCACTGGAAACAACGTAGATGGATGAGATTTCAACTAATGTGTCTTTAAGGGAAAACAAAAGCAAAGAAACCAGGACTGCCTTCTTTGTGAGAGTTTGCTTGTTGTACATGTATTTATGTCTAAATTGTTCTCTTTACATTCTTTTTTTTTTTTTTTTTTTTTTTTTTTTAGACAGGGTCTCGCGTTGTAGTTCAGGCTGGCCCTGAGCTCAGCCTCAAACTCACATCACAGAATCCTCCTGCCTCTGCCTCCTGAGTGCTGGGATTACAGGTGTGAGCCACCACGCCCAGCACTGTGGTACATGGTACTGACTGATGATGCTGGGCGTGAGTTTCTATGCCCAGAATTGTATGTGGTTACCCGGATCGAACCCAGACCCTTGTGTTTGCAAGACAGGCGCCGGAACCACTGAGCTAAATCCCTGGCCCCAATCTCTTTACATTCTTTACATGCCACATTTCTGACATAAGATGAAACATTTTCAGTTAATTATATGTCAACAAAGAAAACAATGAGGTTTCTCATGACACTTGTGACTGAGAAAAACTTCAGTGTAAGGACCATAAAGTATTTTTATTTCTCCTGCGATAAAATGTTAATGGAGAATATTTTAGATATGTTCTAAGAAAACTCATGTTTCCCTTACATCGGGCTGAGATAAAAGGGGGCAAACACGAGAGAAGCTCCACGTTCCCCTCTGCAGCGCACGCTCCTGTCCTCTGTGCCCATAGACGGACACTGTCTCACTTCAGTGTCCATCATTCCCAAGAAGCCACATTTTTCTTATAAAAGTATTTATGGATCTGGAAACATATAGACACTTTTACAAGTTATACAATTTAACAAATAAAGACATTTATACTTTTCTTCCATTTGCTTTTAAAATGCAACATTTGGGTTTCTGAGGTCTGTTGACCTTGCCAGGTATAATTCAGAGGCTGCCTTTCCTCTCACTGATATTCTATCATCCTAGTTCTACCGCAGTGGATAGGATAGTCAACTGCTCCTTTTTGTTTTGAAAATACAAGTCATTCCAAAGACAAATGAACCTTCTGTGAAATGTTTCCTTTACACGTGATGTGAGGAATGATCTCTAATCACACAGCCCTAGGAATGCAATTGTAGATGCCAACATATATGCTTTTAAGGACCTGGGAGATAGCTCAGAGACACAGGGCCTGCCTGGCAAGCATGAGTTTGGGACCCAACAGAAATTTTTATATATATATATATATATATATATATATATATATATATATATATATATATATATAATAAATTTATTTTTCATGACCAGATGCTCTTCAACATGTTTGAATAGTGTGTTCCTGGCAGATAGCGTGTGAGATTTGCCTCTGTGGACTAAGTCCATCAACACCTGCTGTTATGGAACAACTATAACTTACTTTGCTCATGGCTGCAAAATAGTTTCTTACATTTCCATTCATCTTTTCCTAGTTGAAGGCATTGATTAGATTTTCTTGTGTCTCTTTGGCATACAGTTTTTTTTTAGATTTGTTTTTCAGATTATTTGCTCCAGTTGACAAATGTATTTGTCTGCCTTTTCAGATTTCCCAAAGTTCTTTTCATATTCTAAACACTAATCTTGGTTCAGATGAAGGTGTTTGTATTTTCCATCTCCCTGCATGTGTCTTACCTTTTTATACTCTGCTTCACTGATGTTTGATACACAACAATTTTCAGTTTCAATGCAGCAATTGTTATTTTGTCATTTTAAAAACATTCCATGACTTGTAATTTAAGAAATTCTTTCCCCACTGTACTCAAAAAAATTGTTCTCTGTCCTTTATCCTAAAATGTTACAGCTTTACTTATTACATTTAGGTCTTCAGTGCAGTGATAATTTCATGTGAGTCTTTTACAGAAATAAAGATGGAGTATTTTGGTATCTTCGCTACACCAAAAGAAATGATTTCAGTGTTCATTGTTACATATTAAACTTGTTCAAGTTCCTGTAAAATGATTCATCTTTGATTCCCAGTATGCTCAAAGATTTAATCAGGAATGGATATTGAATTTTATTTTCCATATTTCCTCCATTATTTTTTGCTTTTAACTAGATAATTAAAGATAACTTTTGAAATATTTGTCTATTTGTTTTTCTTTTTTCTTTTTTTTTTTTTTTTTTTTTTTTTTTTTTTTTTTTTTTTTTTTTTTTTTTTTTTTTCTGAGACAGGGTTTCACTTTGTGGTTGAGGCTGGCCCTGAGCCCAGCCTCAAACTCACATCACAGCAATCCTCCTGCTTCTGCCTCCCGAGTGCTGGGATTACAGGCATGAGCCACCATGCCCAGCACTGTGGTATGTGGTACTGATTGCTGCTGGGCATGCGTCTCCACACCCAGTATGGTATGTGGTTACCGGGGATCGAACCCAGGTCCTTGCGCTTGCAAGACAGGTGCCGGAACCACTGAGCTATATCCCTGGCCCTGTCTGTTTGTTTTTCGAGACATGGTTTTGCTTTGTATTTCAGGCTGGCCCTGAGCTCACTATGTACGCCAGCCAGCCTCAAATTCATAGCAATCCTCCTGCCTCTGCCTCCAGGGTTCTGGAAGTACAGCTGTGAACCACCACAGCCAGTACTGTGCTGTGTTGTACTGATTGCTGGTGGGTGTGAGTTACCTCGCCCGGCATTGTTGTATATGGTTACCTGAGATCTAACTCTGGACTTTGGGCTTGCAAGGCAGGTGCACTGGAACCACTGAGCTAAATCCCTGGCCCCCAATGTTGTTTTCATAATACAAATCCTGATATTGAGTCTTTAAAATTGGGATAAAATCCTACCTTGTGGATATAATAGCTATTTTATTTAGTTGCCTGGGTTTGTACCTGTGTGTTTCTTAGGATTTGATTTCTTAGCAGTTACTTGGTATGCTGCATCGATGCTAAGACTTGAAATTGGCTCTTAATTTTTTAACACCATATGGTTTAATTTTTAAATCAGTGTGATCAGACTTCATAAGGTGAGTGGTAAAGTTTATATTCTCTAAGTGGCTTAGTATGATGTTAGTAGAGATGGTAGGAATCCCCTTTAAAAATATCAGTGAATGAATGTACACATGGCTAAAACTTACTCTTTTAATATTTTTAGGAAACTATACCTAAGAATGTTTTCTTTTCTTATCAGTTTTATAGATGAAGTTTTTCTTGAAACTTGTTCCAGTTTTCAAATACCTTAGAATAAAATTCCATATGATAACCTCTTGCTTTTATTACTTTGGCTTCTAAATTTTAATCCCCTTATTTATATTCTTTATTATTTTCCATTATAGTCTATTTCAGTGGAAGCTTTGTTCTTTCAACATTTATCTTTGTTTACATGCTACACTGTAGCCTTTCATACTCTTAATATACTACCTTACACACATTTTCAGCTCCTTCAAACTTCTCTATCTTATGCTAATTATTTAAATTAAATGATTGGTTTATTAATAATTTTACACATTCTCCTCAAATTGTTTACTGTTAAATATTTTCAGTTGCATAGACATTAAGGTTTTAATATTTAGCATTTTACTACTGTATTACTTCTGATTTTTTTCTACCATCCCATAGTTTAGTATGACTTTGATGTAATTTATTTGTGATTCTTTTAAACTTTTTTTTTTTATTGAGGATCAAATGTAGGACCCTGAGCTTTCAAGGCCCATTTAGGATCAAATGAGCTAAATCCTTGGGCCAATTTTTTTATTTTTAATTACGAAATACAAAGTTATGACACATTTTTTAAATTGACAAAAATGTCATAATATCAATAATATCACTTTTGTAAAAACGTGATATAAATGATAATACTGGGAAGCACAGTGTCATTTACATAACGTCGATCTTATCTAATCTACAATGCCCTTATCTATTTTGTAACTGTGCAGATTAGTTGATAGAGTTATATGAAGTATATATGTTATGCTCTATATTTATGTCCTTTTCTGTGCATTTTTAAAATTCCTAAAATCCTTTCTTCCTCTTCCTCACCCCCCCTTCTCTCTTTCTCTCTCTCCCCCTCTCCCTTCTCTTCTCTCCCCCTTCTCTCTTCTCTCTCATACATGGTACGTAAACGCTTTACAGTGAGCTACATCTGCAGCCCTTTTGCAGTTTCTTTTTCACACAGGGTCTCGGTAACGTTGCTCAGTTGCTCAGGCTGGCCTTGAACTTATTATCTTCCTGTCCCAGCCTCTCAGGTATATGAGATCATAGGTGTGTACCATCATACCCAGGCTAGAAATCTTCCTTTGTATTATTTGAGATTAATTTTTCATTTTGTCTTTCTCAGCTGAAAAGTAAGGTCTTTCTCCACAAGAATATAATATTTATATAACTATAAAATCTTGCTATTCTTCTTAACTTTTGTGCTTTGAATCATCTTTTGTTACTTATATCTCAGATATCGTTAGGCCATTTAGATAATGTTGATTGTATTCATTGTATCTGGCTTTTTACAAATTATTGTATTCTCATACGCTAAACTTTTTATTCTTGAGAATAAATACATTTCAGAATTTCTGGGTGTAAAGATTTATGAAGATAAACTGTCTTGCTGTTTTATAGGAATGTGTTTTATTTCTCCTTGGTCTCAAAATGATAGCTTATTTTCAAATCACGGCTAGGCAATTGCTTCCTTTCAGAATTTTGGAGATATTATTCTGCTATACTCGGGCATCGACTGCAGGTGCTGAGGGTCCAGCTGCTACTTTGCTGAGTTCTTTTGAAGATAATCTGTGCCTTCTGTACCGCACTTCGAAAGTCTCATACTCTCTCTGTCTCTCTGTGTGTCTCTGTCTCGGTCATTCTCTCTCTTTCTGTCTCTCTCTGTTTCTTTCTCTTTCTCTATCTGGACTCTACCTAAGCAACTCTCTGGCTTTGCTAAATTGAACACAAAAGCTGGTGAGTTCCATTATGATTGCTTTACTGATAATGTTATCACCACAGGAATTATTGATTCCTGGATCCAGAATTATGTGTTTTTAATGCTGCACTTGGTATCCACCGTCACTATCAGCATCAGCTGTCTCACTTCTGGATTATCTACTAGAATCAAGTCATTGCTCTCCACTTAATATTTTTCATTTTTTAATCGTGTGCTCCTCTATCTTCCATTTCATTAATAATCTTCTCATTTATGTTTGTTTGTTCATTCTCCACTGAGAGTTTTAGATTTGTTACTATAACTTCTAATTCACGGTGATTTCTCTGATTTGATGGGTAGAGACTAGTGTCTCAGGCTGATCAAATTTCTTTTGGCTTTACCAACTGCTCTTTGTTGGTACCAGTCCTAAGTCTCATTAAACTAAATTCTTACTTAAAATTATACAGTCCTATGAGATGAGGATAAGCAAATAAGTCATTCTCAAACCTGTATGAAAACCTAGGGATTTTGTTTCCATATAGACTTTCGTTGTACCATGGATATTTGTAAAATATATTTTTCTTTCCTTTTTCCTTTACTGTCCTTCCTTCCCTTGTTCTTTCTCTTTCTTTCTTTCTTTCTTTCTTTTTGAATGGACTTTCCCCCTCTGCTTTTGCATTCAGAAGCATGCCAAAAGTCTATATTTGTAATAAATCTTTTTGCAACTGTGATTTGAAGTAGCTGAACTTTGTATATAACCTTCGTGGCACAGAGTAAATGAAACTCTTAAGTTTATTGAATTATAAAAACATGCCTAGGGCAATGGTGCTTCCAGTGAAATGTAGATATCTGATTTTCCTCTTGTTTTAGTTTTTGGACTTTGGAAATTCCATCTTCATAGCAATGTACCCACACATTTACAAACATGTTTTGGGTTTGTAGCCCAAATGCCCGTCAACAGATGTATAGATAATAAATATATGGCAGATATATGCAACAGAATTTTATTTTCCCATAAAGAATGCTTTACGTCATTTACAGAAAGATGGGTGGAATTTGATCTCATACTGTTAAGTGAAATAAGTCAGGCACAGGAAGTTAAATATTGCATAGTTTCTCTTATATGAGAAACTAAAAAGAAATTATGAAGTAAAATAAAAAAAGATAATAAGAAACAGAGAAACAGATGTTTTGGAGATGGAAAGGGAGATCAGAGAAAGGGGGAAAGCATGAGGTAAAAAAAGGAAAGAGGATCTAAAATGATCTAGACATGATATACATATGTAGCCATTTTTGAAAACAAATCTCAATATTATGCATTAAAAATGTAAGCTAATACATATTTTTAAAACATGTTTCTTATATTTTATTCAGCAATTGTAATGTGGTTCAGCTGAAATTTCTCAGAATTTCCTAACCAGCATAGAGCAAAAGAATAGAACTACCACATTTAATTATTTTCACTTTAATTTTGGATATGCAATTATTCTTTATGTAACTTGAAAGTATATTTTCCTCATAACTATGAATGTTCATATATAAAATATATATGTATAAATAATATAATTAAATTATATAGTAAATATGATTACATATATTTGGATGACTTTATCAACACTTTCAGTGTATCATTTGAATTTTTAAAATTATCTTTATAACTATAATTTATAACTCTAACAATAATAATTTATAACTATAATAATTTATAACTACAATAATAGTTTTCAAAAGTATTAGTAATTATTAGTTTTTTATAAAATATAGTGAAAATGCCTAAGATTTTTATATTTTACTTCTTTAAAAACTCAAAATTTATTTACTTAATTTTTATATTTTTATGGGAATTTGTATTTAAAGTTTTATTTGGATGAACCAATATGATATCAGAATGTTATTTCTTATTATTTAAATTATAATTTTTCAAAAACTACTCCTATAGTGCTTCATTGCTTGCAACTTAAGTTCTTTCAGCTGTGGGAATTCATAAGAATTCTAAATCTTGCCAGAAAGGAATACATCTACACTGTAAAGTTCACAGAGCTACTTTCCTTGAAATTATATTACAGTCACAATATAGGGGGGTTTTATGCATGAGAACACTGGAGAGTGACAAAAGAGATAGAAAGCTCATTTTAAAAAATAGTAACTAATTATTTTCCTAGAGAATAATACAACTATCCCACTGTGGGAAGGCCAACGGTCAGCTGTAAGAGTTAAGGAAGTGTTAACTCAAGACATCTTACAGACAAGCTCACATAGTATGAAGAAAGGCCCAGAATACTTTTAAGGCAAGAAAAGAAAAGAAACAAACAGCCGAGGGCAGCCCAATTCTTTTGACACAGGATTCTCAGCAAAAATCTTACAGAACATAAAAGGAGGGGCATGTGATTTCCAAAGTACTGACAGAAGACAAATCTGTACACCACTGACTCCATTCAGCAAAACTGTCATTGAGAAATGAAGACAAGATAAGGGCATTCTCATAGAAAGAAAAGATAAAAGAGTATAAGTTCACTGAATCTGTCTTATAAGAAATACTGAAGGGACATCTTCAGACTGAAACAAATATAGAAGAGTAATAAGAAAACTCCATAAAGTATACGAGTTCCTGCTAAAAGTAATATATAAACATACTCAGAATGCTTCAAAATTGTAAATATTCTGCAGAAATCATTGTTATTTTTAGTATAAAGCAGAACAAATTATACATAATAACTATGTTGATGTATTAATCAATAGGCTATATAAAATATATAAAATGGGAAACAAAACTCAAAATGTGAGAAGGATTTGAGTGTAAATGTAGAGGAGATATTTTAAAATAATATTTTTCCTTTTTGTTGTTTTTTAATTGTGTTATATTGTTGTAATTTAAAAAATAGTTTGGCATTATCAAAAGAATTTTTAAGCCTCATAGTAATCAGAAAACAAAAAATCTGTAGTAGACATTCTAAAGATAATAAGCAAGGAATAAAACACACTACTTAAAAATATCTAACAAAGAAGACTATAATCAATAAAGAAAAATAGGAATCATAATGAAACTAGAAAAAACTTAAAAGTGAGCCTTATAAAAGTACTTATTGATGATTAAATTGAGAATTACCATTCTTTGTTAGTAACTAAAAGGACTAAAGTAATTGAATGGACTAAAAACAAACACAATGAGACCAAAGTACACTGCTTATAAGAAACTCACTCCACCTTCAAGGACAGGCAGAGACTGAGAGTGAAGGGATTGTATGGAATTTTCCATAAAAAAGAATCCAAAATCAAATGGTAATATTCATACTTAAATATATTTCAAAATAAAAATCAATAAAAAGATAGAAGGAGAGTCACCGTCAATTCAGCAAGAGAAAATTTAAAAAAAAATTTCTAGTTACACATGCACTTAATCCTGGAGCGTACAAATGTATAAGGTAAATATTAATAGACGTAAAATGAGAGATAGACTAAGTACATTTAATATAGGAGGCACACACACTCAGTTTTCAACAGTATTCAGACAAGCATTTCACACAGAAAGTGAAGAAGAAAACCAGACAGTTAAATTGAACCCCAAAGCGAAAGACCTAACAGACTTCCATAAAAAGTTGTGCCCCTTGGCTCAGTGGTTCCTGCGCCTGTCTTGCAAGTGCAAGTACCCAGGTTCAATTCCGGTAACCATAAACAATACTGGACGTGGAGACTCATGCCTGTAATCCCAGCACTCAGGAGGCAGAGGCAGGAGGATTGCTGTGATGTGAGTTGGAGGCTGAGCTCAGGGCCAGACTGAACTACAAAGTGAGACCCTGTCTCAAAAAAAAGAAAAAAAAGCTGTACCCATTCACTGCAAATTCACATTCTTCTCATCAGCATATGAAACATTCTCCAGAGAAAATCATATGATAGGTCACAAGACAAGTTTCCTAAATTTTTAAAAGTTAAAGTCATATCAAATAATTTTTTTCACAAACCTGAAATACAACTTGAAAGCGATTTTTTTTCTTTTTTCTTTTTTTTTTTTTTTTTTTGAGGCAGGGTCTGGCTTTGTAGTTCAGGCTGGCCCTGAGCTCAGCCTCAAACTCACATCACAGCAATCCTTCTGCCTCTGCCTTCTGAGTGCTGGGATTATAGGCGTGAGCCACCACACCCGGCACTGTGGTATGTGGTACTAATTGCTGCAAGGCGTGAGTCTCCACACCCAGTATGGTATATTGTTATCGGGAATTGAACCCGAGTCCTTGCACTTGCAAGACAGGCACCAGAACCACTGAGCTAAAAATCCCTGGCCCTGAAAGCGATTTTTAAAAAGAGCTTTTGAAACTGTACAAGTTTATGAAACTTGAACAACTTAGTCATGAACAAGTGATGGATTAAAGGAAAAAAAGAAAAATGTTAAATTATTGAAACAATTTAAATAAAAAGCTGGTTTTTGAAAAGATAAGCAAAAAAGAAAAGTTCATAGGTTAAGAAAAAGTGAGCTCTTAGATAAAAACAGATGTAAAAACAACACTATAACTGACACTACAGAAATAATAAAGATTATTAGATATTGTTGTGTACAACTATATTACCAACAATTTAACAGTCTAGGAGTATTGACACTTTATAGATTGAATCATGAAGACATACTAAATCTTGTTACTAATAAGTACCATGATATCAATAAGTATGTAATATCAATACCAAGAAAGATGAAGAAATCGTAACAGTCTTTCTATGAATAATAACAAGATCTAGTCAGCACAAAAAGACTCCATTAAAAGAGTCCAAGACAGATTGTTTGATGGATAAGTTCTACAAAAAAAATAAATAAATAAATAAAGAGGTAGTATTAATTACTCCTAAATCATTAAAAAAAAATTGAAGTTGAGGAAATTCTTCCAAACTCATTGTACAACACCAATTTAAATCAAAAATACAAAAATAATAACAGAAAAAAGACTATAGGCCAAGATCCATGATGATGGTACCAGATGGAAAGTATCCAATGAAATACCAGCAAAATAAACCAAACAACACATGAATAAAATAATTCATCATGATAAATTGGGATTAATTTTAAGAATGCAAGGATGATCAAATCTGCAGAAATCACTTACAGTGCAATGCATCAACAGAATACAAGGCAAAAACCACGTGATCATTTCAAAGATGCACAAAAGCATTTGATAACCTTTAGCACTCATTAATAAAAACTGATGAGATGTATGACAGACATATCTCACCATAATCAGTATAGCAAGACAGCAGCAAATACCGTATCAAACAGGAAAAGGCTGAAAGATCTGAAAGAAGACAAGGATGTTTACTTTCATCACGTTTGTTTAAGATTCTACTCAATGCTTAGTGCAGTTTAAAAGAAAAAAAAAAAAAAGGACACGACAATTGGAAAAGTGAAAGTCAAATTATCACAGTGCCCATTCAGATGATGTGATCTGCTACGCAGAAACCTACAGTGTCTTTATCAAGAAAGTTCAGCTCTAATAAATGAATGTAGAAAAGTTGTTAGATATAAAATCAACATAAAAGCCCAGGACACTGCTACATGCCCATAGAAATCAAGAAAACAGTCTCATTAAAAATAGCTACAAATATCCAGAAATAAATTTAAACAGGCAAAAGACCGCTGTGATGAACATGTTTAAACATGGCTGGTAGGAGTGGAAGAGGGCACCAAAAAAGCATATACATCTCACCTTTGTGAATTAGAAGAGTAAATATAATTAAAATGCACATAGTGTGCAAGGTAACCTACTGATTCAATGAAGTCTTCATCAACATATTAATAACATCCTTTGTATAACTAGAAAAAAATCCTAAAACTTGTGTGGAATCAAAAAAAAAATCCTGAGTAGTCGAATCACCTCAAACAAAGTGAAAAGCAGGACACATTGTAGTAGCTGACTTGAAATATACACTACCAACTATAGTAATTAACATTCATGGTTTTGTCATAGTCATAGAAGGATGGAAAGGGATAGAGTGTAAAGGTGGGATTACTATCTATAGTCAATTGGATTTCAAAGAAAGTATAAAGAATTGTTATTAGAGGGGGAAGAGAGGGTTTTTTAAATTTTTTTTTTCCCTGAACACTGCAGCAATAATTGTTCATTCACATATCGAAGAATGAAACTGGATCTCTTTATCTCCCCAATTTTAAAGTCATCTCAAAAGAGGTAAAAGACCTAAAGATGATATCTGAATCTATTAAAAATATCAAAGAAAATCACCTGAAGACAGTGGAACAGAGAAGAAAGCTTTTTGGACAAGACCCCCAGTGTAAAGGAAGCAACAGCACAGACAGACCACCGGAACTGAATCAAACTGAAAATCTTCTGCTGATCATGGAAACAGCCAACTCTGATGGAGGCCACCCTGTGCAAGCCACCAATTCATAAGTTAGCTTCTTATATCTAATATGAAGTCAGAGTCTGCTTATTAGCCCACAATGGCTGCTAGCGGAGCCAGCAGTTGGCCTGTGGGAAAGAAACAACTTCCAGCCATTAATCATTGCACCAGTTTTGGTGATTACTGAGGCTGTACCATCTTGGATGCTAAGTCAACAGTGCAGCTGAGGGCACATGTCTTGTATAGAAAACTCTCATAGTGGCAAAAATTAATCAATGGAAGGAACAAATTTCCCATTACTCTATCAGCTGCTCTTGCTGGAATGACTGGTTCCCTTGCTGTAAGGCAACTGCTTGCTTCAGTGCTTTCGAGTTCATTCTTCCCTGCATTCCCCCTTACCCTCTCTAGAAGCACGTTGAATAACTGCTGGAAAACTGTAGTAGATGTTGTCTCAGCCTGATAAGAGCATTGAGCATACTGGTGACCCCATTTATGCATTAAAATCTTGTCTTGTCTTTTGTAATTTGGCCACCACTGTACCCTAGGTCTAGTGATTGGTGGTCTGGTCAGCCTCTAATACAACTCAGTTAAGAATGTCTATATAATTGGAGGAAACACTTCCAAATTATACTCATCCCAATAAGTGGAATATGAAATATTTCATATTTCTTAAATATGAAATAATTTACAAATCCTCATTTCTAAAAGATACCTAAAATTTTAAAAATTGGCAATACACATAGACATCTTCATAGAAGACATGGATTAACAAAAGATTTTAAAATGTTAAAAGTCATTAATAATGAAATTCAACTCCAAATCACAATGAAATATTAGTTCACACAAGCAGCAATGATAATTATTACAAGAAAATAGCAAGGAATAAGGAGTAAAAATACCCCCTGCATAACACTAGTCAGATTTTTTTTTTTTTTTTTTTACACAGATTCTCACTTTTGTAGTTCAGGGTAACCCCGAGCTCAGCCTTGAACTCACAACAATCCTCCTGCCTCTGCCTCCCAAGTTCTGGGATTACAGTCACCATGCCTGGCACTGTGGTACTGGTTCTGATTGCTGGTGGGTGTGATTCTCCATGCCCAGCGTTGTTGTATGTGGTTATCAGAGATTGAACCTGGGCCCTTGTTCTTGCAAAGCAGGCACCGGAACCACTGAGCTAAATCTCCAGCCTTTTAGTATGGAAGATCCTTAAACAATTAAAACTACAACTACCACACATTCCAATAATCCCAATAATGGGTATAATCAAAGTGAAATCACTGTGTCAAAGAGACATCTGAACAGCCTTGTTTATTATTGCAGTTTTCAAAATTGAAGAAATGAGCAAGAGTTGATAATGTCTATCAATGGATGAGTGGATAATGAAAACGTGGTACTTTGATACCATACAGTACTATTTAGCCACAAAAAAAGAAATCCTACCATTTGTGACAACATGGATGCAAGTGAAAATACTATGTTAAGTGAAACAAGTCAGCACAGAAGGACAAGAAGTACATGATCTCACTCAGGTAGAATCAAAAACTATTGCTTCACTGAAACTGAGAAATGAAGAGTGGTGAATAGAGATTGGACTAGATATCAGGGAGGGTGATGTGGAGATAAGTCGGTGAGTGGTAGTCACAGTGGATAAAGATGCTCTGGTGTACAATAACCTCAGGTTATGATGCTATAGTTTAGGTTCCAAAGAATAAGGAAAAAAGCATCTGGATGTTTTCAACACAATGAAACAGTAAGTATTTGAGGAGAAAGATAAGTTTATCATCACTCAATATATGATTTTGATTTTACCATCACTCAGTATATGCCTGTATGAGAACATCATGCGATTCCCCATAAACATATATAGTTTTTAAGGTTTTGTTGGTTAAAAATAAATTGATCTGAAATATAATAAAATGAGTACAAAGTAAGTGTAGTGATGTTGCTTCTCAAAAAAATCTATGCCTACTAATCATATGTAGAAAACATTAGAACTTAATAATCATCTTCTAAATATGTGGGCAGATCAGTTCTAAAAAACAGACACTTCACATGGTTTTAGCAAGATTTTCCTGATGAGGAGATTGTTTATTTGTTATTGGTGATGAGCCATCACCAAGTATTCTGCGTGAAAATATTGACTGTGGTTTATCATAGTCTGTTTTGCGTGGTGCCAACTCTCTACTTGTACACCTTTGCATCCCCCTGACTCCATACAGACAAAACTGTGTCTTTGTGAACTGTCTCTGAGCTCTCTGAGATCTGAATTGCAGGTTATTTTGACGTTCTGCCTGTTTGTATCATTCGCCCACTCAAGACATCACACATTCTTTAACCACCCCCTCCACTTGGAACAGGCACCCAATTAATATATGCCAGGCAGGCCACCTTGCTCGTCTCCTTCAAAAACTCCTAAAAAACCATCTGCTCCGGGAGACGTTCCAGCTACAATAACCACCTACTCCTTTCAATTGCCTGTAATATCTGCATCTACTTTCTTGAGCACGGCTTACATATTGTATCATTATAAAATCTAGGAAGTAGGAAATTTCTAAATACCTCTTCTCCAATATCTGCTCTCTTTAGGACAAATGGCATAGCCTTGCAAGCATGTGTTCAATGACAGAACAAGGTGATATGGCATTTAAAATAGGAAAATAATTAACGTTCACTCTTGGATCCAGATATTTAGCCACCCCGGTCGGGTTTTCCCCACTGAGTTTTCGTGCCAGACTCTCACGCAGAGTTTTCAGTCAAACTGCTGAAAGGGGTGTTTGTGGACACGCTGTGGTGCGGAATGGAAACTACATGATGCACTGCTTTTTAGATGAATGTACTGGGGCTTTTAAAATTTATTATAGACACTCTGTAGGTGACACCTAACTTGGATCTCATGTCATATTTGAGAAATTGATCAATGGCACACAAACATGACAAAAATATTTTATTGTAAAAACATGAAAGGTTCTTTTCAGTTGTGAGATTTGAAGAGCAGATGTTGCTACCCTGGATCATCTCAAATTCGTGAGCATTTGTGCCTTTCCTTGCAGTGATGTCGATACAGCGCACACCTTGGTGGGAGTGGCAACTTCCAGGTAATGAAATAAGGACATGCATTTCTGATTCTTGTGAAAGTTAGGCCTTGCTAAAAGATGAAGGAACTTTATTTATGTTTCCACAGCAGGGATTCCAGATCAAGAGAGAGATATCAGAGGCCCAGGGCCAGAAGAAATCATACACTGAGACCATATCCTAAGGGGACACAGTGGGAGAATTCTGTGGAAAAGTCTTGACTGGCCATGGTGGCTGGCAAGACAGAGCCAAAATCTTTTGCACAGAATGAAAGAAATTTATCTTGAGCATTGGTCTTCTCATTCTTCAAGGGAACTAAATTGAAAAAAAGCATCCTAGAACACTCAGGTCCTTCCACAATGTGCACTTATACCTCTAGAAGACAGAAGATGAGGCACAGCTCAGGTTGAGTACTTGGTAAGTGGGATATTGTTTCTCCTAAGGAACCCGATATTTCCATGTTGAGAAGAAATTGGTCACATGTTTGTACTTAAACTTTGGTTTGGGAAAAAAGACAAGGAAGGAGAAAGCCAGTGAGTACAGAAATACCTGGAAAAACTAGGAAGTTACATACATGAGAACAATTTTGAACTAGAAATTACTAAAATACTTCTAATTGGAAAAATCAGATCTGACCTCCTGAGTTAGTATGTGGACTAAAGAGCAAGATGAAGAGTGATCACTTGTAGAATCAATGAAAATCATTCTTTCCCACAGTTAAACTTGATTGCTTCATATTTGTTTGCTGGTATTGATGGAGTTATTGCCAAAGCTTGTCATTTTTCATACAATAAGGCAATTAGCTCAGCTATTCTTACAGACTACTCTACCAACAGTTAGATGAGAACAGAGAATGACCATGAAAATTCTACAAACCAGCAATAAAAAGTAAGAAATACAGAACGTGACGCTTCTTGGATGGTCCCTACAGATGAGGCTTACGATAAGCAATGGCGATACAAAGATCAGTGAGATATGGTCCCCATATTTAAAAAATTTAACATGAGAATTACTTCTAGAGCTACTCCTTGTCTGAAGTCTTTAAAATAATTTCTACTTTTTTGCACTCTTTCTTAAAAAAAAAATCACTCACCAAGTTTGTTTTGCATTTTACTGAGATTTATTTGGAAAGGTACACCTGTTTTTTGACTGTTTGGAAAATATTAATTATCATCATCAATATGCTTGCAATATTTCCTGCCAAACAGAAAAGAGCAGCATGGCACCTACCTCTGGGTTGGAGCATCTCAAGCACCCATAAAATATTTCACAGAAAAGCAAAATTAAAACTGTAAATCAGTATGCATATGTTCTTCTTTATTTACATGATAATGATAAAGGTCGATAATCTTAGAATGTAAAAACACCAAACCTTTTTCCTAGGATCTGTTCATAATTTTATTCTTATATTAGTTCCAAACTATTCAACACTGTATTTAAAGTAATATTTATTTCAAAATTAAGAAAAACCCATGACCCAAAGAAACCACAAGTTTTACCTTTTAATGGGAAGGATTTATGCTTTAGTTCAACGATGAGAGTCTGAAAAAATGTGTACACAGTTACCCCCATTTGAATAACTATTAGCTATAAATTATTTATAATGCATCTTGTTAAAAGCATTTGTTGATTGAGTTTGTGAGAAAATAGAGCCCTGAAGAGGATTTTAACTCAGAACCTATGCAGGCAAATAAGGAACAAGTTAAATTAACTCACTTTGTACAATAGACTAATTCTAGGTAGTAAGAGAACATGAAATAATAGAAGTTCATATGTGGAGAAAGCAGTGGTTTATGCACACAGTAACGGCAGTCTGGGCGGTGCTCTGAGTGCTTTATACGCCTTTGCTTAGTTTCCTTTTCTCCTTTATGGAAAATGATTTTTAACTGTATCAGTTTCAGAAGAGCAAATTGATGGGCAGAGAGGGCTCAGCTGCTTGTCTAGGGCTACCTCATCGGTAGGCAAAGGGTCTAGATTGGGACGTAGGCTGTAGGGATCCTGGGTGTGTGCTGTTACCATGACAGCCAATCCAAACACCAAATTATGTGGCTCTGCTGCACGCTGTCTTTCCTAAAGCAAACAAGTTAGCAAAGCTGACTGAGCTAAGGGACAGATCCGCGCCAGTCCCTATACATGTTTCTCTAACTCATTATATGCACAGCACATTATGGAACAGAGTTTGAATGTACTGAATTTTGCTTAATTAGAAGTGAAACAAAGAGTCGGTTTAACTCCCAGGTTTGCTATGTTCCTCTCTTTATGTGTTGTGTTAATCCAAAATCTCAGAACCTGTCCTTCCTGTGCCTCTCATTCCATCAGATATCTGTCCATAGGCTTTGAACACTTTCACTGTCACAGTTTTCCATCTGTCACAGGATGGGAAACTTTCTGGATAAAGGGCAGATAGTCCACAGCCTAGGTTCTGTGGGTCTTATGGTCTCTGTCATAACTCGGCTCCGCCCTTGCGGTTCACATGGAAGAATAAACAAGAGAGAAACCACTCACCTTGGCTGGACTCCAGCACAACTTTTTGTTTCTTTAAACAGAGAAGCAGGCAGCTGGACTTGGGGTAGAGGCTGTGGTTTGCTGACCCTTCATCTTATGATGCAATATGGGGACTTGTTTATTTGTTCCTGTCTTTTCGAAGGTAGTAGTTTGGAAATGCTTTCATATTTAGAAAAGCCACTTAATTGTGACATGCTTCATGTGTCTCTATCAAAGTTATCTTCTATTCTGGGCCATGATTTGGGCTGAAGAACAATTTTAAGCCAATTGTTATGTAGTCTGTGTTTTCACAAACCTTTGTATGCTAGTCAAGATAACTCCATTAGTTGTCTTTCCAGAACCATTCCAATTTACAGAGGAGATAACTGGTAGAAGCACAAAACATAATAAATCTTCCTAAACCTGATTTTGTGTCCTTATCTGTATAATGGTCTCTGTGTGGTATAGAAAAATCATATGTGATTGTTAGCAGAGTTCCAGTTATTTATCATGTCCAACTCCATCTTTCACTTTTCAAGGATCACCTAATATGTCTGAATTTTTTTTTAGACATTTCAGAGCATAACTGAGTTTCTGTACTACAGTACGGATATTGTATGCTTAAGGCAATTTAATTTAATCATAAAGCAACCTTGAGAATTAAGAATTGTTAAAGGTGGTCAAAAGACATTTCCAAAGTTCTGAATGATTTACCCGGCCTTTCACAGACATAAGAAATAGAACTAGAATTCAGACACAGGGAGAAAGTTTTGTGCTCTTTGTCTGCTATGACCAAGTGTTTCCTGGGAATCTATGAAACCCAATCTCTGGTTCAGATTTCTCATCCATCAATGTACTCTGTGTTGCTATAAACTCACACAGAGTTGTGTTTCAAAGTGAGAACCAGGAAAGCCTGCTCGTGGAATTTGAAGACTGAAGTTTAAAAAAAATCACAGAAATAACTTCAGTGTGAGTTTTATTACTGTTTATGTGCCAGAGAACTTGGAACATTCTGAATGAAATTAAAATTCATTTCACTGGTGTGGAATCATGAACATTTGTCAGAATTGTTTTGTACAAAATTCCCTAAGTTTGCACAGCTGTATAAATGCTCCCTCAAAGAAATAAGTCTAGAATGAATAAAAACAGATGTGGCATTTTTGCATATTATCAACAAAAATCTTTTTTATTTTATACTGCCTATGCCTTACCATAACTTCATCTATGTCATAATTGTGTATAATGGTTGCAAAGAAAGTACCTGGCCTTCACAGTACATATCATGATTTTTTTTGAGGGGGGGTGTTCTGGTTACTTATATTTCTCTAGAGATTACCTTTGCACAGGAACTAATTCTGTATGTTTTCTATCTAAAGCCCAACATTTCATGCTGTGCACTCTGAGCTACTCCAAACATTCTCCACTCTATTAAAAGTAATTGAGTCAGAACATTTACAGGTATTTTAAATGAATGTGCAATGAACATTGTCCAAGTTGATTCAGGAAATAGATTTAGAGAAGTTTTAATACCCTGCTAACTTAAGAAGAGGAAATTACCTTTGGTTATTTAAAGCTGGAGAAGATTGGGTATTAGATCTGTAAGACACTATGCTATCCTCCAACTCAAGGTGTAAAAATTCACCAGTGGTTTGGGATCATAAATTGTGTTTTTCTAGGTTTATATTCAAATACCACACAGTAACCCTTTAGGGACTTAGATGTGGAACTTAGTTAATTTTTAAAATGTGATCATTTGTAGTATCTAATATCAATTCCAGCTGTCAACAGCATTAGAAGCTGAAGAAAGACAATTGCGACTTTCCTAAGATTAGACTCTCAGTATACACAGAGGAAAATATTAAGTCCAGACCTGAATCAGTATTATCAGATAGAAATTCTAGCCAAAACCTATGTCAATGCTTTCCATGAAAATTAATCTTTTATTATATTATTTTTCAAAATTTTAATCTCCCAGAGTCCAGCTAGTTGACTATTAACCTAGCATACCAGCTATAATGACTTAAAAGTTCACACAGGAAAAATATTTTACAGATTTTTAATTGTTTCAAGTTGATAAAAGATTAAATATATTTGAACAAACATCTACGTAAGTGACATGATTATTTTGTTCTAATCTGAAAAACTAATTATCACCTTCTATGGAAGACAGGGGACAGCTTTATAGGAAAACTAATGTGTCCTATCAATTGGACAGTTTGTCACTTTATTAAATGATTATTTATCTTTGCAAATAAAATTATTATAAGCTTCGTTGAATGAAGAAAGGAGATGGAGCTCTGCACATGATTGCATGTTAAAATTAACTTCCCACAGGCTTCTACACTGTTTACCACATTCTACCACCTCAGAGAGAAAAAATAACATTAACTGCTCGTTAAAACATAACAAGAAATTGTGTTGCATATGGGCTTGGAAAAATAAAGATTCCATGCATTACAGTATATATCATGTATTTATTTACACAGAGACTAAAAAATATGCTGTAAATTATAGAAGAGCCAATATGTAAGGAGATATACATCTTTAAAAACTAGTTATTCTCATTAAGTAATGCTTATGAAGAATTGTCAACAATTTTTGGTCCTCACATAGTTTTTCTGTGTGAAAAATTTTTCTTTTATCTTGTTTTCTAAATGGAAATAGGGGAAAATTACATTGATATGGGTGTCTTCTAAAATTATTGTAAAGTATTATTTTACATGATAGCTAAAAACTTAGAAAATCAAAGTGTATGAAAAAACTATAAATAAAATAATCTACGTAGTATATAACAGTAATGTTATTACTTCTACAACTTATTACTTGCAAAAACTATGAAAAATCTTTGAGAGTGGCCTCACTTCCAATTAGTGTGTTAATAAAGACATTTTGACATTTATTTAGTCAGCCATGCTGCAATCAAAGGTAGAGTATCCCGACTTTGACTTTTAGTTTGACAGAATCCAAGTCCTTTCCACATCAGGTTAAAACTCGTCGTGTTCATCGCATGAGATCAAAAGCTTCTTAATTAATCTGTAAGACCTAGCTACACAGATGCCCTTTGACCTGCAACACGTCCTGCGATTTGGCAGTCCAACAGAACGGAGGGTGACGGCTGGCATTCAAATTCAGCTCAAATTACACTTGGCTAAAGAGGTGCACCCCTCCGCAGGAGGATTACCGAGGAGGCAAATAATCTAAGCCCTGGCAACGTCACATACAGCAAAACAACAACTTTGCCAGTGTCTGGGTTGAGGACTGGGCCCTTGGGCTTCCCCGGGGTGGCTGCAGTTGCTACCAGGCTGAGTGCGTGTGCGCTTGCGCCCTCTGCTGGCTGATTATTCAACTTCTCTAAAGTACGAGTGAAACTGGAAAAACTTTGCAAGGCGTGTTTAATAAAACGATATCACAAACAAGTTTCTTTTTGAAATTAACAATCTATGGTTTAATAATTTAGAAGTGAAGTCAATTGCCTAATATTCTAACATCTCATTGATGTTAAAATGCAAATATGACAGAAAAATTAGATTCCTTAACATTTGTCCTAAAATAGAGTAATAATTTAGTAAACTATTAAACCTCAATGATTAGTGCTTATGACAAAAGCCTAAATAAAGAATAGTATAGTTTAAATAAATCACTTCATGAAATGTGAAGTAAATATCCCTGATAAACCAGTAATTTACAATCATAACTACGTTTGATGATTTTCTCATAACATAGGAGTGATAATCAGCCAGAGATTTGAAGTGAAACTCTCCCTACAGTACAATTCTGTAACTCTATTTACTATAACTGGTATATTGCAAAATGGAACCTACTCAACACAGATGTACTGTTTTTTTGTACCGGAATCGAACTCAGGACTTGCAGCGTATCAGACAAGCGCGTTGCCACTGAGCTACATCACCAGCCCTCTTGTGTTTTATTGGCTCTATAGTAGGCAAATAATGTAGGAAAAAAAAAGCTTCATCGCTGTAATAACCGCTTAATTCCAGCAGACGAGCCACAGTCCTGAGCCAGGCCCATCCGGGTCCTGCACACCCGCACACCTCCTCCTGTGCTACCCTCACTCTGGTAGTCTCACCAGGATCCCGTCTTCGTTCTTTCCTTCAAATTCTGACCCTTATTGATTCTTAAAGAAGATAAATAATAATACCCACTTTGCGCCTCTCCAAATCTGTTTTCGTCTTATGCCTTCATTCAAAGTCTGTTGTGTCATATTACTTCAAAGACAAAGTCCAAGTTTCTATCAGGGCTCTCCAAATTGTTTGTGATATGAATATGATCAGAGATCTTTCAAATTTCTGTTTTCCATATTTCTTTATTTTAGTTGTTTCCTTCTTTCTTATTTTTTTCCTTTTCCTCTCCTCCCTCCTTTCATTTCTTCCTTTGTACCTTCTTGCTTTTCTTTTCCTGTTTCAACTATTAACCCCACCACACATTGATATGCTGTATGATTGTTAATATGGTTACATGCCATTGATTTGAATGAGGCCTGAGCCATTTGCACCGTCCTCAGTTAGCTCTCGCAGCCATAAGAGGCCGTTATATTCTCCCCACAGCCTTGTTTCATGGCTCTAACTCACTGTCACATATTCTTTCTAGTCCATAATCTCTACCTGATTCAAATATTTTAAACTCTTTTTTAATCATGAAAAATTTAAAAAAATATATTTTCTGGCATTGAAAAGTCATGTGATTTCAAGGAAAATGGATTCCTTTCGTTTAGTAGAGGTAATCCTAATCAGGACAGTTTAAGAGAAGCCAATCCAAGTGCAAATCATGATGGTCTTTCTTGGGCCAGGGATTTAGCTCAGTAGTTCTGGCTTCTGTCTTGCAACTGCAAGGACCCAGGTTTGAATCCCGGTACTGGTTTTGGAGACTCATATCCACCAGCAATCAGTACAACATACCACAGTGCTGAGCATGGTGCATTCTGGAGGCAGAGGCAGGAGGATTGCTGTGAGTTTGAGGCTGAGCTCAGGGCCAGCTTGAACTAAAAAGTGAGACCTTGTCTCAGAAAAAGATGATCTTTCTCTCTCACTGTCTGGGACACTGTGCATGTGTAATATGAGCTCAGGAGTATTTTATCACTATAATCTAAGTTAATCAGGCTGGGATTTAGCTCAGTGATGCAGCACTTGCCTTGCAAGCACAAGGACCTGAGTTAAATCCTTGGTACAAAAAAAAAAAAAAAAAAAGTAATCTGAAAATGAAGATAATGTAGGAAGAAAGTAGGAAGTAGAACAAGATAATTATGGGAAAATAAAAATAAGAGCTGGACATTCTACTGATCTCCAGATCAAACTTGGCATAAAGCTTTATTATATTTGTCTTGAGTCAATCATTTTTTTTATTTGTAAGCCAAATTGAGATGAAAGGGCTGATTTGTTTTTCTCAACAAAGGCTCTTCTTTCTTTGTCTTTAAAAATCATACCACCCCAAAGCATTTACTCTGCGATATCCTCAAGGCATAAATGAAATCTTTGATTTCTTCCTTGTCTCTCTTCTTCAGGAGAACAAAAGACAGCTAAGCAATCACATAAGGATATCAGACTTGCTGTGCACAGGGTCACAGCACCCAAGTCTGGTACGGGAGTTTATTTTCTTTGCAGTTCACAAGGAACAGGAGTTTGTGAGTGTGACCTGAATGGTGAAATTAGACCCCCTAAAATGATAAAAGTTTAGTGGAGAAAGGGCCCCAGTGCTAGAAATGCAGTGAATCAGAGCAACATCAGATAGCTGGTACTGAGGTTGGGAGTAAGTGCAGAGGGAAAAAAATGTAACTGGTAATATTCATTAGGCTCTTCTTATTTATAAGTTGCCATCAAAACATTCATCATTCATTGTTACTTTATATTCAGAACATCCACTCATAATTGGTACTGTTGATATCAATCCATGTTACACTAATTAAAAATAAGCACAGGTAGAGAAGCAACTTACTAACGACCATAGGAACAAGAGGTGCAAAAGCTACTGGTTAAAATTCCTTGTGAATGCTTGTGGGGTAGAAATGATTTGAGGCAGCTGGGTGAGTCTTGTACTGAGAGCTTCTGTTGTTGGTGCCCTTTGTAAGTCCTTATGGTATAGTAAGGCTCATCGCTACGCTTACATACACAAGATACAAAACTAAAACAGTATTCTTGGCTTTTGTCTTCCACAAATACTAGGACCACAAATACTGTGACACAGTCTCCTAGAAAGTCCACGAGGAAGTAGATGTTTGGAGGAGCACACAAGACAGTCCAATGGGAGAAAGGAGACGCCACCATCTAGAGATTATCATGCTCGCCATCATTCCATTACCAGAAAAACATCCAAGATACTCAACTTTAAAATGACAGAAAGTTTATTTTGCTTATAATACCAGCTACTTCAGCCCATGATTATTTCACTCCATGTCTTTGGGACTACAGCAAAGATGAACATTATAGCAGGGATCTTGGCACAGGGCAAAGCCCAGGGACAAAGGAGACAGGAAGAGAAAGGGTTCTAATATCTCTCTGCATAAAGAAATTGTGGGTACTGGCCTTAGCTCTTATTTACTGCTTAAATATTACAGGTGTATGGGGCACCGGAAATGAATTGGAAAGAAACAGCTGAAATTTCCATCAAAGACAGAACTCAAGATGAACAGAATAAGTGTTGTGGCCATGAGACAGAGGCAGATATTCTGGAGGCATGGTTTCCCTTGTGTCTAAGAGCAAGAGCTTTGCTTCCGCTGCTCTGAAACGTATGTGGAAGCCATCCGGCTCAGTAAGATGAAAATAACAGCGTTCCAGAGGAAATAACAAACTTAGTACAGTTACTTTGCCGAATAGAGAAAACAATGCATATACAAAACAACTTAATCACTAGGAAGAGTTGTTTCTAAATAAAGTGGCCTTACTGTAACAGTATGACGTGATACTACTCCAGTTAAACTCTAAGCTCCTTTGGAATGTGAGCCTAATATTACCTACCTCCCAAATTATTGAGTGGATGTTTTAGAATGTATCCTGATGAGCCTCCAATTGAGATGTTATATACATGTCCTTTCCCTCTGTCAGCTGTAAGCAATAGAAGTCCATTGAATGCAGCACAAAGCATTCTCTCAAGCTAAGTCAGAAAAAGCAAGATCACACTGGTCTGCTTGTCACCACTCTCAGTTTTGCAGATGTGAGCCAATACATTAGACTAGCTGCCCTCGGTCACCACACTGTGAGGAGTCAGGCTACACCGTCACACCCCCTTGAGGAGGTCCAGGCAAGGTATCAGTCACTGGAGGAGAGGTTTCCAGCTGTTTCCAGCCTCCAGAAATAAATGGCCCTAAGTTCTGAATATTTCCTCTTGAGTGCTCAAGAACTGTGAGGCAGATACAGGCTGTCAGTACCATGCCTTGTTTGAATTTCTTCCCCATAACAGATATGTATGTAATAAGTGATTGTTTTATATTGCTGTGCTTGGAGGAAAGTTTTCTGTAGCAACAGTAAACAGAAAATATGTTGATAGGCAGAAGTAAGGTGCTGCCATAATAAAAATCAAAAACATCTGACATTTACTTTGATCTGAGGGAGGTGAAAGGATGTGAAGACAGGTCTTTCAAAGACGTTAGCAAGGGTTTGGAGAAAACAATACTGTTGGAAACAGGAAGAAAAGGAGTTCTTACTGTGTAAAGGCAAACATTTTAATATGAAGCAATAGTATGCATGATGCATAAGCTATTCTTCTCATACCTTGAGGTCACATATAAATGTTTGCCAGATAAAATATTACAAAATTAAATAAAATTAGAGTATTTCTGGTATTTTCCTGCTAGAAGGATGGTGAAAAAGGTGAAGCTTGTTAGAAATTGTGTTAAACATGCAAAATAAATTCAAATTTAGTTTCTCCTATTTCACTTGAGTAATTTTATCCATTAAGGAAGTATTTTCCTACTATGTGAGAAGCAGTTCATATCAACATATAAGATAATATAAGAGTTTGTGGATTGCCTGAGTAAGATCCCTTACTTGGAAAAAGCATTGTTTATATAGAAATACAAAGCAGAAAATACAATGCTCCAAATGCTACCTATGTGACTATTATTTATATATTCATAAAGCAATATACATATATATGAAAATATAAATAGTATGTAGAGGGCTGGAAATTTAGCTCAGTGATTCCAGCAACTGCAAGCACAAGGTGTTTGATCCCTAGTAAACACCTATAACAATGCTGGGTGTGGTGACTCACATCCATCTCAGTGCCAGGGATGGTGGCTCATGTTTATAATCCCAGCAGTTGGGAGGCAGAGACAAAAGGATTGCTGTGAGTTCGAGGCTCACCTGGGCTACATAGTGAGCTCAGGGTCAGCCTGAACTACAAAGTGAGACCCTGTCTCAAAAAACTTTTTAAAAAAAACCCTAAAAATGTAAAAAAAAAAAAGTATGTAGAGTATATATATACACTACGATATATGTTATATATAATATATATGTATGCATTTTACCATATATAATAAGACATCCAGATGAATTTTAGAATTAATGTGGGTCATGTACCCACATACACTCTGGTAGGAAGCCATTATTAACCACTGCTTATAAGGAGTCAGCTGCTGCAAGGGACAGCAGCTCATTAGTCCTAATTAGTCCTTCAAGAGATCACTTCCAGGTAAGATTACCTTACAATGACACGATTAACTTCTTTATTATGAGTTCAAGATTGCCTTATTTTATATTTATTATTTCTTATATTACAGAGTTTCAAGAGGGTCCCTAAAATCTTTCCTTGGTATCATTTTTACTAAGAATCAATTGATACTGTACAAGAGAACAAAGCAGTCTTTTATTGTATTATTGAAATAATAAATACTAGTGCTTATAGATAACAGAAATGAGACATTTAACATCATGTTAAGCTAACAACTAACACACAGCACCAACTTTATTTATTCGAAGAAAGCAACAGTTCAACTCTAATCAGTTCCAACTGCTGGTCCATAGTCTGTCAGGACGAAAAGAATCCCAACATTTGTGTCATGTATATCAACTGAGACCAGAGACTCATTCCCCTTAGGTCACATATTGACTGCTCAGTTTAGAGAGCCCTTTCTGTCTCTGAACATAGTTTGACTATGTCATAGTGAGAGATGCTGATGTTAAATAAAGGTAAGTCTTAAGACAAGGAGAACAGAAATGCAATGTTTCTAATGTAAGACATTTGATAAACTGGAATGATGTTCTTAAAAATAAGAGATTTAAATGCTGTCTAAACTTGTCCAGTTTCTCTCTTTTAAGTAAATTCTTACTTTGAAATAACTGAAATTATATACTTATGTATAATGTTTATATTGCTTACATATGCTGTGAAATTGTTGGGAACAATAGTAATTTATTTTATGGTTTCATTAACATATACTTTCAGAAAGGACCTTGTTAATAGTAGGTATAATTTCCTAAACCTGTTCTTTTTTACTACTGTTTTTATTGCATACAAAAATACTCTTGATTATATTATTCTTGTGATTTTGTGTATATTTCTGAATTAATTCCCATAACTACACAAATCTTGTTTCCTTATTGGTTACCATATGAAGAGAAAGCGTTTATGTACACGTGTGTGTGTCTAAAATTTTTGCATAGACCACTTGCAAATTCATGTGAAAATACATACAAACCCTAGAAATGGACAGGCAAAATCAAGAAGGAAAGTATTTAAAATATTTGCATGGAAAAGATACTAATAAAATATAAATATCCTGTAAACAGAAGCTAGAAATAAGTACTGTTAACTCTATGTTTTATTTGATGGGTGTATTAGCAGTAGTTCTACCTGAATGCAGGAGCTCCCAAATCATATCCTCCCTCTGTGCACTGAAATGAAGAATTTTCTAGCAGTTCATATTCTTATGTGGAGTCCCTCACTAAGGCCTCTCTAGAACCCTAAATTCAATTTCCTCATTTGCTAGAAGAATCTACAGATTCAGCATCTAGCTGGATGGACATTCAATATGCTGGGTCTCTTAGTAAATGTCTGCAGAATCAATAACCAACCAAATCAATAGTAGATAAACAATATTCTTTCCAAAGTTCAGGCCCTTCATTGATCTTTCTCTTACTTTACAGCTGCAGCAAAATGATGGAAAGGAAAAGAAAAGGGAAAGTAAGAGTGAAAGAAGAAGAGTGAGACAAGGAAGAAGGAAAACAAGTTACTGAGACTCATCCTTATGTATCTCTGAGTCCTCATGCTCTTTATTGCAAAGTACAGCCTGATACAAGTACAACCCTGAAGCAAGGGTTTGGCTTTAGTAATCCAGGAAGAGAGGCGAGGGGTAGGGGCAGCTAGAGGGCTTCACCAGCCTACACAGGGCTTCGCTGTGTTTAACCACCCACATCTCTTAACTGCTCATGCCAACAGGATCCTAAGTGAATATCCACAAAGAAGAAATAATTATCCATGAAGAAAACAGCATAGTTTGTAAATTATTTTAAAAGCCTTGTCTTAGAGATAATGCATAGAAATAATTATGAATGATTTGTTTACATATATAAAAATATTATCGTTATGAAACCATGCTATGAGTATGGACTTCTATTTAATTAATTAAACAATTAAATAAATAACTTTTGGTACTCAGGATTGAATCTTAGACCTTGAGTTTGTGAGGCAGGCACCAGAATCACTGAGTTAGATCCCCGGTAAGTATATACTTTATACAACAACATGTATACGTGCACAAAAAAAAAAAAAAAAAAAAAAAACACAACAAATTAATGCATTTAATGTCTATTTGTGCCCTCTGTGGCTTGTATACAAGTGATAGTTTTCTCATCTAAAAAAATCAGCATAAGGGCTGGGGATTTAGTTCAATGATTCCAGCTCCTGTTTTGCAAGCACAAGGACCCGGGTTCGATCCCCCAGTGACCACATACTTATACTGGGTGTGGAGACTCACCCCAGCAGCAATCAGTACCACATACCACAGTGCTGGGCGTGGTGGCTCACGCCTGTAATCCCAGCACTTGGGAGGCAGAGGCAGGAGGATTGCTGTGATGTGAGTTGGAGGCTGAGCTAAGGGCCAGCCTGAACCACAAAGCCGAGACCCTGTCTCAAAAAAAAAAAAAAAAAAAAAAAAAAAAAAAAAAAAAAAAAAAAAAAAAAAAAAAAAAAAAAAAACCAGCATAAAACCAATACATAAAAAATTTTTAGCTTAGGAATTAATTTGATTAATCATGCAAAGTTAGTATAAAAATAAGTATGTTATTTTAAATATAGACAAAATCTAGTGCTATTACACAGAAAATAAAAACACTTAAGAGTGGAATTCTTAGGAATATATGATTTTATCAGAAAGCCTGTGCCATGCTAATTTTTCTAGTGAATACTTTATCAAATTCAAAAACTGAGAAATATTTAAATTTTAATATTACCAGTTCTTTTCATCTAGTTGACCTACAAATATGGCACCATGTACAGAAATTGAAAATGTACATCAAAAATAATTTGCCTTTTTAAATAGAAAAAATATCATCATGACTTTAATAGTAAAGGTGCTCTGACTGATACAAAAAATGAAGTAAAATATCTCAGTGCAGATAGAATGCTTTTGTGTTCATAGGATTTAACTAATTTTGAATGTCAAAAATTTAAATTCTATTCTTAGTGTAACACAATCATAACAAATAAAATTTAACATATGCAAATAATCTTAATATGAAAGTAAAAATAAATATTTATAAATATAATTATGCAAGATAAATAATAAAAATATTCAGAGTAAGATATAAGAATATCTTCCATACTTTATTTGCCTACATTATGCCTGACTAGCAAAAATGTATTTTATACATATTTTTGAGAGACGCTATGTTGAAATTCATTGGAAGACAATTTTAAAGTGGCTTTTATTCAATATACATTGAAATATAGAGGATGAAAAAGTGATGTGCGTGAGTATATAAACATGAATTCTTTGTAACATCACTAGTATATTTCATTGAATCCAGAAGAACAATTTCTAAGCAGTACTTGAATTCTAAATAATATTTTCAGCCACTACTAAAACTAAGGCCTGTGTATATTATTTAATAGAAAGATAATGCACATGGATTTAGCTTGTATAATTCTTGTTTGTTTTGCATTGCTGGTTAGAAGAGGTTAGGCATAGGAAATCTGAGGAGACTAAGCAATATTATTAATATCTAAAAGAACAGGTATGTAGAATCATGATTTATTCTAGAAATACTGGAAGTTCTATTTTTCTGTTACAATCTTGGTACTATGCAAAAGCAAATTATTAAAGTACTAAGGTATTCAAAACACATAGTATGAAGTAGTCAATAATTTAATGCATAAATACTTACAGAGGACTTATTTTATTCAGCGTGTATATACTAAATGCTGAGAGAGATAAAAAGACATTTTCCATGATTTCACAAAACCTACTGTCAAGAAAAAGAATCACTCCATAGAATGATTAGTGTGATTTTTAAAACATATATAAGTTTTTAAATGTGTAATATTAATTTCTTAGAACATTTAGAGAGCGTAATCACTGCACAGATTCAGAGCTATACTGCCTTGTTCAAGTGGAGTATCAAGTGGGTTTACAGTTATACATTTCTTCAACAAAGCTGAAGGTAGTACAGGAAGGAGTCACACACTTCTGAGCAGGAGGCTGAAAGAACTACCTGTGTCTCCTGCCAGAAGTTAGACACTGTGCACTTATAAATAAGCATTGTGCACTAAGTGAAGTTCTTGTTAGCTGATACCTTCTTATTTATTCTAAGAGAATAATTTTAAGTATGATACATTAAGAATTACGCTTGATTCTTTGAGAACAAGACTAAAACTCATATATAATTATATATATGTATTTATATATAAAGCCATGTATATGAGTCATATATATGTACACACACACACACACATATATATATGTAAAAGTACAGATATTTTTGTATACCTAGATCCATTTTACGTTTTCCTTGCAAGTTCTTGACAATGTTATATGATTTATTCATGAAATGCAACACTTTCTTTTAATTTCTAAAATTATTATGAGATAGGGGTGTAGATCAGTAGCATAGTGTTTGCCTAACAGACAAGCAGCCTGGAATTCAATTCCCAATACTATAAAAAAATTAAATAAAATTACTGTGAGCCTTCATATCCATCTTAATGGATGCATACTTTAGTGTATTGATCAATAATTATTAATATCTATTTTATAAAAAAGTTAGAACTTAATATCTTTTGCCAAAGGAAGACTAGGAAAATATATGTAATATTGTAGAACATAATTAAGATTATAAGTAATAAGAGTGAGATTATAAAAATATTTAAATACCAGCGTTATAAAATACATTATTTTAAAAAATGATAGCACTGTACTTCTAAGATTGTTTTTTGAGTCTGAACTTGGAAGGTTCATATGAATTCAATTTCATGATAGAGTTCAGAAAGTTGAATAGTATATTTCCATTTAACTGTTAACTTAGGTTTTCATATGAATTTGGAAAGAATATGGCATAAATCCTTCAACTAGTGCTCACTTAAGCACCGGAAAAATCATTACCTTTCCAATTCTTTCAATTTCTGTCATATGAAGCATAGAGAGCACAACTATATATTTTGGTAATTAATTTCCTTAAGATAATGTTAGAAACATCATGTTCCCTAAAATATAAATGAATTTCAAGGTGAGCATGCTAAAGGATAATATTAATAACTTTTGCTTTATTGTGACAAGTGATCTTATTTGAAATGCCATTATTAGGAGTAGTACTTAAAAAGACCATTTGCAAATTCCTGAAAATATGAAATCACTGTATGGCTCAGCTTTTCTCAGTGCTGAAATTCCAAAATCTGCCTTTGTACATCTGAGGTGGCTTGTGTCAGAAAATATGCGTATTAAATATTTACACTATAGTTCAGAGAACTGTCTAAATTTTGAGAGTTGTGACTCAATCTATAAAGTGTAGATTGAAAGATTCATGCTTGACTGAGCTGTTAATATGTGGAATTTTAGGGATAACTGTTACCATAAGACGTTAGTCAGGCAGTATCATATTGCACAACTGCTACAACCTAGTATGCATTTTTTTTTAGTTTTCCCTAATTTTATTAATGCTACAATCCTTTAAATTGAAAAATTTCAATGAAACCCAAAGTTTAAAGTCATATTAATTACTAAGTTTAGTTCTAGATATCTACATAATGAAATAAAATATATAAAAAAGAATAACAAAGGTTATATGTATTGAAATATCTTCCTAGTCTTGCATTACATGCCTCTGATATTTGTTCTCACAGTATGTCCTACGTGTCTAATAACACTCTCCTCTGTTAGACTGATTCTATAAGGGCAGCAGCTTATTTTGCTATTGTTACAGCACACTTATAGCATAGTTGCCTCCTTTGGCTCCTGCCTACATCAAGTCCTCAGAAAAAGTCTTGAGTTACCAACCAGATCTCGCTCATCTTGTAGCCCACTGACAAGCAATCTGACCTGCAGAGTGGAGATGGTGTGTAATCCTGGCCCACCAACATATAATGGCTTATTCTGTGGAAGAGGGTTAGTGCTGATGTGAAAATCAGAGACATGTGGTATGCAAGAATTTAATGTGGCTCTGTGGTCACAGGGACTGGGTCACAGAAGAGTTCCTGTGGTCCATGCTATCTGTCACATCCACTTTCCTGACAGAGTCTGCACAGAGGATACTTGAAACATATGGCTCAACATCAGGGCAGACCAACATGCTCATGTAGGAAGGGCCGGGGGTAGATTGAGAAGTGGAAAAACACCTCGTAGGCCATGGGGCTCCCTTCTGCTGAGCTTTTGATTGTCTCTGTGCTCTCATAATTCTGGGCTCAAAACCTTGTTGGATGAGTGGAAGCTGGCAAATTGACTCTCCTCAGAGCAGGTGTCACATATAGTGTACTCACTGCTGGAATATTCTTCCCTGCCACTGCCTGGTCAACTTATTTGATTATTTGAGGGATACTTGAAGTTACAAGGTTCACAGGTCACCCTTTTCAGAAAACCTTTCTGAACTTCCATTTTAAGGTCCCTTTTTCCCAAGGTCCTAGGAAGATCTCTCAGTCCCTCAACAATGATATTTCTGGAGCACAGGAATTAGACAAATCCATCCTTTTGTGGCCATTATCTAGCAGTGATGGCTCAGGAAAACATTACCTAAGGCATCATCTCTTAGGTAAGAGACTCACTTGTAGAACAGACAGACTCTGGCTGAGACCCAAGATTACCACTTGATTGTTTGCCCAAATTCACATTTTACTCTTAACTAGCTGGTTAACAAGATAGCCTGCTGATCCAGAAATGAAGTTTAAACCATCATACTTAGTTTTCAGTATCCTCATTGTGCCTGCAAGCCTTTCTGCAGACAGCAAGCAGGGGCAGGATCCTTAATATATGGTACTTAAAAGTGCTGGTACATGGCTTCTATGAGAGAAGGAGGGAAATTTACACTGGAGCTGATCCTTCTCTATTCTACTCTGATCTCCTGTTCTCCTTCATCCTCACCTCTCCTAGAAATCAGAGGCTATAATAAGAACTAAGTACTCAGATTTTATTCCAGAGGAGCAAAGCCAAGGCATCGGGAGGGAAGGAAATGAAATGAAGAAACATTGGTAAGAATGGCAGATAAAACAAGATGATGCACTTCCAAACTGAGAAGCCCTCCATGGGACACAGCTTCTGGCAAGGCCTTGCCATCTGTCAGAAATGATCTCTTCAAAACTGCATGGAAGGGAGCAAAGAGACAGAAGACATATTCATGGTTCTCTCTCACCTCCCATTTTCCATTAGTCAGATGCTTTTCTTCTATGAATATTAATTTTCTTGAGCTGCTAGCTTGCTAGTGGCTACTTGGAATGAGACATTCTAACGACATCCAGAAGTGGTAGAAAAAGAAAAAAAAAACAAAAAAACAAAAAACCAAAAAAAACCTCTGGACACATAGCAGGTGAGCTTCAGAGAGAATCTAATGCAACATCTCTGATGTATCCAATAGTGTTAATTTCATTTACCAGAAGAGGAAATGGTACAGTGGTCAAACACTTATTCTGGTCACATGGGTAATGTCATAATTTCTAGATTTATACTATTATGGATCTGGATAGGGTAGAATACTAGATGTTTTATGTAGCAGACAATAGAGTAATTCAAGCAGACAATAGAGTCATTCATGTTTCATGCTATGAGTTATAAGAAAAAGACCTGTTTAATAAAGTTCCCAATCTTCACTGTGCTCCATCTTTTTATCTAGCTAGACTCCGTAAAAGTGAGTGGTACTAGTGATGTAGCTGGTACTAGCAGTACTTGTGATGATCCAAGACAGTTTTTGAGAATTTTGAGGGGTCCCTGAATGGGAAAAAAGCTTCATTTTAGGTCCAACACTGTGTCCTACTCTTTCAGAGTCTTTGTCTAAATCTATGCCAGCTGAAATGAATGACTGGTGAAAAGCCTGAAGCATCTTGGTGGATAAACCAAAGTTAGAAGAGAAGAAAATTGACATAAAAACCAGAAGCAAGAGGACCCTCGGTTGGTTCATTGCTGGCCTGTGGCCTGTGGCCTGTGATTCTGTCATGTTCAGATGAGTCCTGGGGTGTTGACTGTGATGGCCAGCTCTGATGGACTGTGGGCCATCATGTGATCATGTGATAGCTCTGAGCTATCCATGTGATCATGTGTCCACTGGATTTTATTCACATGTCGCAATATGGTTTAGATGGAGAATGTCATCACAAATTCTCATGTTCTCAGTGGAAGAGCTTTGGATGGTCACTGGATTATGGGGCTAACTAACATAACTGCCATTAGGAGGTGAGTCCCTGTGAGTATGACTTAGAAGGTGCATCTCTTGTCCCAGTATCTCCCTTTTATATTTCTGCTCCCTCCCTGCCATGGCACGAGCATCAGGACCTACATCATACCCTTTCTTCCTTGAACCTAGCCGGACATTGACTGAATCATCTAACAATGTGAACCAGTTTAAATATGTTTTTAAATGAAAGGGAGTATTGGGTATTGTGTCTCAATAACAACAAAGGTGATTAAGATACATATTCTCCAAGCTCATCAGAAAGGAAGAAAGACCACAGCTTTCTGACTCATCGAGAGGGCCTTTGCCAGAGTGAGCTGTTGGACAACTTGCTACTGGCTTCTGCTTCAGCTCAGCCTACAATGCCCTCTATGGAGGAAGTGTGCAGGCATCCCAAGCCATCAGGACCAGCTGCTGTAGTATGGCAGGAAGGAGTTCTGACATTACCACACACCTAGAATTTCTTGAACCCATCATAGAAATGTGTGACCTTGAGACTTTCTAGAAGACTGTATCCATCTTATTCTTTGTTAGAATGAAATGTTTCCTGTAACCTAGCTATAAGCAAGATTTACTTGTGTTTACATTTTATAACACAATTTGAATAAGGTGAAGTGTTACATCCTAAGAAAATATTGAGGTACAAAAACATATTGTTATAAATGGCATCTAACCACATATTGAGCAGGGAGGGATGTCATAAATTAGTCGTGCTATTGATAATAAAAATTTAATAGACATATGTGAATAATAGAAGCCTTGTTATTAAGAAGAATTAAAATTATTCTGCAGAAATGAACTCATTAGCCTCTGACACTTGAGGGAGGATCATAAATATTGGCATTATTATATATAGGTTGTGAAATTTGATCATCACAAAACACACTGATGGATCTCTTTATATTTTTAATCATCTACCTCTACTCTTTGTTTGTCTTCCTCCAATTCTACCACCATCTTTCTCCTTTTATCACCGTGTTTCCCCTCTCTGAAAAAGATCAGGGCATCAGGCTCTTTCTTGTAGATTTCCAATATTCCCCCTGTGCATTGCTTAAACTTTTCATGGTCTTTTACATTGTAGAACTCCTTCATGCTGCATATTCCAAGCAGCTAACTTTTTGTTCTAAAGCTTCTTATATTGTATGAATATGAATTCATGAATGCTTCACAAAATAACATTTAAGAAAGCCTAATTTATTCTATCTTACACAATTGCTGTGTTTGGATTAATAAGTATATTATTTTCTCATTATTCAGTATGTGTCATGAAGTGCTGAAACAGAAAGAGAAGATGATTTCAATGAAGTGATCAAAATATGGTAAGAGAAAGATCTTTTCACTTTAGACCCAGGGAATATTTAGAGGCACACATTTTAAAGCAGATTACTTTTCATTTAATTTTGCAATAAATTTGGAGAAAAATCTAAACAGTATTAAAAATGCAGTTGTCACTACAATACTTGGTCCCCCTTCTAAAAGGAATCAGAGTTCTATGACTTTTCCAAATCCTTCTAAAAGTTTAATACACACATTAATAGCAGCATATACAGTTTCCAGTTTCTTAAAATGTAAAAAATATATAGCTTTCTAAACTATAAGAGAAGAAGTAAACCACAAGGTTAGGATTCATTTTTTATAGAATAAAAAACAAAGCCAATATTCAAAGTGCATAATTATTTGACTTATTAAAACACTTAAGAGTGAGATTCAAATGGAATCTATAAGACTATTTACTAATGTAATTCTTGTATAATGTTGCACATTCAAGTCAATGGAGTAGAAAGATCTGAAATAATTTTGAAAATAAATTTCCATGCAGGTTATTTGTTATTCATTTACGTGGAAGAAAAGAATGCCATTTCACTTAGGTGTGTAAAAACATCAGCATTCCCAGATGCTCTTATCTAAGCAGCATTCACATCACAATGTTGACTTAACCACATACAGAACACAGAAACATTGGCTTTGAACGTAAATGTGCAAAACCATTGAAGTACTTACACTCATTTTGGTTTAGAGAAGAGCATAAACAAAAGAAAGGATAACTGACTTCTACACTATTTTTCTAGGGAAATAAGTTGGAGAGTTGAATTTTCTTCTAACTACAAAGGTCAACATTTATATGTTGGAGAAAAGTGTTTGTCTATCGCTATTATGAGAAAACTAAATTTTTTCTGTGAAGAGAAAGTCTTTAAAAAATAGTCTGCTCTCTCACAGATGTTCCTCTAGTTTACCTTGCAGATTAGATGACTATAAACCCGTGTTTTATTATTACATTATCTGTCTTATAATCTATTACTGCAATAACTATGTGGTTCAGCTCTATGTTCTCAGAACCACACGTTTTTCCTTTGGATAAAGGATGACCACCACATAAAGATTTCTAGTATATGCTCATAAACTATTATTTTCACAATGGACTTGAAATCTATATTTTATAACATGAAAATTGAATGGTAATGTGCACGTTACACTTCCCATTATTGTCACTCTATAGTTATGGTATTCAATTAATTTATATTTCATCTTTATAGTTCCATACACACAACATATAGCCTCATTTATTCATTATGTAAAAAGCATTTATAATCTTTAATTGTGATACCATTTATCATCAACAGCAGTAAGATAATGTTTTCACTTGTTGCCTTACCTACTGTTGAATTTCTCTGGGTGTTTTTCTCTCATGATGTGGAATCTGTGTGCAATGGAGGCATCCTAAGAGGAGAAACAGGAAAATTAAAAAAGGACAGTTTATGATCCTGTTATCTTGCAGACATGTACATTGAAAGCAAAAACATGACTTTTTAAGTGAACTTATTATTTCTAATATCATTCCCAAAAAGATGTTCTGAAATTAGGCCAAGAAGAATGTAAATTCTCAGCAAATGTGATTTCTATGAGAATGTCCCAATTATTTGTCATCTGTGTCAAGGGACTGATGTCTATTTTACATGACATATTTCTAATACATGTTTTCTTCCATATTCAAAGTATGTTTAAGATAATACATGCAATTTAAAAAGTGACAAACAGGGCCAGGGATTTAGCTCAGTGGTTCTGGCGACTGTTTTGCAAGTGCAAGGGTCTGGGTTGGTTCCCCGGTAACCATATACCATATTGGGTGTGGAGACTCACGCCCAGCAGCAATCAACACCACATACCACAGTGCCGGGCGTGGTGGCTCACACCTGTAATCCCAGCACTCAGGAGGCAGAGGCAGGAGGATTTCTGTGAGATCCCATACAGACTTGAATCATACTTGACTTCATAGTTTGTTCTGTGTCTCAAAGGTGTGATTAGTAACTCTTTGGATACCAAAGAGCTTTCTGAACTGTCTTGCCAAATAGAGCCATCGACAAAAAGATTTATTTTTGGAGAATTCAGGACAAGTATAACTAACTCCTCAAAGACCCTAAGTGCAATATTCTAAATTCAGCAGAGTGTCTCTTACTTTTAGGAAATCCTTCAATGATTTCTTTGAGACAGGAATCACACTGAATCTGTGAGACTGGTAGGATATTGTGACCTAAGCTTTTCAAGTACAGACCGTTCTGACATTAAACAATTAACCCTGTATTCCAAGTGAGGAGATATTTTCCCAGTCTTCACCCACACATGATTAATCAATCAAATGACAAACAAATACATTTCCAGTCCTCTCAATAGAAAGGGGCTATTGTTGCGGTTAAATGTTAATTTTGTTTCATAGTGGAGATAAAAGAAAAAGAGCAAGACAAAGGAAATAAAGAGGTTGTATATTTGAGAGATTCCTGAAAACACTAATCAAGGATTAAAAGTCTAATGAATGAAATGAAAAGGCAAATGTGCTCACTCATGCATAACAAAGCATGAGGCCCCAGAGAGGGTCCAGCACCCGCTGCAGATGGCGGAGCTCTTCTCTCCAAGACAAGCAATGTGTACTTTCTTTCTGTGCCTTCTACACTCCAAAACCTGCTGAGTAATTTAGTTGTAAAAAGGACACAAAGGTGTAGAGAAATGAGTACAGAAATGACATTTACAATAAAACATTATACAAACAGTCCTTTTAGGGTTTGCTTTTCTAATGTATAATTTTGTTTAAGAACAACCTACCTTTCCTGGATCACCATGTTGTAAGACTACAAGATGGTTCACTTTCATTGGTCTCAAAACTCTCCCAGGTAGATTAAGCATCTGTTTTTCTTTATTTTAAATAAGTAAAAATTTTAAAATGTGATTTTATGATTTAAATATAACCATATATTTTAGATTATGAAAAGTGCTTATTGTTTGATATTATAGAAAGTTTTAAACTGGGATATTAGGGTCTACATGTGGTATGAGTATTAAATTTTTTGATTTATTGCAAATTTATCGCTATACCAATTAATTTAGAATACCTTCAATTAAATGCACACACCCAGCATACCAGTCAAAAAAAAAAAACAAGAGAATATTAATCAAAGGTTAAAAATGATCAATATTAGTTATGCACGGGGAGAATGTCATTGAATCTACTTTTGCTTGAATTATGTTTCTGCTAATTTGGGGAAATAGACTTGTAAAACTCGATTATGCAGTATAATTCTCTTTACAAGAGTGTGTCATTGTAATAAACAGATCTTGTCTTTTCAGGAGCAACATAGTACAAAGAAAGAAGAGGACAGGAGAGGACAAACATATCAAAGGAGAAACCCTAAGTAAAGCTAAGTGAACTGCCATTGCAGAATACTGAATCACCAAATAATGAAAAATAAATTAAATCAGCTCCATCTCCAAGATACTCCTGCAATGGATCATTTAGTAAAGAGTGGGTAAAATAAGAACTAGTAGGGGACCCTGGCAGGGGTTTTCACTGGTGAAGGAGTTCCACCACAAAGGGAGGGCTGGCTTTGCTGACTGCAGGCCTGATAGGGCCTCAGCAGCAGGTGCTCATTTGGATGTGAATTCAGACCCAATTCGCGTGGGCCCCTCTCTCCTTGGCAGGACCCCAAGGAGTTTGAAAGAGTCCTGCCAAAAACTGCAGACTTCTCCAGCGATTATATTTCAAGACAGTTTAGGATTTTTTTTTTCACAAGACACCACATAAGACAGAAAAACAAACAAACATGGTATTTTTACAGATTTTAGCTTCCTGTTACTATGTAGTGCAGTTTTTAGAGAACAGAAACCAAACCAACATCACTTCTATTTCTCAGAATAGAGAAATAGAATCTAAACACACTTTGAGTCACAGCCTTGCTGCATCCAACAATTTGTTTATTAGCCAAGAGCCATAAGTTTCTTATCTTCATAAGAGAATACCTGTAGTCCTTTCAAATACCATGGTGGAGATTCAATGAGGTTTTTCTGTACAGCAATCTACAGAGAGGACTCTGAGAAACAGAGATGCTAGTAAATTCTATAAACACAAAAGGATTTTCTTGAAGAGAAAAGAAGGTTCTAAACACTTATAATTTTCAAATACATATTTTTTTACTTTCAAACTGCTATCATTATCTCCTGAACCTCTGAATAGTTTCTGAAAGTCAATTTTTAAAAATATCTAAGACATTAAAATACAAAGTATCTACTTTATTGAAGTTAAACAGATTTAAACTCCTTATTTTGAGCAGTAATTTTCAAGGTAGTTTTTCTAGACAAATATTTGTGTCTACATCAAGGCCTTCAAATGTTCAGGTAGAAGAGAATCAGATTTTTAGCCCTATCTATTTCAAATACTCTCTCACTGTTACTCTTCTGAAAAGTCTTTTCCTCTTTTCTTATATGGGTTTATTATAACATTTACTATTTAAATAAAATAGCCCTACCTATGCAAGGTCGTATTTTAGGATGGTAATTTGAAAAAAAAAAAAAAAAAAAAAGAAAGAAAGAAAAAGAAAGTTGCTATACTGTGGATTATTGCATATTCAGTTGATAAGTCCCTCTGGAGGTGCTAAGCCTAAGACAGGTAAGAAGAGGATATTATCAATGCTTATGCCCCTTTTGGAATATAATATATAGTTGCCCCAATTTTATCATGAATCTGATCTCTTTTATTCCATTTAAAAATTCTTTCTCTTAATTTAGCTAGTTTAAATTGTGCAGCTATAAACATGCCCAGACACGAATCAGTGTAATGTGATGCCTTCAGCTCTTTGGGAAGGTACTCAGGAAAGATATAGTTGGGTCAAACACAATTTCTAATTTTAATTTTTTTTAGGAATCTCCACTGTGATTTCCATACTGGTTACACTAGTGTAGAGTTCCACTCATGATGTAGAAAGGTTTCTTTTTTCCCACAACCTTGCCACAAAATAAGAGTGAATTGCTGAAGTCAGAGATCACCCTGACTTATAGTTTAGGGTAAACTGCAGGATATGAGAGACAAAAACCAATTCTTTATGTATGAGCACAGGGGAAATTATTGGACCCTGGAAAATCACACATCCCATGGAGAGAATGTAAATAGTAACTACCATTTCTATTCTTTCTTGTAAACAATGCATGCATGGTATTAACACTACTAGAAAATTCTGTGACAATTTCTACAAATCACCTTCTGATTTGTGAGTAAACTTGTAGAAAGTACAATAAAATTACTATCTAAATATGACTCCTATCATCAAAATTTTCCCTTAAATATAAATTTTTACCACTGAGCAAAATCTGATTTGTTTTTACTTAATGAAGGATATTTTTTTCTCTTAAAACTTTTATTTTAATTAAAAATGTCTACATTTTGGAAATCTAAAACTCTCAAATGAAGCAAAGTGTTGACTGCACACAACTGGTGTTCAAATTAGAGAAACATTTTCAATTCAGCCTGAAACCTAGTGGGGAATGACCTAGTGAGCTCCCATGAATCCTTGAAATTTCATTGACAGCAGATTTGACAACAGTTGAATATCAGATCTGATTTTTCTTAGAGCTTAAGGTCTGGAGAAACATGTACTCTAGATCGTATGCCCAGAGTTGGGAGTTAAAGTAGAAAATAAACAATTAAATAAAAATTATTACTGAAAAAAGGTAAAATTAAATATCTAAAATTAATAACTCTCTGAAAGAGAAGAAAATGATAGTTTGATAAAGCAGTAATAGAATAAGTTTAGTGATGGAAGTCCATATGTCTAAACTCTGACATTAATCTGGGAGTCTTGAAAAGGCTGTGGTAACACACAGGTGACCTGGAAAGGGAGACTTAGACCTGGCCCTTCACTGAGTGGGTCAGAGTCTTAGAGAAAGCCCTGCTGTAGGTCTGCCCTGAAGATCTCAACCCAATGCTGAAAGGCTACTTTCCTCATGCCGGTCAGGAGAGGCATCAGGACCCTTCTCACGTGCAAGGTCAGGACAGGAAGTGAACCTTTGACAACCAGACTGAGACTCCAGACTACAGTGACTGAGACACTGCACTGAGCTCTAAGGCATACAGACACAAGGCTGAGAACAGAAGAAGCTGGGACTTGCTCTCGTCTGGATAGGTGGGACACCTGCCTTGTAGACAGCTCTAATACTGCTAAGCTTATGGCATGTGGTACTGCTTCTACCTTTAAAAATTGAAATAGTGGGCCGGGGATTTAGCTCAGTGGTTCTGGCACCTGTCTTGCAAGCACAAGGGCCTGGGTTTGATCCCTGGTAACCACATAACAAAACTGGGTGTGGAGACTCACGCCCAGCAGCAACCAGTACTACATACCACAGTGCTGGGTGTGGTGGCTCATGCCTGTAATCCCAGCACTTAGGAGGCAGAGGCAGGAGGATTGCTGTGATGTGAGTTGGAGGCTGAGCTCAGGGCCAGCCTGAACCACAAAGCAAGAACCTGTCTCAAAAAACCTAAAAAAAAAAAAAAAAAAATTGAAATAGTTCTTGTACATTATTAGGTTGGTAAAAATAGAAGTGAAATTATTTATATAAAGTTCCTTATCCCTTTTTACAGTCTTCAGTAAACAGATTCAAAAGCTATTACTGTAGTGCTGGAACCATTGGCAATAATAAACTAACAATAAAAAATAACAAGTCACAGAAGGAATGAGTCAGTTGTCTTTCTTAGTCACTTCTGAATCACTGCAACACAATGGATAATGCCTACAATTGCGAGGAAGAGCGGTTATTTTGGCTTTTGGGTCCAGCCCCTGGTTAACTGGCTACAGAGAAGAATGGCATGACAAAGTGGAGAATAGAGAAAAGCTGCTTGGTCAAGGCAGCGAGGAAGCCAAAACGGAAAGGAGGAATCACTCAGAGGGATGTGCTGCCCCATAGCAGACACTTAACAACATTGTAGTGTTTCTCTACCATCTATTATATTCAATGACAACTACATCTTTTTCACTTAATGTAGAAATGTTGGACCCATCGATTATATTTATATCTGAGTTAGATTTGTTCACTGTGGTATTTATTCATCAGATAAAATCCCATGTATGTTGAGCGCCTCCAGGGAATTTCAGCACATCTGCAATGACAGTCTTGCTGCCTTTGTACACTTAGGAGGCCGAAAGGTAACAGTGTCTTCCATAATGTCAAGCAAGACACAATGTTTGGGTCTGCAAAGTGAATCCAGTGTCAGCCTCAGTTAAACTCAACAGTCAGGACTCTGTAGTTGGGAATGATCAAAGTGTGAATGACTGACCGGAAACTGATATGCAGTAGGGAAAGGAGCAGCAGTAAAAGAGGATGCAGGGCTGGGAGCTCAGGAGGAGAAATAAAATAGAAAAAAGAAATAAAGGAAAAATTGCATTTACTCTCTGTAAGGAGGAATGGGAAAAGATGTCCAGGTGAGGAAGGAAATAAGCCTGCCTACATATCTGAGTTGCCCCCTTAGAGGATTATATTGGGGCAGAGATATTAGTAGGTGTTCAGAACCAGAATTAAAATAATGCAAACTTCTAAGCAAAAGTATAGAAGGCTTAGTATAATGTTCATAAGCTCAATTTATTTTAAAAGCATTAATGTAGCAATCAAGAATAAAATGCATAGTATAATTAGAATTTTTGTTTCATTTAATGTCCTTAGAAAATCTTTATAAGAAAACTGTTACAGAGAAAATTAAAACAAAACATTAGAGCCATATATATATATATATATACACACACATGTATATATATATATATATGTGTGTGTGTATATATATATATATATATGCTTAAGTCATTAAACAGCCAAAACAAAAACTAAACTCTATGTATATATCTGTGAAGTTTGAAGTTATATACTGTCTCTGACATTTACCTCCAAACATATTCTAGCTTAATCAGAAGTTATTTTAAAATAATTATGTTCAATATGACTATATTCTTTATGTTTAAAAAGCAAGCAAATCAATAGTTTGAGTGACTTTAATACAGTATGGAAAAGTGCAACATATAGTATCTTTCTTGGAATCTCATTTCATCTGGGAAGCCACATGCTCAGCTAAGAAGCAAATTATTCCTGGGTTTCTGAGTTGCTTTGTAATTTAGAAATGATTATCTAGATAGTGTTCTGTTTCATCCTCTACCCCCGCCAAGTAATTCACAGCAATGCAAGTGTAATTCCTGAAAGACAATCAATAATTGGAAAACATCAGACCAAAAGGCATTGCTGAGAATTGTAGGAGCCAGGTAAGAAAGAGTTTGGCTTTCAAAACAATTGAAAGCTGTTCTACCAACCTCAACCTCACTGCCTCCATATGTGCTAGTACCTGAGAACAAAGCTTGCAAATTATGACTTTTTGTTCCTAGAAGTTAAACATAATATTAAGTGAAACTTACATACTCATTACCTTAAAATATTGTTCCACTCAGAAGCTAAGAATAGGCATTCTACAAAATCTACAATAGTTATTTGCATTAAATATTTCACTCAATTATTTTTTTCTGCATTAAAATAACAAAAGTCCAGAAGAGATTTATTCCTCAGGGATTTTATTAGTATATTAACTTTTCTGGTATGAAGACAAAATATGAGAAGTTTATTTTGACCCATAATTATAGACCCTTTAGTATATCATCAGTTTCCTCTACAGGATCTTCAAATAATTTCCCTATTTTGACCTATCAGTTTTGGTAAAATAGACATTTGACATTTTTTAAACAGAAACAGATGTACATATAAATATGCTTCATTTGCTTAATAAATTGGCCAGGATCTCTTCAAATTTTTAGTCCTATTTCAGCCTCTGAGAGTGCTGGGGTTATAGGCATTCACTGCTGTGATTGGCTGGGATTAGTTTTGATGAGAAGAATCTATTTTTTTCTCCAATTTTTCCAACATTCTTTGCTCTTAATGCCTTGAAAAGCTATACCATGTTTTCTAAAATGACCAATATTATTCAGAAAATTAGGAGAAGCTGCATGTGTCCATATTTCTATTTTTAACCTAATACTAGTTTTCATTTAATAATGGCAATGGTCTTAATAGTTGATTGGTTCTTGTTAGTGACAGAGAATATCTGTATTTATTCCTTGCTCTTAAGAAGAAATGTTATTTTAAAAAATCCTTTGTATATTATCATAGTCCTTAAAAAGAGCCAAATAGCAAATAATAGCTTGAAAATGTAATCAGAGACTCTCAGTTTTTCTAACTTAATTTAGAAGACTCGAGTCCAATATCCCTCAGCTAAAAATCCTCAGAAAAAGAGATTACAGAAGTCCCACTAATCTACATTTGAAACAGAAAACAGCTACGACAACATACTTACAAATAAGATAGAATTTACTGAATACCACTTCTAATGCACTATAAAAATTATTCAAACATAGAAAACATTTCTAGAATAAAATCTTGGAAGAAAAAATTGTTTCTGCTAATCTTTGCTTATATTGCCCTCCCATCCTCCAAAAAGCTCGAAGTAATTCATTGTGCCCTTCTTTAGGGCAGGGGAGAAAGAGTCAAGACATCAGCAAGTGTTATGCAGGGGGCCAGGCATAGTTCTGCTGGAGGGAGGAGCCATCTATGGGCAGATGGCTGGGGTTGAAACCCTCAGAGAGAATCCAAAAATAACAATGGGAAAAATATATATTTGCTCATATTTCCAACTTAATATATCCAGTCCTTATGCAATCAAATGTCTTGCAATTTTGGCTTTTCTGAAGATAAATAAATATAGTTATCACACTGGTTAGTGTGGTATAGATTTCGGGATGCTAGAAATATTACTTTAATCTATGATTCACACAAGTCTTGAATGTCCCAGTGTTATCCTATGAAGTGTTTCTGGGAAGTCAAAGCTATGAGTGGTCAAAAAATCTTAAACTTCTCACCATCAGCCACATGATTTCCTTGAGCAGTTGCTACATTTAATTCAGTTTAGTGTGTTCTACAAAAATGTGTTATACTGATAAATACGCTGTTAAGACACATAACCTATTAACATTCTACTGTATATCTACAGTGGGACGTGAACTTCTGACACACAAGGACCCACAGCTACTTCTGTAGTCCTCCTCTGATGAAACACTCTTCCTTGTTCTGTGTAGTGCACAGAGTTCGGCTACATTTTATGCTGACTCCCTGGGGAAAAACACAATTTGAAAAGGAATTATAGTCTTTGAGATGGCTTTATTTGAGAGACAATGTATTTTGTCCATGTCACATCTTGCCACGCTCAGTCGTGGAAAACAGAGGGAAGCTCAAAACACCGACATGATGGAAGAAAAACTAGTTAGAAACGAGTTCAGTTGATTAGAGAGGCTACAGGTGCTACAGACTGAGTGCTGAGACTGTTAATACGAATTACTGTGCTCAAGGGAAGTAGGAGTAGAGATGAGTGTTCTGTTTGGGTCATCTTTTTAATTCAAATTTTCTCTGAAATAGGACTCCAGGCATTATTTTTTTAATAAGAAGTACAGTCATTTATTATTTATTTATTTTACAGTTGTTAAATGTTGAACATTGCTGTTCTCTGAAATCATCTGTGAGCATTTATTTTTTCACAATACTTTATCTTAGAAAAAGAATGAGACAAAACAACAAAAAGAGTCCCCTAGAAACGGAGACTAACTTCATCTTAGTGAAGTTGTCAATCACACCTTTACTTCACAAATATGTTAGCTTTATTTCCAATTCCCTAAGCTGAAAGTACAGTTTTCTAGAATTGCTCTCGACCTGATGTCTTGCGTGGGTCTGCCGGCGCTGGCAAGTCTTCTTCACTCTACTCTGTCAACAGTATTTCACATGGGGACTTGGACTTTGAGGATATTCTACACACGCTCCATTCTTCTCTAAGTTGTATGCACCCTGCCCTCCCCTGTTATAAGGGAGTAACTTTTATCGCTCCATTTTCCCCATCTGCTTTCGGATTCTCTCTTCTCTACCTTTCACACATCATATTTCCTCAGGGATCTACATTCCTTGTCCTCTGTCGTCTCATCGACTCACCTCTCTACAGCTTCTTATTTGTTACCAGAAAATGTTTCAGCATCGAAATAAAACTTTATATCTCCTATGCTTGCACTGAGCAACTTTGCTCACTCCTCAAGCTTGCACTCCTCAACTTTCACTGAGACTTCAGAAAAGTGGTGACTAAAATTGCTGCGCGCACGCGCACGGGCACGATCTAGGACGCGTCTCTTTCGTTCACTGTCATACCTCTCCACATCCTAGTGCAGTGGGAAATTTCCTTCTATTCCATTATCAATTAAATTCTGTACATGGAAGTTTTAAAGTGATCACTTAGACACGTAGTGGGAATTGTTTTGGTGGGTTTAATAATGTCCAGATAACTATAGCTGAATTATAGCAGCAGGAATGTGGATTAAAAAAGTGTTCATGACATACATAAGAGGTGACCCCTGAGCTTGGTCATGGCCTGCATGTGGACAGACGCATACGAGAGATTCGTGAGTCGCACTCTCCTGAGTGATTTCTGTCTGGGGCAACCGGACTGACAAAGCTCCTCTACCCAAAACAGAAATACCAGGAAGTTCCACAGAGATGAAAGTGCTCTTTGATCACTTGTACAACTTTCAGCTTAACATGCTACTAAAATGAAATAAAAAATTTACATGTAATTAAAAAAAAACCACTTAGAATAATGAGTCAATAAAACCGTGACCCTGCCCATGACCAGATAAACAACATGTTTATTCTCAAACCTAACTTTGTTCACAAAAATCTGAATTTTTACATTTCCTACTTGGCTTTGGCTTGAGTCTTGATCATATATAAAAATGATAAAGACGCACTCACAGACACACAGATAAAATTATGGGTTTGATACAAACATTGTGAAAAAATGCCACCTAACTCTAGATACTGTCTCAGTCTTTGAATGATAAAGGCTGATTTAAATCATTTCTGGCCCATGTGATTGTATATGTAGCTATAATTGTGTGTTGGTTCATGCTAATATTTAAATAATTAATAATTATATTAGTGATTTATGAAGATGTTAACAAACTATTAGTGAGAAAATAGGAATGACTTAGAATCTGAAATAAGAACATATTTGAAACTTACACTAGAAAAAGTTATTTTTTAAAGAATCTTTCTTTTGAAAGCTGCCAAAGATAATATGTCAAAACAAAACAAAAAAATTAAGGTGATCTATATGGAAAATATACAGAAGGCTTATGCAGGATAGTTAATAATTCAGATTTTGCTGCTTCATTATTTGAAAAATGTTGATTCATTTGTAACCTTCGGTAGTGTATAAGCCACCAATGGATCTGTCATTGAGACTAAAAAAAAAAAGAAAAAAAAGAAAGAAACTACTGTTTTAAAGTCAAAATGTTTTCCTTTGAGTGTTGTTCTTGTCATTTTTCAGTAGTGAGTTATCAGAAAAGCATTTTCTCCTTTGGAGGTAACTGCTAGGGAGAGGGAAAAATAGTTTAGTGAGAGTCAAACTAGTGCTGTAATATAGAAAAATGTTCAAAATGATAGTTATTTCTATTTTGCATTATATATAAATTTATGAATGTAAAACACAGCATTGAAAAATCACTTTTAAAAAAGTGTCTTATGTCTGACTTTATAAATTATCAGATTTTAAGATATCTGCCTATGCTCTGTATTAAATGCCAATTAAAAACAATCTCTTCACTTTAAGGTATGTAAAATATATTGACATTACCTTTTTAAATAACCAAAATACTTTCCTTAATAACTTCTTATACTAAAACTTGAAATATTCAATTATTGATTTCTTCCTATTTCTCCAGCACACTTAACATATAAGCATTTGAAAATAGGTCACAAATTTGTTTCAAGTATTTACTGAGAGACATTAGGACATATTGCATTGATAGTACTGATGATCTGAATTCAACGATTGATAAAATAGTCTGAAATCACTGACTTTCAAAGACTTCCAAGATTGTTTTCTTTAGCCCAGCAACATCCTGGACACATCTCCCCTATAACTTCAACATTAAAATTCCCCCATCTTCATTCCATTCTCTTCTGTAGATTCCAACCATTCTAATAACATCTGGTTCAATATCTTCAGTTTGATCCCATCTTCATCTTCAATTCTGTGTTTCTCAAATCCACATGTTACATTGTCATGCAGTTATTGTACAAAAAATTCAAACTCAATGTAGTCTTTTCTCTCAAAGTAGATCTTCTTACCAAAATTGTTATTTCCACCAAAGATACCAATACTCTACTTTTTCCTATCCAGATTCTGAGCTAGAGTTAGTTTTGATTCCTCTCTTCCTCCCATATCTGGTAAGGATGAGAGTCCTTGTGAATCTATTTATAAGTGATCACTTTCATAGTTCAAGTTTGATCATATACTATCTAAACTCCTTATGACAAAAGCACTGCAAATAGTTCTACATGCTAACAATATCTCACTCTGTTATGTCCCATCTATAGTACTATGACTTGTTTAAATTCAACTTGTTTAAGTTAACTATTGCCCTGAGCCATCAAACTTTCAACCATAAAGTTCAGCTTTTAAGATACTCTACTGTCTGGCCACTCTACCATTTATAAGTATTGTCTCTAGGGTCCCATATATTTTGAAAAAATATTTAAATAATATCCATTCATTTCTATCCCTATCTCTCATTTCTAACTTACAAACTTAAGTCAATTATTTAATAATAACCTAATTTCATGAAGAATTCTAAAGATGCAAGAGATAATGGGGGAAGGAAGAGACATAGGAAAAATTCAGATGTATTATATAGATGAACCGACTACCCAAGATGTCCATAATCATTATGTTCTATAAATATGTACTGATGGAAATAAAAATAGAGTAAGACATGGTTCATCTCAAAGATGATAGGTTCTAAAGATTTTAATTTATTTTTGCAGTTAACATTCAGCCTCAATAAGAATACAGTAAAATTATATATTTTTAATTGCATGGAAAGAAAGAGTTCAAGTTGAATGGAGAGGGAAAATTTTCATGATATGTTTATAGATTATAATGACTAGTAGAAAGGGCAGTCAAATTTTGCAAAAGATAGAACCATCTGTGTATACTTACAAGGACAAAACCAGTTCTAATACCTCTAATTTGCATACTTACTTAATCTATGCAAACTTTAAAAGGTATATTTGCCTAGTGTTATTTCTGATAAAGTAGTCATTTGTTTTTAGCAGAACAAGACTATGATTAAAACTTTGTGTTAAATTATGCTCATCTAAATAAATTATACATTATAAATGAAGTTTCAAGTTTCACATTACTATCTGAAGACCAAGATGAAGACAAAGTAAATCAACACTTCATGAGTCAATGTGTTAAAAAATATAAATCTTTCCATAATTCTCTAGTTATGTATCATGAAAACTTCTCACATACCAAATCTAAGAAGGAGAAGAATCATCCCAGAATTATGTATCATGTCCACAAACACGTGAGAGTAACTGAAATGTGATCTTAAGCGAGTGCCCTAAATAGGCACAAATGAATACATGACACTAATGATATTTTGGTATTAATAAGTTAGATTCAATGTATTAAAGATGTTGAGATTTTAAATTCATAAATGATCTTCACAAAAATGTTAAAGGAAATATTCACCTTGCTTTGAGGAGAAAGTAATCAAAATATATTGACTTTTGGAAGTTTCTATTTTAAGAAGATATTGTCTATGTATTATGTTTTTATTAATTTTTATGTAGTACTTTATCTTGTGTTTTCCTATAATGTTTTAATTTATTAAGTACTTAATAAACTGACTAGATTTTAAGAACCTAACTCAAAATGCATGAGTCATTTGAGATAATCTCTTTAAATTTTCAAACGTGATAATTTTTTTGTTTTATGATGAATGTAATTCAAACCTCAGTATTTAAGAGATTAAAAATTAATAGTTTTTTGAGTCTATGATTGCAAATTTAAGCATTTCTGTCACTTTTTAAATGTTCAACATTTTAAAAAATGTGTCTCACTTATTATTAATCACAACCACCTTTAATTTCACAAACAAAATGTCAGGGAGCATCTTGCATTGAAATATTTTGCCAGGCAAAACATCATTCATCCTCTGACATCAAATATGCAAAGTAAACAGGGAGGTGAAAATTCCCATGGCTTTTTTCAAAGTATTCAAGATTACACATTTATAAAACACTGTTCTGTTTCCATGATCTAGTTAAATTATCATATACATATATGCCAAATTACATAGCCTTTTCCCTCTAACATGAAATGATTAAAAACAAATCAATATTAGTGTTTGCAAACCGATTGGATTACATGCTACTTGGCTTCATGATAAGTGACAATTAGTAAAACTCCTTCATTGAAGAACTCTGAGCTAAGCAAAGGCAGCTTAAATCGAATTTGATAGTATTGTTGATTTCTATCCCAAACAAATTATTTGTTCTTTATCACATGAATGAAAAGCACAAATACATTCACATTGTATTTCAACTTTCTAAATAGGGTCCTCATTAATCAGAGGCACCATGGAATTCAGAGACAAGTCTTTCTTGGTCCACACAATGGGAAGTACTTTAATAAGGTAACACACAGGAATCTAAAATACCATTACACAAAGAGTATCATAATAATGGTCACCAAATGACTCCTTTAAAAAGCTTTATTTGCCACTAAGTATAATGCCATTATATCAAGAAACCTTTTGTGCTTTAAAAGGGTATGTTTCTCAGTAAAATATTTATGCTCTTAGAAATTACAAGACTACATGGCCCATCCACAACAATTTCACTGTTATTACATAAAATGGTAAATTATTTCTGTTAAATTATTTATGCAATTGAATAAAGAAATTTTTAGTCTTATAGCCTTCAGAAAGGCCAGTAAAATAGATGAAATAAAACCAAGATGACAGTTTCAGCATTTAAAATCTACACATAATAATTCAAACAAATGTGATGACATTTAAGATAATGAAACCCTCCATTTACTCTACTATCTGGTATGAGTTTTAGTTCACATATAAGGAGTCAGAACAGATGTCCAAATATTGTAATGCCAAAAGAAAGTTGGGGCAGATCTTCATTAATACCCTCAGAGCAGCCTGCAGTGTCTCTTTAAAACTGGCATGAATTACTTCAAAACAATTATTCAAAATGCATTCTAGAATAAGTAGTTACACAAACCATTCCCAAGACAAAAAGCAAACAATAAAGCTCAGTATAACCCTTTTAGCTGTGTGACTTGCCTGCTATTGACATAGCACTCATTGCAATCAGTAAATGATTAATTGCAAATTTGTTGCTAAATTGACCACACACACACACACACACACACACACACACACACACACACACACACACTAGACAAGCTGACAAGCTTCAGGCTACTGTTAAATAGAAAAAACTTAAGTTGAAAATGATTGCAGACTTTTGTAGTGAATTAATTCTAATCAATATGCTCATGGACTACATAGTGGAATAATCACTTTATTAAATAGCAGGGGCACCCATTATTGTAGACATTCAAATTAATATTTAACCTCTTGGCTCACATATTTTTTTAAAAAAAATTACTGAAGCAGCATTTCCCTATCTTAAAAAAATACTACCTTTAGTAAATAAAATAAAAATAAAATCCCTACCTTTAAAAAAATGAGTGCTGTATGTTTTATCAAATGTATACATAGTTTATTTTTCAAATTCAAATGCAGATTTCAGAACTAATGTCCATATGGTCAAGTTATAATAACTGCCTGAAGCAATTTGTTCTTGGAGAAAAACTTCAATGACATGATAAAAATATAAAAATGAAAAGATAGGAAAATGAATGGACATTTGCTTCTCAGGTAAAAATGATTTATTTGTATCCAAAGAAAAAAAACAGATTGGTGATTTGTTTACTCAGAAGAAACTGGGGCAAAAATGAAGTGACACAATGATATAGTCAGTAGAATATTTTGCACAAAATGGCCACTATTGTCCCTATTATCAAAAGATCAAAAACCTTTCCTGAACAAGTGTTTATCTTTTATTCTCATTCTTATATATATTTTTTTCTTTTACCTGAGTGTATCTGGCAAAGAAACAGGCACATTATTTTCAAGTTCTTCAAGATGTAAGCAATATTTTTGGTAATAAAGTTGGAAAGAAAGTGAGTTGAGCTCCTACATTTAGATGCATATATGATTTAATTACTACTCAAATAATTTCAGTGATTATTCAATACTCACACTATTCAATTCAATTTAATTTTCACATGGGCCAAGAGTCAACACACTAATAGTTGTGTTTTTCTATTTTTTTCTATGTAAAAAAGCTTAAAGATACAGGTTTTGGAAGGTGTGTGTAGGTGATTACAAAATTGAACACCTGTCTGTGCCTTATGAGATCACACTCTCCTTTTAGGTAAATTTACATGGAGTTCACAGGCTTCTATTTCCATGGATGTCCTCTTCAGTCAGCTTTGTCTATGCTCTTGCTTTGGCTCTTCTAAGGGACAGTTAACAGGGTATGTCCTTCCACAACTTAGTACACATGTAACCAGAAACCTTTGAGCATAAACAGCCTCTGTAGCATTATCTAGAAAATGCCAAGTGGCAAGACTCAGAGACATTGTTATCCTCTCTGAATAACAATAATTCACAGGATAATACTAAACTTAGAGTTAAATAAACTTATGTCCATTGTTAGGTAATTTGTGCAATATTGCAAATTCACAAAATAATTTGAACCAAGCTCAAGTGCCTCCCTGTGTTATATGAAAGGGGTGATTATCGTATTAACATGCTATCACTGCATGTTGAAAAAAATATTTCATATTATCAAGGACCACTGTTGGAGCACAGTTAACATCCTAGAACAATCATCATTCAAAGCACAAACTGTTGTGCATTTAATGTAATCAACATAAACACATAGTTAATGTCGCCTTATTCAGAGATTTTTGTTCCATTTTTATCAAGATAAATTTTTTAAATTTTAAAATATGTGAGAAGTAATCATGCTTTGTTATGAGAGTTTTAAGTGCAATATGAAACATTTTCCATTTTAAAACATGCAATTTATATCTACTCTTCCTTAATTTGTGAAAAGTATCTTCACAAACATTCTCTGTGAAGCAAACTTTTTACCTTTCACATTCTCCTTAACAGCATTTGTTATAGATGCTTAGTTAGTTTAAATGTCTTTAAATCCCACTACAGTATATTCATCAATGTAATTGCTTTATTTTTTAAACTGTTCTGATAATGATAAATTGGTATATCAAATTTAATGTATAGAAATATATTCTATAATCACAGTGATGAAAATTTAAAAGTAGGACAGGTAACAATCCATGGAATTTTGTTGATAGGAAAATTTCATAAACTTGTATCATATTTTTTTTTTTTTTTTTTTTTTTTTTTTTTTTTTTTTTTTTTTTTTTTTTTTTTTTTTTTTAGGTTTTTTGAGACAGGGTCTCGCTTTGTGGTTCAGGCTGGCCCTCAGCTCAGCCTCAAACTCACATCACAGTTCTGCCTCTGCCTCCCGAGTGCTGGGATTACAGGCGTGAGCCACCACGCCCGGCACTGTGGTATGTGGTACTGGTTGCTGCTGGGTGTGGGTCTCCACACCCAGTATTGTTATGTGGTTACCAGGGAATCGAACCCGGGTCCTTGCACTTACAAGACAGGCGCTGGAACCACTGAGCTAACTCCCCGGCCCAACTTGTATCATATTTTTATTGATTAACTTTATACACAAAATTAACTTTCACATCATTTAAAAATTGCTCACTTTCTTATTATTAATTTGTTTATTCATCTGAGTCTTATTACATTTTTAGCACTGAGGTATGGGCTTAACGGAAAGGCAGGCATGAACTTTTTCCTACTTTTTCTATGGCTGTCACTTTTGCTAATGTGTAATATCAAGAATAGAAGTTGTATCTCTTGTACCATATCTTTGTAAGCCCCCAATTTACTCTTCTAATCTCAGTATCATTTTTCACTATAATAAAAAGTTTAAAACTAATTAATGCCTACTATTCTTGCGATGAGCGCTCTAATAGAGTGGTAATGATAGTGCCCCATAAGTGGGTATTACATTGGCTTGAGAACTCAGGGGATGAGGGCGAGGAATACTGGGAAGGGATCTGAAGGCAGTATGAACAGTGTTATTGGTGGCTAAAGAAACAGGTACCTTTGTTGGTTGTGGGAAAATTTTACCAACATTACTCTTTCTTGTAATATAGAAAATTAACAAATGCACGAAAATGATTGCAATAATTTCTAGGCAAAATGTAAAAATGTGCTCATCTGACCAGAGATTTAGCTCAACAGTTCCAGAGCCTGCTGGGCATGGAGAGTCACACCCACCAGCAATCAGAACCACATACCACAGTGCTGGGCGTGAGGGCTCACACCTGTAATCCCAACACTCGGAGGCAGAGGCAGGAGGATTGCTGTGAGTTCAAAGCTGAGCTCAAGGCCAGCCTGAACTAGCCAGAACCTATAAAAATTTTTTTTAAAAAGTACTCATTCATGAACTCAATATCTGTAATAAAATGTAATGGAGGAGAAGATCTCTAGGAACTTATTTACGGGTTTTAAAGCTTAATTTACAGAAAATATTAAGGAATGAGTGCTTGATGAATTACAAGGTAAAATTGGTTTTCATCTCATCTCCTTCAGTAAAGGATCTACAAGTTGAAAACTTGCCTCGGGGGAAGCATCCCGAAAGGTGCACTGCCAGTGACATGCAGGTTTCGAATAATAGAAAAGTGTAAGATTACGACTGCAGGATTCTTTGTGAAGACCTCAAAAGTATTTCGGAGGCTGCTCAATAGGAACTCTAAAGTCTTCAGTGGAATTCCTTACTGACTCTTTCAGTTAATAGTTATGTTCTTTGTTTCTCATATATTTAGTCTTAGAATCTGAAGAACGTCATCCTACAGAACTCTCAAAGCAAACCCCAGCTAGACGGAAATCTACTGTGGAGAATTGAATGGTTTTGTTTTTTTCTAATGTGGTGGAATTATGCTTTCATACACTGGAAACACACACAGTTTCAAAGAAGCTCTCAGTTTGGCAGAAATGGATATAGATAGTATAAAATTAGAAAAAGTTATAAAACTCCCAATCTATTATAAGAAATTAGCAAGCCAAGGAAACCACTTATTAAAAACTATGATCTTACTTTTTGGGAAAGAAATAATGACCAATACAGTATAAACAAGAGTTTAAAGAATACTTCTTAGAAGGTCAAACTGGGGTGCAAATGCGAAACTGGCAGATACATGCTGTTATCTCAGATGCGATCAGGTACAAACAGGGTGATGTGAACACACTCTGCGTTGTGTTTCAAAACCTTGTGTGCATTGTGTTTCCTCACTTTCTGAATGGGGATGTTTAATGTGATCATCCTGTGCAATTTTATGTTTGGTTCATGTGTGGGTCATATTTGCCTTATAATTCTGAAATACTTCTGGTCATAGTTTATTTTTCTCATAATACAGTATTATTTGTGTCTTAAATATCATTGATGTAATATAAAAGATCACAAAGTTGAATTCAATTGATGACTGTGATGTCCACTTTAGGCCTGGGTTTTTATAGTACCAATTAAAATACTTATGCATGGTCTTGGAAAACATGGTATAATCTATTCTACTGCCCTTGTCACCAGCTACAAACCCCCTCTTGCTGCATTCGTTAATCATTCAATCCTCAGCGCAACTTCCAACTTTTAGCGAATAAAACATAGCCAGTTCTCTGGATTGTATGATCCTTTTGTCCTTTGCCTCAGAAGATTCCACCATGCTTAGTTTAAATACTTTCCATTCTTTCCCTCAAAAAATCAGTTCACTTAAAAGGAAATCACAGCTACATGGTTAAACATTCAAAAGCTATTATTCTATAATTTCTTAATGTTGTATATTCACTCCAGTGATTAAATTATCATTTTCCCATCCTTTTTGTTATATTCTCTGGAATCTAACTTCTGCCAGACAAAAATGTGTACTTGTTTATATCTCTGCCATATTGGAAATTACTCAAAAATATAATTACTCAAAATATAATTAAAAATATAATTACTCAAAAATATACATTTTATCTACTTTAACATTTGTTCAAGGCCCACTGCTGAACTTTCTTGATTGAAATAGTTCTTAGAAATGGTAATTTTGATATTAGATGCTTCTTTAAATTCTTATAAAAATTAACACAATATTTGTGTGTCTACCATGTCCAGGAATGAATTGATCTTTGTCTATTGCATCATCCTATGGAGGAGATCCTGAATTTAACATATTGCTTTCTCTCTGCTACCATATGGATTACTTACATAATCTTACTTTTTGCATATATTCAATTTATCTCAAGCTGTACTTTGACTCAGTTTTATTTAAAGTCAAGTATTAATCATGCAGTTAAACTTGAAGCAACCTTGAGGTGAACAGCATATTATCATCTGTGGTATTTTTATTTTAAAAAGTGACTTTCAAGATTAGTATAATTAAGATGAACTCTTCCTCTGAGTCTAGGTTGGGTTAGGAATCTTTATTTCTAGCTGTCTCTGGATTCCAGTTGTTTCTGGTGCAGGATTCAGAGTATACAACAAAATGTGGTACAGAGAATGTGAATGGGATTTAAGACCATTTTCGTGTAACTGTAAGGTGGGAAGAGACTAGACAACCAAGTCCAGTTAGAAAACCTTTGCAGAAGTGCAAAGTGCGTTAACGAGGCTGATCCAGAAATGGCACTAGGAACAGGAAGGAGGGGGCAGATGGGAGCTAAACTAGCTATTAACAAGTTCCTGAAACTGCTTTCTATTAAAGCTGCCTTAGAAAATGAAAATGCACTGTTCTAAGCACTAAAACAAACACAACCAAAAAGATGCTTTCTTAACTGGGAAATTATGATGTTTGGTATCTAAATGCAAATTTTGCATGGAGGCTGCATTTATGGAAGAACTGAAACAACCACAATATAGTATATCATAGTAGAAACAAAACAAACTAGCTGCACTCAGCATAGTAATGATCAGCCCTTTAAATTAAATCTTTATGCAGATTCTATTTTATACTCCAAACTTCTCATGGAGCCTTGTGCAATTCTGATGTGTAATCCAACAAATAGATATGCTCTGTGTACGGAGTAGCTGGTTTGGATACCAGCTGGCTTGGCGGTACGCCTTTCTCATGGTAATGAAGTCACACAGCTGCTCGGGCAATCAGCTGGAGTTCAGAGGATCACTTGCTGAATGGATATCCATTGACTAGCTTCTTATCCGGACTCATTAAAGTTCAGTATTGACAAACGAAAAGTGGCTGGAGGTTTATAGCTAAGATGCATCTAGAAACGAATTCGTTGACTTTGTGTTTCCCTTTACTTTCTCCTGTGAGTCAAAGAATCTATCATTCATCTGCTTCTGATATGTAGTTACTAATGCACTATAAAATGTTTGGTCATCTGTTTATGGTCTTTAAAGTGAACCACTGTTACGAAGTAAGTAGTCACATGAATCAAAAAGAAAGGGTCAATATATGAAAATAAAAAGAATTATAGAAAGTACTGTTTTCCTTTGAAATGAATAAGGAAAATTTATAATTGACTTGCGTGTAATTTTTAATTTTAGACCCTATAGGTACTTTAGTCAGTAACTTCTTTTTTTTTTTTTTTTTTTTTGAGACAGGGTTTCGCTTTGTGGTTCAGGCTGGCCCTGAGCTCAGCCTCAAACTCACATCACAGCAATCCTCCTGCCTCTGCCTCCCGAGTGCTGGGATTACAGGCGTGAGCCACCACGCCCGGCACTGTGGTAAGTGGTACTCGTTGCTGCTGGGCGTGAGTCTCCATGCCCAGTATGGTATGTGGTTACCGGGGAATCGAACCCGGGCCCTTGCGCTTGCAAGACAGGCGCCAGAACCACTGAGCTAACTCCCAGGCCCTAGTCAGTAACTTCTAAGAAATGATTCCATCTACCCTAAATCAATATCACTAGGTGCAAAATGATTCCTGTCAACCAAATTAGATAAATAAATGTGGTCATAGTAATGCAGAAAATTCTTTAGTCATCCTTCTAATTGTTAAATCTTTTCCAAGTCATCAAAGCAGGAACTAAGATTCAACATCTGTTTGATCAGAAGCCAAGAACAAGCCTTTTGAAGATGACAAAGCTCTCCAATGTCACTGGTTTATCCAATGCAACACTCAGGGAATGGGGTTTGGGTGCAACTTCCTACTTCTTGCCTGCTTTAGACTCTACTTAAAACAATAATACAAATCATCAGACCTACCTTAGGTTATAGAGGTAGGAAAGGTGGTACTACAGAAAAATATCAGTGGCACTCAAACACCTGTGCTTCTTGTCACATTTTCACATGCATTCTCTACCTTTAAGCATGATTTACTGTACACTTGTTTATATTTCAACTCTATTTATTGCAGATTCTAAAAACAGAGTCACCTTCTTCCATTGCCAGTAATGTCATCTAAGGTGTTCTCCTTCTGAGTTATGCCCAGATATTTTTAAGATCTTTCTTATATTTTCATGTATGTGTACCACAAAGTAGGCCTATGGCATTGTGAAATGCATATTCTTTAGTCCACAATGGATTTCACGAAATACACTATCACTAAGCATATTCTCTTACAGCTCATAACTAAGACTGTGGCAGAATCCCCTGAAAAAAGAACAAAATCTTGCAATAAGTCCAAGCTCATTGAGATGAAGAGTCTTGTCCAGATTCAACAGAGAGTACTCAGAACATGTTCAAAGATTTATATGAAGTACAATTTCAGACAAGTAAGAATGGCCAACTCCTTCAGCCCAAAACTACTTATTAAGCATCTCTTTAAAGTTCTTACAGGAATAGTAGGTTGTCTCATCTCAAAACATTCGTACAATAGTGGTAAGCACACCAATGTTCTTTTTTGATCGGCACAGAGAGCGGGAGTTGAAATACTAGCTAACTCTGGGAATTCATGTAGGTTCTGTAATCACTTTTGATTTGATAAAAAAGGTTGGCATTTCATTTTATCCACTTTCTCGAAAAACAAAAGGCCCATAGTCTGCACAGAGTCGTAAGAAGGCAGACACAGAGTCACACTTAGACCTCTGAGGAGATTGTTCTTGAGATCCATGGGTCCGTGCCAGTCCACAGATCTACAAGTGGATGAGCAGAGATGTAATGATTCCCTTGGATTTCTCCACAGAGCCTGGTGACATCATCTACTCTGGTCCTGACTTGTCCTCCCTGCTGTTCTGTGTTCCACTGTAGTTCCCAGCAGGCTTCCCATTGGCTAGCTCTGGTTCTAAAGGGGAGGTAGTGCGTATCTTTTCTGACCCAGATACTTACATAACCTGTCTTTACCTTCTCCCCCAGTCCATCTGCAGGCCCGAGGATGCCAAGGAAACAGCATCCTTACAATAGGAGAGAGGCACTAGCTGCCAGTTCTGATGCCTAGGTTATTTGAAACACAGTATCCTGACCAACAGCCTAGATTTGACCTCATTGTGTTAAGCTACAAACATTTTAAGACCTACTTCTTACTTAACCATCACCTAGACTGTGTGCTTAACTTAAAGAGTTGTCCATTATTTTAAGTGTCATTCACTGACTTCAATAATAAAAGGCATTATAAAAATATTTTCTATGTTTTTGTGACCATTTCAAAACCTACCATCTCACTCACTGGCCTCCACAATTAAAGAGGAGCACGGGAGCTCTGATATTATCCCCATCTCCCACTCTGGAGGGGCACAGTGCCAATTTTAATGAAATAAAATTAACTTCCTGAGAATGATCTCAGGAATGCTTCTGAAATATCAAATATGCCCCGTAGAAATATTAATGGTCTCTTATTGACCAACACTATCATGGAGAATCTACATACCACTTAATATTTAAATATGTTAAACCATAAAGTGTCTGAAGATATTTTAATTTTGTGTCTTGACAGAGATTTATAGTGTTCATGTTTACCGACACTTGAAAATCTCCATGGATCGCGTGTCTCTTTTCACCTTCTCTCCAGGTATCCCTGGAAGGCCATATGTGGAACCAATGCAGTAGCCCAGGAAGCAGATTTTCTTCTTTAAATTGCTCCATCTGACGGTATTCTATGCACCATCCATAGAAATTCCAGTATGCTGGCACAGGTCTGACCAACTTGCAAGTAGGCATGATGCCAAACACGCAGATGGCACGAGGGGAAAGTGCCAAAAAAACATGTGAATCAACTGTGGGTATTGATGGCATAATTCCCAGACATGGAGGTCCAAACACTTGTCCATCCTAAGCTTATAGTACATACTTGCAGCTACAGGGATTTGCCAACAATAACCTAGCACAGAGTTAGATTAATTTTTAAATATTTTAAAGCCATCTTTGGCTTCTGGTCTACAAAGGCTCATTTTCAGTCTTTGTTCCTACTTCCGTGACTTCTTAAAAGACAAGAAGTATATTGATATATCATTTCCATGTGCATAAAGTATGAATCTAGATAAAACATTTGCTTTGGATTTATTTATATAAACTGTACAATTAAATGAAAAGAAATATGTAAATCATGTACATGTGAAGATCAATACTACTAATGACACTGGAAGCTTCAAATTGCTACTGTATTAAATATTCACCTTGGGTCTTTCATGCTGGTTTGAACATCAACAACAGCAACAAAAACCCTAGTGTTTTGTAAAATGTCATTATCGAAGCTGAACTTCTGAACACATAAAACAATAGTATTTGATTTTACATTGTTAGAAAAATGGATCACCCACTTATAGAATGCCTTTCTTGCTGTTTGGCAGATTGCCTGAAATTTTTCATCTTATTCCACTTAGGTTAAGCTATCATGTCTCCTAAAAATATCTATTTTTAAGAGGAAAATAAAACATTTCAGAAATAAGAAACTATATCTGAAAGAGTAAGATAAAATCACTGCAGAAAAAAAGTCTGTTGAAAGGCATCCATAATCAGCCATAAGCTTTACTAAAGACAGTATCTTGAAAATTAGTCTTAGGTATAATATTTTTTAGAGAAGTTGTATTATATGCATAGTTTTCATTAGATAAGTTGATACAGAACTCTTAGAAGCAAGATCAAAACTACTGTGACAATTTGGAACCTCGATCTAGTTAGTTCGTCATGAAGTGAGTCACGCAGTCTGCAGTGTCTCTTGCCCCAACTCTAGAGTTTTTTTCCTATAACTTTACCCTGTTGCCACTTGATTCATTTGGTTCAGTTCCTTGGTGTGATGGTTACAGTTTAAGATGTGTGCACTAATATTACATTCACTTTTCAAATGAACAATAACATATGACTCTGCACCTAAAATAGCTTTCTCTGAGTATATGGTGGAATCCTGCCACATTCCAAAATATCTAGTCTTTGTATGACTGTTCATCATGCTACCATTGATGTTTTTATAACTAATCAGTTTATATCCACTGTCTAAAAATGTACCTTGTTTACTAAATGGTGAGTGTACACTTCAGAACAACAACAATAGATTTGCATTTTCAAAATATGAAACAGAAACAGATGTCTGAGTATTCATGCTACTCTGATTTCCTTTACAAGATGAAGTTATGTATCTTCATTTTACTACCAAGAAGATTTTCTTCTGTGACATATATCCACTGACACAGAAAATAATGTCTCCATCAGATTCTATTTTTCTTGTAATATATGATCCTTTTAAGAAATCAACTTGCACTGAAAGTTCAGCCTGGACACCAGACAGACTAGAATCTTTTTAGCTTGCTTGAATTCTTTCTAAAGTTTCTTCCTGATCATTCAGTCTTTGGTTTTAATTTTCTTTCTGTTATAAAGCATGTCCTTGGTAGGTCAGGTTTTAGAAAGAGCCTTCCAGCCATTCCTAAAAAAGGAATCTGGAATAGCGTTACACGACTCTCTTAAATTATAATTAATCTATATTATGTATGACTTGTAGAAACATCCTGTTTTATCAAGGATTTTGCTACTAAATATAATTAAGAATACCTCTGCCCCTGAATTTTATTGAAGAAATAATTTATAACACAGCCGGTCATTTTTAAGTATCACAAATTATAAAATCCACTTTACAGCCAAACTTTATGCACTGAAACTGAAATAGCTAATTTAAGTAAGCAAATATTTATGCTGTGTGACTATTTATTATTCTTTTATGTTCTCACTTTCAATCATGTGCTCACTTAATCAGAAAGGGATGGTGAGCGTTTACTACATACCAAGAATGGGGCACATAGAGAGTAGACACTGCATAGAGCCCAGAGAAAATCCCTCCTTGGTACAAGGATTAGAACTGAAAAGATTATATAACTTCTGCAATGAACACATGAAAGGAGATGAGGTTTTCATTCAAGGTAGAAAATGACATCCATTATAAAAGTGCTATTAATAACAGGCTTTTAAAATTTTATAGAACAGAGTGATTAAGACAGAATCCATACTTTATTATTCTATCTTCTACATGTATTAAGTAGGTTTGACCATATTTGAGGGTATATGTATAATTAAGAATAAAGTTTTTTTCCTTCAATCCATGTAAGACATAGTAGATGGTTATATCCATTTACATGAAGTTTAATCTGCTTTTACTGAAGACAAAATTTTGTATTTCTGACTTCCTACCTAACGTCAATTAGTTACAGAAATATGATCAGGACAAAATCTTTGAGTTTATTCATCCAACTTTAACTTAAATAATAAATTTTAGGAATGATTAACACCCAAATAATCATTATCTCCCTTTTATACCATAACAACACAAAATTATTAAAGCAATATTTTTCAATGTATCTTTTGCACTGTAGCACTACAAGGTTAAATATTTTAATTACACTCATCATATTTATAATATAAATGCAATACCATCTTTCTCTAGTTTGCTAATGATTTTTATGTACAGGCAATATTTGCTTTCTATTTATGAATATATGTTAGGACCTAGAATAGTGTTTTGTTTAATAAAAAGTGTTAGAACTAACTTCATGTGGACATGCACATGATTTTATAAGTATAAATATATTTTCTAAATATAACAATATTTCATAAGTTCTACTAGATACTAACTAGTTAAAATATTCTACCTTCTGTTTTGTACCAAAATGTGATGAGACTGCTTTGGTCTACTGACATTTCTAGGTTGTTAATTGCCACAGAAGTAATCTTACTCTGTTTTAAATGTTCCTTTTTTATCAATGCAAATTAAAAATCTTAAATGATAAATGTTAAACAGCTAAAAAATGCCAATGAAAACTCTACTAATTAACTTGAGAACTGATTATGTCTTGGATACTGTTTAAATTGCAAGGCTTTTTCATTACCAGCCAATGAATTTCTTTATTCTTTTCTAAATTATGCTACAAATTAAAACAAACAAATTTGTTTTCTTATTGAAACATGCATTAATATTCCCTCCAATGTACAAATACAAAAATGCATTTCAAATTAAAAAAAAACTGGCTCAGAATTGACAAATGAAAACACTTTCTACATCAAAATATAATTTAGAAAAACAAAATGCTTCTGTGATTTATTTTTCTGTGAAGTGGATCAGACCAGGGCATTGCATGTGCTAGGCAAGCATTCCAATGGTTGCCCTGTTAGCTTGAATTTCTTAAATATTACTTCTAGGTAGAGTTCTAGACTTAGCCATCTGAATCACCTGAACAACATAAAGACATACAATATTCAACTATTACCTGTACTGTGTATAAGTTGATTATAGCTGCAAATCATCCTTGACAGAAAAGAATATAAAATTCATTAGAGTTTAGAAACAATTATAAAATAGCAAGAGATCACATATTTCTGGTATTATGAAAACATATGTTTATTGGAATCATACATATATTTAATATATAGTGGAATATTATTTTGTCTAATATAAATATTTTAATATTTTGCTTTGCCATTTTAGTAGTAAAATGAAAATTTTTCCCTTAGCTGTTGCAATAACTCTTCAAATGTCCTTACAAGAAAAGGAGACCAAGGGTTAAGAATAAGTATTCAGAGCTGAGTCACTTCCTAGAAAATAAAAACTTCATAACTAATAACTTTTAAAGTCAGAGGTAGAAAAATGTTTTTAAAATGTTAACATATAAAAATTAAAAATAAAAAACTATCATTATTTTATGGGATTAACAAAATTTTATTTTTCTTATAAAAAGTTTTTTAATTCCATCAATAATTATTTAAAAAATACTCAAAATCTCTCAATATATTTTAATGGCATATTCTGTCATTATTTGTCAGGAATATAATATAATAATTGGTGACTGAAAATAATGAAAGTCTTTGAAATGTATTTTAGATGTTCATGATAAATAGACCAAACACTTTTCCTCTACTATTCTGAAGAAATTAGAAATTGTAAAAAAGAGTATAATGTATTCAGTAATTAAAATTTATAAAATTATTTTTGATTTGTCCATTTACTTGTTTATAAAGTATTTAAAGAAAGGATTTAAGTAATTCAAATACAAAATCTATGAATCAAGGAGATAAAAATCCATATATTTCATATTTCCAGCATGCAATACCCAAGTAACCACATAATGCTGGTGATAGATGGCCAAACTCTGTTATTCAATTAAATTATCTCAATAATCACTTTACTGTTTTTCTTAAAGCCATTTGATATATACAAATGATATATAATTATTACAGAACTACAAATAAAGATCTCATTTTAAATTGTTAAATTAGATGAGTTAGAATTCTCAGGAAGAAAAAAAATATTTCACAACATAAAGTAAATAAAACAATCTATTTCTCCTGGAAGGAGTAATCTATTGGAATTCCCAATACATAAACAGAAAAAAAAAAAAAAACATAATTCAAAGTCATTGAACTAGCTAAAAATAAGGCTGTAAAATCAAGCTTTACACAGCTTCTCCTGGGACCACTTATAGGAATACTGTCTCCATACCTTTCTTCTTTCTTACAGGGCTTGGTGGGATTTACAAAATACGCAGTTTGTTATCTGTTGCTTAGTCACATCAGAGAAAACGAATGAGCACCACTCAGACCATGAGGAGGAGTAACAGAGCTGTGCTGTCATTCAGATGTGTGCGAAAGGGCTCTAAATCTCAAAAGATGCCTAGCTCTCTGGCCCAGCTCAGTACTTCCCCTAGAGGAACATTGCCAGAATCTGTGATCTTCCTACAAAAATAAGAAATGTAAAAGCTACATGGAAGAAATAGTATTTCTAAGTTGATATTTTGAAAACCTCTGAGGGGACAAAAAAAAAAAACAAAAAAAAAAAACTTGTCTTGTGGGGTCTTAGGACATACCAGGGCTTTTGCTCTAGAAAAGACAGCTCCACAACACCATGACAATTTGTGGGTATTTGGTTATTATGTGTTAATACACATCACAGTTGTGGGAAAGCTTGTCAAAGTAAGAAGGCTCCGCCAATCACTCAGATCTCAAGTGATGCTACTGTTGCCCTCTCTCCATGGGAACACTTTGAGAAGCTCTGACTTGCAGGGTAGGTCTGTTCTTGTAATGAGAGGGGACAGATCACGTCTTCCATTAACCTTTTCATAATTTTACTAAGGAGAAATATGTACTATCAAATTCTGCTATTGCAAGTGCATAGAGTCATGACTTTTATTAAATTGCTAGAGTTGTGTAATCATTCCAAAATTTCAATTTGTGTATTCCCATCACTTCTTAACCTTCTCCTACAAACTTCTCTCAAACTTTTTTGGAATCAAGACCATCCTTGACCATCAGCACAGACAATCTCTGGCACTTTTTCATTGCATTTACAGGCCTTTTCTGAATATTTCAGAAAGTGTAACACACAATATGTCATCTTTCCAAATGGTCTTTCTTTCTTTCTTTCTCTTTCTTTCTTTCTTTCTTTCTTTCTTTCTTTCTTTCTTTCTTTCTTTCTTTCTTTCCTTCTTTCTCTCTTTTTAAGACAAGGTCTCACTTTGCAGTTCAGGCTGGGACTACAGGATCAAACTGAACTCAGGATCAAACTCAGTAATCTTCCTGCTTCTGCCTCCCGAGTGCTGGGATTATAGGCATGAACCACCACACCTGGCAAAGTGGTATGTGTTTACCGGGGATTGAAGTGGGGCCTTTCCACTTGCAAGGGAGGCTCTGGAACCACTGAACTAAATCCCTGGCCCTCCAAGTGGTTTCTTTTTCTTCCCATAGTGCTTCTGAGCTTCACTCTTGGTAGAACATGTACATGCTAGTATTTCTCCTAAACTAGCAATAAACTGTAAGAATGTGACACATTTTGTTTATCCATTCACTAGCTGCTCAGTGTTGGACTTTTTCCCAGTTTCTCATTATTATGAACGGGGCTAATATGAATAGCTACATATAAACATTTTCATGGATGTACATTTTCATTCCTCTTGATTCTAGGAGTGCGATGCGTTGTTTTAAACTGTCTAATCTATCAAATGGAAATGCATGATTTTAACTAAATCTCACCCAGATATGTAGCTATTCCAGTGTCCCACTGCACGTACTACACCTGTCCTCAGGGTCATTTTAGTCTGTTCTTTCTGCTTGCTCGCCACTGGGCTGACCCACGAACTGACAAAACTGCACATCAGGGAGTCAGGTCAAGACTTGTCCCAGACTGGTAATGTCCGAGCCTCGTTGAGCTACTACATCGACTCAACTGGGAAATGGTTTGATGTTATCTGTATCTTTGGGCAGATTCTGGAGCAACACTTGCTTGTTTTTGAAAAGACTGTCCAGTGTGATAATTTTTTTCTTGCAAGAATAGATTTATCAATTGTGTGCTTCTTTATATCATCCATTGACTTGTGATTGTTTCATATAATATTATTTAACAATAACAAAAGCTTAGAATGATAAGCCTGACCTCTTGTACAAATGAAAAAAAAAAACTTGAAAAATGAAGACCAAAATGAATACGGAACTGGTCCAGTTCTCACCAAAATGTAACTACTGAGTGGAATGGAAAACACACTTTCTATGTAATAGCAACTCCTTCTATGGCCTTATCCTTCCTGAAGCAATCAGATTTAGAATTATGCTTATTAGTCAATACATACTGACTATAAAATAGATGGTAAACTTCAGTAACAGGAAGCTATGAATGCATATCAAATGAATATGCTTCTAAATATATTTCTTCCCTACATAATAAATTATCTTTCAAAACACATTTCAAAATCAAATTTTCCTCAGCATCTATAAATCCTCTAAAGAAGCATTTATTCAGGCATTATCTTCCTTGACAAGAGCCTTATGGAAACCTTCTAAGAAGAGACAGTACAGGTTACTGCTTCTTTTGTTCACAGAAGTTGTTTCAAAAGTAGAGGTTTACATCTTTCTAGCAACTGGTGCAGACATATTCCAGGTATCTCCAGATAGAATCTTCTTGCTTGACTGAAAACTAGGTCACCAACATATAATGAAGAAATGCTGTCTTTCTACAGTTCTGTAACCAGCCTACAATGTAGCCTTTCATACAGTAAGCTCAGACACTTAGATTAAAATTAAACTCCATATTAAGATAAAAATTAAACAAATACTCACATTATATAGCATCAAAAACAGCAATGAAAGAGTCATATGGGGTATTATTTGGAAATAATTGTTATGAACCTATATTCTTTGCAAATAATTATGAGGCGTGGATATAAAACTGATGCCACTGTATGAACTACTGCATGTTGTAGTAAAGGGAAGTGGGAAGTAGACATATTGGTGATTGAAAAAGAGCTCAAGTACTTAGTGGCTGTGTGATTTCACATAACATCATCTCTTCCTGTCTGACATGTTTCATTTGATTGAAAAATTTAGTATCTTCTGTGTTGCTGTGATGAATAAATTTCATATCATACAGAATATCAGTGCCTAACACATAGACAGCAGTCAGTATTGTCCAGTACCTGTGATGTGCTAATTTCATAAGGAATCATAAAGGCATTAGCAAATATTGATAGAATTATTCAAACTGTCACATTTAGAAATCTATGTTGCTACTGAGAACTAAGAAAATATCTATTGAATTTTTATATTTAATTTTACTGGGTTATATACAAAATATAAATGTGTTTCATATTCTGAGGTTTCTTGGAAGATGCATCAATAGCTTTAATTGGACTTGAGAAAATAGCTCCTATTGTTGGTAAACAACATCGTTGGGGAAATGGTTTCAGCTGCTTCTCTCCTGCTTTCGGTGACTCCCACTCCCTCACTCCTTGCTTTAGGCCAAGGGAGCAATAATAATAACACCCCGTTCTAGATGTGAGTCCAGCTCCTCAGCTATCCTGTGTGTCTCGTGGGATCCCCAAACCCTGCATACACCTGCAGAAACAGTCCATTACTGTACAGGGTAATAAATTGCCCCACTTTGAAAGTACCATCCCTGCTGTGATAGATAGTGACATACTACTATCAATGCTGTGATGTACGATGAATCACCTCTATCTGTATAATAAACACAATATCTTTTACAGCGGGGGACAAATGCTAAAATACACTATTTTGGAGATTTTCCTTAAATATTCCCCAAAAAAATCCTAGAAAGGGAGGAGTACTGGTAAGATGCTGGTAATTCCTGAGCTGCACTATGAGATTATGGACCTCGCCAGGTACCACTCCATTTTGAGGTTGAAGTAAAAGCTTCCCTTGCAAAATTTCAGAATTTTTGAAAATATTGCTTCTACTCTTCAGATAAGTTATTTTTAATTAGTGTCTGGCTTATGGCCCTTCATGAATACAAAGAGCATAGCCATGTCTAAGACAAGTAGGTCACTCCATCTCATTTGTTCATTCTACAGCCCCTGGTGAAACTGTCCTCTTTTCAGTTAGAAACTTTTTTGTACAATGTTCCAAACTTCATTTTCATTGTTCTGGGCAAGCTGAAAGTGCATATGTGACCTTATTCCCAGATGAAAAAGAAAACACTGAGCAGTTCAAGTTAACTCTTGTAGAAAGAAGAATGACTGTTCTGGAAATTATACTCTTTTGCTACATTTATACATTGTCTTGAAAAGAGTGTTATCAAGTTGTCTCCATTAAGTAGCAGAGAAAAAAAATCATTCTGCCCTAGAAGGAATTCTCTCTCTTGTTGGATTAATGACTGGGTACATGTCCTTGGCAGGTCACTTAAGTGACTTGGTTAATGACCTTTAAAGTAGAGACACAAAACTATTGATAGTAGGCAAGATGTGATGACCCATTTACTCTAATTGGTGTGGAGACACTGACAATTAAAACAAATCTGTTGATAAAGTAAAATAGTTTCATTTGTGTCACAAAAATTTTATCGATAGTCTTTGAAAAGTTTATTTAGTGAACTACCTACTTAATGTAACTTCTACAACTTAAAATATTAACATATTTATAATAGGGTACCTACAAATAAATTGTGAAAGAACAATATAATATGTACAGTACCAGAAGGACAAAATTTTAGAATGTTCAGGTCATTAAGAAAAATCATTTAGCATGGCTTTTTTATATGCTTAAATATGTGTAATCACATTCAAAAATTAGGAAGAATAAATTATTTTTTAGTTTATGTAACTATATTTCAAAATTTTAGATGTATTTAAATATTGCACCCACACCCAATTTTAGTCTGCATTTTATGATTTGTGGGGAAAAAAATCCACATTTGGATGAAATTCTATGTGATATGCTTGTTCCTTTAGACAGTTCTTACATTTTAGTACAGTGGATTCTGTGAGGTCAGTAATTTTTTGTATGAGGAGAGTAGGTTTCTTACTGTGTACTACACTTGTTGCTAGTGGGATCTGTGGTCCCTACCACTGAGATAACAGGAATGTTTGTGTTCTGTTATTGCCACAACTTAAAAGTTTTCCAGACATTGCCTGATGACCTCCTGGAGGCAAAGTCACCTACACTGAAAAACACTTTTCTTTTTAAAACAATAAATTTTGGTTTGTATTTGCCTGAATTGCAGTTACTTTCAAAGAATTATAAATCACAAAATGGAAAGAGTTAATGAAAAATAAGTTAAATAATACTGACTGATGTGTTATGATGAGGTAGGCTTTTTAAATTAAAATATTTTCTAACTAAATAACATAATGTGTTGAATACGAAGACCTGCAAGAGAACACTGTAATAACTTGATGCTTAGAATCTTGAGATACTTGGAAAGTCTGGAGAAATGGAACACACTGCATTTCTATCCAATTTCTTTGATCATTTCTTCATTTGTAGCACAATAGAAAAACAATTTTAAATTGTCATATATGAAAGTCATATATGACACACACACTGCTATACATGTTAGTGGGAGAAAATACTATACTGTCCATCTACTTAGTTTACCTAATTCTCCCATCTGCTTTTGTTATTTTCTTGTCTTTTTACATGGAATGTATGTCACATTTGGCTGTTGCAAGAGTTATTTGAGCTCATACTGAGGCTCTTAGCATCCCTACCACTAATAATACATTGTATTCCTTAATTTAGCCTTCACTGATCTTTATTTTGCTCCACACATTTTCAGCATTGCATTTAAACATATTCTAACATTTAAATTTAAATTTTCATTCATATTTGAGTAATCCTCCTGGGAAGCTTTTCTCCATTTCTACACTGCACAGGTCATCGCATTGTGTGTGACATGAACTGTGTTATGTCTTTGATTTAAAAGTTCATTAGACGAAGGGGCTTTGGTGCCCTAAAGGACATATGAACAATCTTAAGCAGATTGAGAATCCTATACTTGGTCTATCATGTTGGTAGCATCATTCCTTGTATATGAAACAGATCTAGCACTGTAATAAATCTAAACAATACAATGAATGTTGAGTTTTCTTCTATTCTGTGATTACTTTAGGTTTAAAAAACTTTATCATAAGATAAACAATGAGCAAGAAGAGTTAAACACCCAGACTGTTGCTAAACTAGCAATTTTCAAAATATTTTAATTAGAGACCGTAATAAGGTTTATATAGTTAGAATGGTTTTCAATTCAAGTCTTCCAGGAATTCTTACATAAACTTAACCTGACATGGATCATTTTTTGAAGCTTCAGGGAAAAGGAGGGCTCTAATTTGGTAAGTTTAAGATACATTCTACTCCGACTTGAATAATCCCGGTTTACCTTGATGAAATATGATTGTAACACAGATAAATATGTATATAAAATCAAACTTTATACAATTAAATGAATTATATAAATCAATGGGGAAATAAAACTACAAAACTATTTGTAAAAACAGCAACTTTTCCTTAGCTCCTAGAGTGGGAAATTATCAGTTCTTGCCATGAAACAGCTGAATAAAAGGAAAATGTGCTAACTCTGATCTTTTGCTCAAGTGCTGGGTGCTGTCACTTAAAACTTCTTGCTATAAAAAAGTGAGAGGAAATTTTTTAGTGTGTGAACCTTGTACTGTGTGACTTTAAATGGCTTATTAGTATTCAAAACATCTTTTGATAAAATGAAATGTGTTAGAGAAAAGAAATTGAATAAAAGAACAAGTTGATGGATTTTTAAAAATTTCAACAGTCAGTGTATGTGATGTTTTTCTCTGTTTCTTTATGCTTATCTGGGTTTCCTTGACATATCAACAATATAAAAATCTAGTCTGTACAACTTTCTTTCAGCAAGCTCTTCCACAGTGATGATATATGTCTTTCACCTTTACAGAATGGCTCAGTCTCTCAGACAGTTTTTCCCTGATGCAGCCTTCAGTAACCTCTTTACAACTGAGTCACAAATCCCTACACACAGGGGATGAACCCACTGACAGGGCCTTACATATGGTAGGGTGAATGCACTGCAATAATTGCTCTGTAATTACATGGTAATTGTTGACCATTTAAGTACATTTAAGAACAGGGTGAGTACTATATAATCAAAGACTAATTATCTGATTATTTCTGTCTTTTAAACTGCAGGCTTACAAGATAAAAAAATTGCAAGTAACATGGTGATTAGTCATTGAACTACATGGTAACTTGAAGTATAATTATGAAGTAATCTTTAGAAAATGTATTTGTATTGTCGTTTTCCTGAACAGTAATTGTACAATAGCTGTATTGCAAAACATATTCTATGAAGTGATAATAGTTAAAAAAAACTCTGATACCTTATGCTAATAGAACATAAATATATATCCAAAATTACACTATTAATTTAAGAAATGCACAAGACATGTAACCAGCATTTTAAATAAGACTTACTATTGTTAGCATATAAAATATAGAAGTGTCACTGCACCTTTTAATGGCTATCACAAAATTTATTTGCATATTATTTAAAAAATATTGTGATAGAGAAAACTCCTAGAGTGGGAATAGAGAAGTAGAATGAACAATTCAGTGTCAAACAAGACAAGATTTCAGATATTGGTCAAATGCACTGCAGTTTAGTAGCTGAACCCAGATCACAAGGGTGGTGCAGCTGAATAGTGGAACAGATGGAATCTATTTTGGAGACGTTTACCTTCCTCACTGTTTGCTACTTGACAAATTCCACCTGGATAACTACACACAGCAATGTGGACACCCTAAGCATGCTTACATAAAATTGTTTTCAAAATTGTTTTCTCAGTCTTTAAGAAGAAAAGAGTACAGCATTTGATCCTGAAAATTGAACATTAGGATCAATACAAGTCATTAGATCCAAAACCAATAGGTAAATTATGGCATAGTGAAGATGAGCAGCCAGAGAAGAGGCCACTGACTTCTGGACATGTTTGGTATAAAAAATGAACAGCAAATATTTTATTGAATAATTCTACCAAAATGAATCTTTACAATCTATTTAGGTAGGAAGCTACATTTTACTAACATGATTGAAAACATCAGTAATAAAAGACCTAAGTGAAACATCATGTCAGTTCCATCATGATGTAATTACGATATATTTTGTATATAAAATTGGAATGGAACTCTGTATGTACTAGAATTCTCATTCTCTTAAAACATATAAAGATCCTTTATGCAAGTAAGTGATAAGAATGATTACAAAGAAATGATAGTATCATTAAAGTTGAGATTGATTACTTTCAAATACTTTATTATACTTCTCAGCACATTTTAAATGCCATTATTACTTTAGTGTTGATATATTATCTCTGAAATATCTATACACTATCTCTTAAATTGTCACAGCTTAACTTAGAATAAGCTTTTTATATTCTTTTGCTTGCTAAGTTTCTTCTCCATGGAATGCTATACTACAATCAATGCAGTCTGAAGTACATTTAAATACTGTCTTATACAATTAGCTAAATACAAATGCATAGTGAAGTGAAATATTATCAGTGGTCACTTATGAACTCAATAATCTTTTAACTTGCACAGCTATTCATGAGGTGAAATCCAGAATAAACCAGAGAAGATGTATTTGATCATTAATTAATTCATGTGTCATTATTGAATTTCCTTTGATGGAGGGCTCATGTCTACATTATATCACAATGTCTATCATCTTTCTGAGACTAGCATATCAATTTATTGACAATAATCAAGTATATCTTTATGAAGTAACTTATATAAATTTTTGGTGAAATAAATGAATCTTTGCATTTCTAATTGTGAAATAACAATTTTATGAACCACAAAATGCAGAATATAAAGATTATTACCCACCTTCCCATCCCCCCACCACTGGCAATCAAACGCAGAACCTTGCATTTGTCAGGCAGGGGTGGCGCCACTGAGCTAAATCCTTGGCCATTTATTTATCTATCTATTTACTTTTAGTAACAGGGATAGAACTCAGGACCTTGTACTTCCACAGCAGGCATAGCGTCAAAAGATAATTTTTAGAATATCTTATTATCTTCTGGAAAGGAATTAATAAGTATTGGGCATAACTTGCCACTCTTTGTATATAATAGCTTTTTCACATTTATTCCTCTGTACATTTCTGTTTTAAAAAAAATTTTATTGTGGTATGATAGACATATATATATATATATATATATATGTGTGTGTGTGTGTGTGTGTGTGTGTGTGTGTGTGCGTGCGTGTGTGTTTGTGTGTGCGTGTGTGTGTGTGTATACTTCACATAATTGGTATGTATCACAATTTAAAATTCTTACCTCCTTCATAGAGAGATGAAAGTCAAACTTTGGACAGGAGATTTAAAACAAAAAAATTTCTAGTGCCGGGTGTGGTGGCTCACGCCTGTAATCCCAGCACTCGGGAAGCAGAGGCAGGAGGATTGCTGTGATGTGAGTTTGAGGCTGAGCTCAGGGCCAGCCTGAACTGCAAAGTGAGACCCTGTCTAAAAAAAAAAAAAAAAAAAAAAAAATTCTGACAGAGTTACATTCTCAGCACTTTGTGATTTTTTTTTTTTTTAAGATGGGCCTCCCTAAGTTATTGAGTTGCCCAGGCTGGGTGTACACTTGTGATCCTCCTGCCTCAGCCTTCCTGAGTGCTATATCTATAGGCAATCGCCACAGCACCTGAGAACCTAGCCTCTATTGTGTTATCTTCCGTTTGCCTGCTAACTAAAGGATTTTGTACAAGAGGTCATGTTTTCTAAAATAAAGGCACTTGCAGAAAATGCAATGGATATATATGAATTAATTTTCTCAGATCATTTTAGTCTATTTCCTTCAAAAGTTGACTTATATAAATGAACTGTAGTCCAGTAATCAAAACTCAAAGCAAAAAAGCTGTTATGTAATTCAGTAAAATGATGGTGATCTTAATCTGCTTCATAACATTGCATAGTAGTATTACAAATATGCTGTGACTCTTTTTTCATTGCAGTATGGATAAATACCTAGAAAAGGCAGCTGGATTCTCAAACATGCGTGCCTATTGCTAAAGAAATTGCTAAAGAAATTGAAAAGAAGAAGAAATTGCTAAACCTAAATAGAATTGCCACTTATTTTGCTTATAATCAAAATTTTTCTGGAAGTGATGGCTAAAAAAATTGAAAAAAATGGTAAGAAAACTAAAAGCATTTAATTGAAAAGAATAAAAATGCTTTCGATTTAGACATCATTATGATCTATGTGGAACCGTAATTCAATGAGCCCAACAAAAATTTTTAGAACTAATCAGGGAAATATCAGGGTCATGACATTCATAGTCAATATACAGAAACCACTCTGTTTGTAAACACTGGCAATGAAAACCTTAAAGCCAAAAGAAAATAACTTCATCTGTATTATTTTCTAAGTCCACACTATTCAAGAATGTGCTTCAAAAGAGTGTAGTTAACTAGTGTGAGAAAATTACACAACTTTGCTAGGGTAGTAGTAGTTCTAAACAAGATTAAAGATATTTCAGGTGAATGAATATTTCCAAAATATTTTATGAATATGACTTTATGAAGTAAAGACCCATAGAATTTTTATAAAAGGGTCAGAAGTATTTTTGACAAATGAAAAGACTGGTATGATAATATATGTGAAAGAGAAGGAACTCAATATTCAAAAGTATTGAGAAAAAATATATAGTCTTCACTCTGCTGTAAAAATTTACTGTAAAAATGTCAGAATCAGGATTGTTAGTATGGGCATATAAAGCAATGGAACAAATTTAAGAGTTAAAGAATGAGTCCTTGCATTATGTCAATTGATACTAAAAAATACATCAAAGTAATTACTTTTATAAATATACTTACACTAAAATAAAAAAGGAAATAAATCACTTAAAGACATTTGCATTACTTCAAACAAATAATAAACTATTCAAAAATGTAATTAGGAAATATTTACAGTTACAATAGTACTAAAAAGATGAATATATGCACAACTAAGCCTAGTCATGAAAATGAAAGACTTGTGACAAAAGACAAGGAAAATTTGATTTAAAATTTTAAAATACAACAAATTGAAAGCTGTCCAATGAATATGTATTGGAAGACTCGATAGTGTCAAAATTCTATATTGTTCAAAATCAATCTATATAATAAGTTCAAACTTTATCTAACTCGGAAGACCTTTATAATGGAACAAGAAATAAGCAGTAGTATAATTCATATGGAACAAGAAAGAGATATAGAGTCAGAACAATTTTGAACAAAGCTGGAGGTGTTGCATTTCCTGGAAGTATCAGCATAGCATAGTGCCAACTTAGTGATAGGGACATACACCAAGGAAAAGAACAGAAAACCCCGAAATTGATTAATAAATAGATAAGTCAACTGATCTTTGGCACAAGTGCAAAAAATATGAAAAAGAGAAAAGAAAATCATTTTAGTAAATAATGCTGAAAAATATGGATATACAAATCCAAAATGTCATATACAAATATTAATTCAAAGTGGATTACAGACAAACATAATATTTGAAGTCATAAAATCTTCCAGAAGAGGGCCAGGGATCTAGCTCAGTGGTTCTGGTGTCTGCAAGTGCAAGGGGACCTGGATTCCCACATACAATACTGAGTGTGGAGACTCTTGCCCAGCAGCAACCAGTACCACATACCACAGTGCCAGGCATGGTGGCTCACGCCTGTAATCCCAGCACTTGGGAGGCAGAGGCAAGATTGCTGTGATGTAAGTTTGAGGCTGAGCTCAGGGCTACCAAAGCGAGACCCTATCTAAAAACAAAAACAAAAACAAAAAAAACCCTTCCAGAAGAAAACACAGAGGAAATCCTCTGGATCTTGCTGATATATAATTACTGGATATGACACTAAAGCATAGGCAAGCAGACAAAGAAGCAAATACAACAAATGTGTAGAATAACATCAAATTATAAAGCTCTGTAAAGAAAAGGGATCAGTAAAGTAAAAAAGAAAAAAAGATATATATATATATATATTTAGTATTTGCATATATATTTAGTATTTATATATATAGTATTTTTAATATATTTAATACACTATATTAAATATACTATATATATTTAGTATTTGCATATATATTTAGTATTTATATATAGTATATTTAATATATTTAATACACTATATTAAATATACTAAATATATATTACATACATATATGCATATCTAATGTATAATATAATATATAATATAATATATAATATGTATATATACTATATAATATGTATATATTATATACATATATACACACACACATACAGACATACATGATGGGACAATACATTTGCCAAGCATATATTTAATAAGTGACTATGTTCTGAAATCTACAAAGAAGTCTTAGAAGTCAATTGCATAGAAAAATGCAATTAAAACTTAAAACATGCTTTGATGATTAGCATCACAAAAAATTTGGAGGCTGAGGTAGGCAAGGATTTGAATAGACATTTTTCTAAAGATAATACAACACTCAATAGATATATATGAAAAGATAGTCAATGCTTGATCATTAGGAAATTGTTAATCAGGATGCCCAACATAAAAAATAAGGAAGGATTTAGTGGGGCTTTGGAAAATTGAAACTATTAAATACTATGGATGGAAATGCCAGTGGTGCATCTACGAGGGCAAATACAGTGAAGTTCTTCAAACAATTAAAAACAGAAGTACCATATGATCCAGCTATAACATTTCTGAGTATGTAGACAAAAGAATGCAAATTGAGGTCTCAGAAAGATGTGTCAAGGCCAAGTCCACTAAGGAGCTATTCACAGTAACCAAGATATAGTAAATTTTCAATGTCATTTCCAGATGAACAGATACTGAAACCGAGCCATTTATAAACATTAGAATATTAATTTACCCTTAAAAGGGAGGAAGTCTTTATAAAAATGCAGATGGACCTGGAAAGAGAAGGACAAATCCTGTGCAATTCCTCTTGGATGATACATCTAGGAAAATCACACACATAGAAACAGCCAATGAAATGCTATCTCCAGGGAATGGGAATATGTTGTCCTCAGTGGTATAAAATATGATACTGTATATGACGTATTGTCAAGATTAGTAACATTTAGAAACAAAGCAAAAAACTTTGAGGTTGGCACATTTGCTAAAAATCAATGAATTATAGTCTTAACATAGGCTAGTGACTTGGTATGTAAATTGTATTTCCAAAGCCTGTTCCAAAAATAAGGCTGAGACAAAAACTTTAGTAAGTTACTTTGAACTTTCATCTGCAAGGTTTTAAAAATTTAGTTGTGTATAATTGCAAATCTGATGTAGTATGCAGTCTTCTTGAACCCATGGTAATTCAATAATAAAAATCATGTTTCTAGAAGCTCCACTCAATTCCTCAAATAGCAAAAGAAAAAGGTATATTCTTAGGACATTCTTCCACTCACCATCACCCTACTGATTTACTTCAGTATTTAATCAGGACCTGGAAGTGAATATTATGTTTTTAACTGAATGTTCACAGAATGTGGACTAGTTTTTACAGGGATCCACTTCAAGGGAGATATCCAGAGATTTTCACTACTGATTATATTATACTTCTTTAATTCTCCATAGTAATTTTCAAAATGGTTTTGAATGATATCCTACAATCTGAATATTCAGAGGATAAGCACCAAAAAGCATGAGGCTAGCCTCTCTCCTTTATGTACCACGTACAAGTACCTTTGTTACCTCAGTGTGTGCATTTTAATGTGATAGTTGTTGGCACAAATTATACTTTGGTCCTTCCAGGTGTAGATAAATAATATGCCGGAGTTAACAATATCACTCAATAAAGGAATTCGCTCATATATCACTTTAGGTGTAGTATTAGTTACTATCTTTGAAACTGTTGTTTCAATACTTTCAGCCAATATGTGACATATTTACTATGAAGATGTAATTTTAATGATGCCTTAGATGTGTTGATCTTTTCCTTGCCTTTGGCAAAAAATAATAGTAATTTATTTGGCAAATATTGTATGACAATTGTTCTAAAATAACTCAATTGGTTTACAAGACAGGTTATTGTGCTTTGTTTGAAAATTAAACAAAAGTTCATGACCCAAATTGGCAGAGATGGCTAACTTAAAAAGCTCTGGGGTAAGTTAAAAAAAAATCATTGCTTCAATAAAATCTCATTTTAAAAGATTTTTATCTTCATAATTCCTATCATACTCTTCTGTTTTGTCCATTTATGCAAAGTTATCACACTTCATAATCTAGTTATCTGAGAATATATAGATTCACCTTCTACAATTAGGAATACAGTTTGACCCACCATTTGAGTTAGAAATCATGAATAATTTGCTCAGTGCTTTTATATTCCATTGATTTGTTTTGAGCTTTTACTTCATTTTTCAAGAGTTGTAGATGAGACTCAAATAAATGCCAAAATACCAGCTTGGTATTTAAAGCATACAAGCAATGCCATATAAATAATATGGGATTAAATGAGAGGAAGTTTAGCATGTCACATACTGTGTTGCGAGGCAAACTGGTCAATACTGTCTTTTCAGAATTGGTATAACCTTATAATAACTATGAACCATAAAAATGGTAACTACCTAGTATTTAAGCTTACCTAACACATATGGACAAACCTATATAATTGTGTTTCAGCTGAAGCTATCAAACAGCTTGTTCCCAAAAGATCACAAGGTCCATGCATAGTTCAGGATTAGCGCTTTGAGAAACACTTCATTAAGAACATTACATTTTTTTCTTTCAGATTAATTTATATGACAAGCAATACATTTTCAAGGTTTGTGAGATTCCTTCCAAACCAAGGAAATCCAAGAATAAACTGAGTGGCAACTGAGCAGGGTGGTGATAGATATTCTGTGCTGGCCAAAAGGAAAATGAAAATCATCACAAAACTGCTATCTTCAGTACCACTGTACTTGGGATACACACCCAAGTGCTTCTATATTGTCTGAAAAGCATTGTCTGTATCTTGCCACTTGTGGAACACATCATGTGGAACAAGAATGAACCAAATTCCCTGAAGATAAACACATAATAAACACATGGTATATCACTGAGATACCACCAAAAAAAAAAAAAAAAAAGTCTAGAACAGCACAATTAAAAGTGAGTCCTTGAGTTATGGTTATGGGGGTCTTATTTGGAAACAACAGACTAACATGGAGTTATATCTATATATATGAACATTTGCCCCCCCAAACTCCCTTAACACAGAAATAATGATCTTACTTCGCCTTAATTAACTTTCCTTTATTTCCTCTGAAGTTTCCTTACTGTCACATTAACATCAGTGTTCTCTCTCGTTTATACTGCTGACACTCTCTTCTGTGCCTGAGATTCACATTTTCAATTGATGCTACTAACTCAGAGATTTGGGAAATGTCATTGCCATAAATTACCCTGTATGCCCAGCTGTGCTTTTTCTGAGCACCCTGAGATATCTAATATTGCCATCCTAGTAAACCTGTTCTATTTCACTGTACCACCATGTTAGATCATGGAAACTACACTGACCTCCAGATTTCTTATTGACTTTCTTGCCTCCATTTTGATCAAATTCAAATAAACTTTCTGGTTTCAGTCAGTTTATTCTTCCCCAAACCATATGTCTGTCAAATAGTCAATTTCTTTTCTAATCTTCCAACAAGTTCCGGGAGGATTACATGGGAACTTCCAGATTCATGATGATGATTTTCAAGTTACTTCTCACTACACTTTTCCAACTCTCCTAGAATCATCTACTCCCCATGAGAATCCATGTCAAACTGCAGGGTTTTTTCTTTTCTTAACAAGGTGTGTATGTCTGAACTCTCAACTTTATAGGTTTGCTCACACTGTTCATCAAACCACCCAGAACTGGCCTTCTTTCCTTTATCTCTATTGAATAGCTCAACCTGTTTAAATTGCCCTCAGAGGAGGAGCTATTCTGCTTTGTTTTACTGGTTGTGCATTTGAGCACTTTGTCTAGTCACCTGAACCAACCTGAAACTTCCCACCTCCAACTGGCAAAAGAATCCACAATATGTTTAGAAGCTTTTGCACATATGTTTAGGAGCTTTTGTCTGCCAGGGGTCCACACAGTTACAATTAAAACTTTCTTCTTTGATGAGTACAGTGATGAAGAATATCTCTCTGAGTCTTCAACCAGGCCCAGCATCTCCCAGGAGATAGCTAGCTCAGTTACTAATCACAGCAGCAGGATTTTATAGAAATTTTTATGTACTAAAAAAAAAAAAAATTCCTATCTTTGAGGCCACACCCTCCCCAGATCTTTACTGAGAACCTCAGGAGTTGCATTTCAATCAGCTTTGCTATAATGGTTTAAGAAACAATGGAAAAGTCAACTGGGGCCATTTAACAATTTTGAAATAAAGATAATGGCCATATTTGTGTACTAACCAGTTATACATGCTAAGCTATAACACATTACCTCTCTGTATCATTTTCTTCTGTTTTAAAAGTGTTAGAAATTGAATCAATTTCTAATACCTAATGATGAACAAATGTTCCTTTTATAAATGCTACAGAATGTAAAGGATATTTTAATTTATAAGATCTAATTATAACAGACTAAGAAGACTTCCTAAAATAATTTTTAAAATCTTTGCCTTTTTATATTGATTTCCCAATGCCAGCTGCCTGGACTTGGGAAAATTAACGTTCATGAACATTAGTTTTGCCTTCCATGGGGTAAGAATGATAGACTTGCTCACAGCCATATGCACAAAAGCAATACTATTTCTGAAGCATCCAAAACAAACTCTCACACATAGAAGCTTGTAGTTATTGCTCCAATTTTGAAGATTGAGACTGCCAGCTCATGAATACTACCATCAATTCTTAAAGAGTATGTCCCAGGTATCTGCATACAACATAAGCGTTCCAAGCAATAAAATAAAGGAAAAATTAAAAAAAAATTGTAAAACAGAGTATCTCATGAACACTTAAAATAATTTAATTATCATAAAAATTTAGTAGTTAAAATTTCCTTTCCACTTATTGTTAAGCATATTTCTTTTTATTAGTATAGCATTTTTGCTTCTTTAGAATTTAATCATTAGGTCAAAAATTCAAATGATCATGGGTAATTAAAATATTTTAGTTACAGCTGCAAGACAATTATTTGGCAGGATAAAAGTCACATATATCTATTCAGAGTACTTCTAAAGCATAGTAGAAGAAAGCTCTGTGAACAATACTGTTTATAAGGTAATGCAAGAAAAAATAAATTGCTTCAATGCCTTCAGACCAATGTAGACATAGTTAAAGAAACCATCAAGTGAAAAGCTCATATGATGAGAATTAAAATGTCAATTTGCATGATTGTGTGTTTGGTAATGCTTTTGCACTGCGATAGATTTCATCAACTTCAAAGTTATTTTATCAAGAAATGTATCATGTACTAGCACAAATTCTCAGTGGTGAATGCAATCATAATGTATATATAAAGTGTACCAATCAAATCAATTAAAATAAGACTTGTATTGATTATAAGGCAAAATGAATAAATCTAAAATACAAAATCAATAAATCCAGATAATGGAAATATCCAAATCATAGAAATTGAAAGATCAATGGCAGATATTTGTAAATTTGCTTATTTTTGTGTATAAAAAGTCAATGAGATTTCTATTTTCATGAGTCTCCAACATTGTAAAATGTGATGTAAAGTTCATCATCTACAGGAAAACAACTGAGAGCATTGCTCTTCAAAAATAATATCTAAATTAAACTATCCATGTTCATAATCAGATGGGTCATGAAAAATTTGGCGGTCTGAAAAACAGTGGTGATGATAATATTTGACATGCTGTTTTTGACAGACAAATTCTTACAGGACAGGGTGTTAAATTCCTTAATGGTGTTGTTTTCTCTTTGATAAAACCCATCTTTGCTTTCCAGGCCGCTCAGACTGTGTTTTTCCCTAATAAGTCAATTTTCTTTCTCTGCTTTCTAGGCTTCCTCCCAAATGTCAATTTTCTCCCTCATTCACTCCCACTTGTACTTTTACTGTCAGATGCTTCTTTGTGTCAGTGCCAAAATATAGCTTTTAAAAAAAATTAGTTTTTAAACACTCCCATTTCCTTTCTACCTGCGGCTGTTTCCTCCTTTCTATCACTAGCCTCTTCGCCCTGCTTCTGTGTGAAATGTTTTATCTCTGCCAGAATTTTCTAGAATTTTCTTTTCTTTCTCCATTTCTTCCTATCCATCCAGAGTGTGGTACTCATCGGGGTGTGTGTGGCTATATTCGAGTTTCCTTAGAAACCGTCAGAAATCGAGAGTGGACATACAACTTACTTGATTGAGGAAAAAAGTGAGATAAACCAAAAGGACACTTGTAATTGTCAGCCAAAACCATACAGTCAGTCCTGATGATTAACATTCAATTTGGAGTCAGTGAAACAGGATGATGCACTTCAGGGAATCCTAGAGACAAGTCTGACAAATAGTAGAATAAAAAATAATGCATTGCTTTTAATGCACTCAGAATTTTGGAAATTGGTACCTTATAAGGGGATGGTGCCATGTTTTTTTTAAAAATGAAAATATGTAAAAATTGGTTTAGCAATTTGATGTAGTATGGTGTAGGGTGAGGAACATATTATTGGTGGCACTAGGAAAAGGTGATTACACAGGGTACATATGGGTGGAACAGAAGTAGGTTTTGTACTTAAATATTCCTATGTATATGAAAAGAGGTCAAAAATAATGTTTGGCAGTGATGAGTTTGGAAAGACAGTCTGAGAAATAGGCAAGTAAACAAAAAATGGTGAGTTTTCAAGAAGGAACAGAAGCATAAAATTCATTCATTAAGGCTGGAAGAGGAAACCTCTTTAGTGCCATGACATTAAAGATAGAGGGCAGGCAACTTTAGACAGCAAAAGTAGGTGAAACTGGCTTTTTAAAGAACAACAACAGAAGTACAGATTCATTTACTTCGTCCAACACTTGCTATTTATTAAAGTGCCACAGAAAAAGGACATAATCTTTTTCCTGGTTAGAATTTCGTTAAAGTACATGGGTAAGAAATTAGATGTATGGTGGTCAGTATTTGATCACTAAAGATGACAGTGAGGGGAAGAAAGTAAGACAAAGGTGCTCCACCACATTGTACTCTCAAGTAAAACGAACTGTGGATGTTAGTATTGGACCACATGGCAGATTGGGTTTGACCAGAGAAAAAGTCATTGATGTTTCTGAAATATACTTGCAAAAACAGCAAAAGAGTTCATGACTCTACAAGAACCAAGAAACTACACAGAAGTTTGACAGTTTGTGAGCAGAAAGTGCACTGAGAAAACACAACTTTCAAAGACACAATAGCAAGGTCTACATCAGATATAACTGAAGAGAAGGATTTTTTTTTAAAGAAAAACTAGATAAAAACAAGGACCTATAAAGAACAATGAAAATAGAAGATCACTAGCTTCCAGCAACCACCACACATTTCAGAGTTAGACATCTTAAAGCGTGTTCAAAACATGTAATATCTGCTAGATGACAACAATTCCACCATTCCTTACTTGGAGCAGTTATTTTGGTCATCTTGTTCTCAGTCTGTCATCAAATACTGATTAAGAAAGAGAAAGACAGCTTGTTATTTTTGGTTGTACTTCTCCAGCTCACCAAAGGGCATGTGAAGAACTGAGCTAGATTCCCAGAGTACAGGGTGTGGCTGGAGCTACAGACAATGAAGTGGGGCTTGGAGACTATTTTTTTGAACAGGGCATGAGTGCATTGGCTCTGGGACAGAGACTGAACGGAGTATTTTTCCACTCTAAAAAGTTGACTCTCGTTGAGTGTGGACTTCTTTTAAGCAATCAAATGTGATTGCTGTCAGAAGTGATTAGTATCAATTTGGAGTAAAAGCCTATAAAAGTTACTGTTGAATTTATCATTTTCTTGTTACTGTTTTCAAGGGATGGAAGATGGACCAGAGAGGGATCGCTCTCATCAGCTTAGGCCATTTAATCAGAGCTGCACAACTGAGTCCCTCCTCACCTGTGATGGATATACAACAAAAGCAAAAAGCAAATGTTGAATTTTTAAAAGTCCAAAACATTGTAAAGCTTTTTCTAAGTTTATTTTGAAAAACAGATAATCCTTTTGTACAAGTTTTATTCTATACTTTATCTACTACTAATTTTTATACTGCAAAAATGGTGGTGTCACAACTAAAAACTTCATTTTCTTAAAAAAATAAGAGAGCCCTTTTATTTGGTCTTAGTTTGCAAGCTTCTACCTTTCAACTTTTTGTACTAACAGCTACTCAAAGCAACTATTCCTCTGAGTTTGAATTAAAATTGATCATACATATCTCCTCCTCCTCTGAAAATCCACAATAAACCTGTTGCATCTTGTGCCAGTGAGTAGTAATTTAGTAAGAAGAAATAAGGCTTAATTTTCAAATTTGTCATTTTTGTAAATACAAGGAAAAGGATAGGCACGTCTGCTGTTCAAGTAGAAACGATAAATGAGATGAAATGAAAATATATGAAAATTATATTATGATAAATGACTAAAGTATTAAGATGAATTGTTAATCATTACTTAGCAAATTACAACTTTTATATGGGGAAAATAATACCTTACATATATAATGAATAATATTACACTTGGGCTAATATGGTTGTAAGTTAATTATAGACTACACAGCTGATTTAGTTTCATTTACCTAAGGAGCTGTTCTGACCCTGTTGCAGATTAATTACATCTTCAGGAATACACTCTCATTTATCAATGTCACTTGTAGCATTATAGCTTCTAGCAAGAGTGAGGCTTTTTTTAATTGTTAAAAAATTCCTTAGCTGTGGTACATTTTGCACGTTTAGTCATTAAAAGCATATGACAGCTAAAACCAGGTAAGATTAAATTAGTGATGGAACATTAGGAACGTTCATGTCTCAGAAATTAAATGACTGTAAGGAAATGAGGATTGTGTTAAAATTGCTCAAGTCAGGCAGAGGCCTCTCCCGTATGTTATAGAATTTGGGAAAAGAGTTTTTGTTCTGATATTAATGCTTGAAAGCTTCTTGATACATTATGAAATCCTTAACATAAAGTAGTTAATCTTTAAATGTTCTTAATTACCAAAATTATTAAAAGTGATAATATAAGAGATTTATTACATATATATTATAAATTAATGTATTTACACATTAAAATATTGTGAAAAATTTATTGTAGTTATTTTATATAAAATGAAACAAAATGAGTTTTAATAATTTTTTTTGTCTGTGATGTTGATTAAATTCAGGGCCTTGCAGTGAGCTACATTCTTCTCCATTTATTTAGTTTTTTTTAAATTTTGAAATGAAATTTCACTGATTTTCCCCTAGCTAACCTTGACCTTTGAATCCTCTTACCATAACTACTCAAAGATTCAGCACATTAATCATCTTTCCTTTCACTTGAACCATCGCTACAGTTCTGGTTTGGTTGAATATGGTGAAATAAATCTCGAGACGCTCATTTTTTATGAGGCTCTTCTCTGGCAGAGGTCCCAGGGCCTTTCTTTGAAAATGAAAGGTTTACACTTTTGCATCCTCAATCCTCCTCCAAAAGATGATACTGATTCCAGAGATGCCCTCCAATCATCTTATTCTCCCTATGAAAATGCTTGATTTTGCTTTAGTAGTACTGATTTCTTCAGCAGCTATCCTACTTTGACCTCGACTTTATGTATGGTAACTTTCAGGTCAAAATTTAATTTTATCTAGTTTTTCTGCTGTGCATCTTCCCTTTATTATCACTCCAAGTCTGCTTAAATTCAGCCAACAGTATCAATGCCACTGCCTCAACTTTGGACTCCCTGGGAATTTCCTATGCTAGATCAATTAATGACTGCTTTTAATCTCAGTTCACTGTCTCAGTATAGAGGTTAAAATAGATAGCTTTTTCTAGAGTGTAACATACAAAGCTCGTACTGAACTTCCAAAAGAGCTACCATTCCCAATGAAATCCTCATGAACTTGGACACTACTGTCTGTATTCCTATTACCATTCTATCCTCTGCACTATGACCAGAATAACTCAAAACTTCTGCCCAAGGCATTCCAAGGCCACTCTATTCTGAATCGCCAAACCTTAGGCCATGTTTGAATCACAATAATATAAAGAATAATTCATAGGATTTTAGGGATAAAACTGAAATACAGGGTCTGTTATTCTTGTTACATGATATATCTATTTGAAGGAATACCCACTTTTTTCTCTTTTATGTTTTAATGTATATATTAGATATCATTGAGTAGAGAGAAGGATACTTACTTTTTTTGTTGTTAAATATACCTATTTAGTACAGAGTTTAATATGCTCAATGAACAAAACAGAAATAGGATTTCAATGCAAGAAAATACTTGGAATCAATTCACCACAAAACTTTCTCAGCAAAAAAATAGTTCTGAGGCATAGTTACCACGTATTTGAGATTATCATTTTATGATTAATATAAACATTTCTTGAGATAAATTTCTTCTTATGCTCTCTGAACAACAATAGAAAAAACACAGAGTGTTGCTTTAATCTCACTGTAAATTTCCTCATACAAAGGGAAAAATTATTCAGGATATTTTCTTTATGCTTTGAACATTACAGAAAGACATTGGATGATGGCTGTTGTACCACTCACAGCTTTTCAACTTCTCAAATGTAGAATCTAAATGTATAGCAGTTACCAATGATGATGATAAATAAAACCTTTGTAACTTCAGTAGAGTGAGTACTTACAATATGTTTAAAAGTATAAAATTTTGAGGGACTATGGGCACTTGCTGTTCTGACATTTGTTAGAATTTGAGCCATAAAGAACTTGACTTATTATTTTATTTCACTAATTCTTAAGAACTACATCCTCTAACTCCTGAGGGAAGTGTGGCAATAGACACAAAAATAAATTTTTTGCCAAAAATAAGTGCTCATGGAATCAACTTATTTCCCTTTTAACTACTAACACATCTGTCTTGCTTTTTATTATGGTATCATTATTATAATTATTATAATATATATAATATAATATATAATAATATATATAATTATTATAAAACATTTAACCTACCAAAAGTAATTATAGATGTTAGGATATATGTTAGCAACTAGCACACAGTTCTGTAATTACAATACTACACTGAGATCTAATAAACCACTTTTACACATATCTGTATTATCTTTCAAATTTAATTTGGGGAGAATAAAATTTATAACTCATTTTAACAGAGCATGCACGAATACAGTGATAAAACTTAGTGTTTTAACCACAACCAGTGTTAAAATAATGATTTTTTTTTTCTGAGACAGGGTCTCACTTTTATGGTTCAGGCTGGCTTTGAGCTCAACTTTGAACTCTCAGCAGTGCTCTTGCCTCTGCCCCCTGAGTGTTGGGATTACAGGCGTGAGCCACCACACTCGTTACTGTGGTATATGGTTCTGATTGCTGGTGGGCGTGAGTCTCCAGGCCCAGCATTGTTGTATGTGGTTACTAGGGATAGAACCTGGGCCCTTGCACTTGCAAGGCAGGTGCCAGAACCACTAAGCTAAATCCCTGGCCCTAGAATAATGAAAGTTTTAAGCACACCACTTCTTATATAAAATATACCAGAGATCATCTTTGCAACTGAGGCTGTATATAATTATGTAAGATTAAGATGTATGAATTCTGTGCCTTACCTCCTAAATTGCCCAGCCTGAGTCAGAAGAGCCCATGGATCTTATCCATGGAAATGCTTCCCCTATAATAAATTGGATCTGCTTCTTGACATCTAAAGATATTCAGCACAGGATGGTGCTCATGTCAGACTGTATTAGTCCAATGCTGTTTTCCTTACATGGGGTATTGATTTTGTAGCAGCTGTTAATCATCACAGTAAGCTCCAATTTGGACACTCCTCAATGCAGAAGTCAGCACTGTGAGCAGATGCAGGCAAGGCAATGAGAATTTCAAAGGCTTCTGGAAAGGTCCTCCAGTGTGTGTAGAAATATCCAGAAACAAATTAGTATCACTCACCAAAAAAGTGAAAGCCAGCATGAGAAAGAAACCCTAATCCACAGAGTTTTTCTGAAATCAGAATTGAGTCTCTGCTCACAGTAGAAACAGTCTCCAAATCTAGAAGAATCTGACAAAGACAAGTTGACTTTTACTGCACTGTGTATATTACCACCCAAATGTCCTATCAAACAGATATTTGCATGGTCGTGATATACTATCTTTCAGCCTAAGTCAGTCACTAAGAGCCTCTTATTCTGCCAGGGGAGAGAAAATATGATTACTTAATTCTCATAACCATAAATTTCAAGTTAGAGGAGTAGCTACTGATCAGAATTCCTCTCATTATCACTCTCACTTACATTCCACATTCCCCTCATCTTACTGCAAATCTAAAAGAAGTATCTTAACTGTAGAAACTTAGTGGTGATCACAGAATGATTCAGTAGGTAGAGTTGTTTTGTCTGTTTCATTTCAAGGTCAATAAAATTGTGCTATTAATATGGTCAAATTATTGTTAAAGAGTCATAAAATAAATATTTTAAAAATCTGTTGAAATGGATATAAGTTTATATACTAATATTCCTCTCTCCTTGTTATGCATTTTTCACCTGCACCATGGTACACAATGCTTTGGTAAGCAATGTGTGCAAGGGCAGGCAAATTAATATTTAAATTAACTTCAAACACAGAACTTTTTTTCTCTATGTACAAAGGAAAAAATGAGTATTTTTGCATAGTGAGCTATCGTGGAACATGGATTTTATATCTCAGATGTGCTGGCATTCTACCACCATTTTATCCAGATAGTCATCTAGCTCAAAGCCACAAGGATAAGAATGTGACAAGGCAGGGTCAGTTTTATCATTGACTGGGAAAGCCACAGCTATCAACAAAACCAAAAGGGCTGCAAAATAAAATTAATGAGCTGCAGACTGGAAGCTAATTAATACTGGGGCCCTTGAGACCTTTGAAAAGTATAAGCCCCAATCCCTGCTGGGAGATAACCAAGGAGGAAGGTTATCTTTCAGAAGCAAAGGGAAGAAACAAAATAACTAGAATTTGCCAGTCAGCTCAGTACAGGTGAAGTCAGAGTGGGAAGTGTATCAAATAATGGGGTCTTAGATTAAAAAAAAATAAACCCTATCCAGCTTTCAAATACTGTACACTGTGCCATTTTCTATGAGAAAAACTTCTAATTTTTTTGCTATTTGAAATACACTTGCTTATGGTCTGACACCTATGAAAATGCAAGTTAGTGAGAGTGAGTTTGCCTCCCCAATATTGTTTCCCTTTCACCTCTCAATGCTTAAAGAACCTCCATCACATGGGATAGTAAAGACTGTGGTTGCATACAGGAATGAAGACAAAAGGAGAAAAAATATGCACCATGTGACCAAATCAGAAGAGGAGCCCAAGTTAAGATGTGATTGAGGCAAATAACACGGTATCAAATTTCAAATTGTTATTAAAACAATTTACAAGAAGAAAGGGTTAAGAGTAGGGTACGAGTGCATGTTTGAATGAGAGTTTAAGCATAGTGATAGGGCTTTCTAGACAATTAAATTCCCTTGATTAGTCCTGTGAAGTTTTAAAGATCACCCATTTTCCCAGCGCATTTTAAAATTTTACGAGAAGCTGAAAATGTAAATGCACTCTAGAATGAATGATGAATTTTGTGGAATAGAAAATATTCAAAGGAAAGGGGTAGGGGAAAGCAATGAGAGGAAAGAAAAAATATGATCTTAAAAAAAGCATATGTATATAGGGAGAAGTGGCTGTGGGTAAGGCAATGGATAAACATGAAAATTAATTCATGTCATGTATTGGTACAAATCCCCAATGTTGAGTGTGATGAGTATATAAAATGTACCAATAAAGAATGCAATTAAAAATTAAATTGAGTATAAGGAGCAAAACTTCCTCTTTCTCTGTATCCCACATGTCAGAGGTGAGCTTTGCTGACATTTTAGTATATACATTTGAAGACATTTTAATATGTCTTTAGAGACAGAAAAGCTCTCATATTTAATGGCTGTTGTATCTAGAACAGTCACCAGCTGTTGGACACTCACTCTGAGAACTTCAGGAGTTCCTACCTCTGGCTCCTCCCGTAATCATCTTTCCATAGAATTTAAACTGTCCTTTTTCTCTTATGAAGGACAGGGGAAATTATATTTACATAATATTTTCTTTTGTCACTTTATTCTCCAAGACCTCTTTTCTAATTATATTTAGCTTTGGTACTGACAAACATTTAGGCTTTTCCCAATTTTCTGCCTTTACATATAATTGGCGCATTCACTTTTGTATTATTTCCTTCTGTAGAATAGAATTTTAGAAATAAGTTTGATGAATCAAAGAATATTCACATTTTAAACATGTATATATCTCATCAAATTAGTCTCCAAAAGATTATTCACGTTTAGAAGGTCATAAAACCATATAAATTAGAACATTTAAAAAACATATCCCTATTAGATACGTGTAATCTTTATAATTTTCAACAATTGGAAAGGCAAAGCATAGTAACTCATTGTATAATTCTACATTGCATTGTGAATTAAAAATATTAGGGATATTTTATTCATTATAATTATTTTTCAGACAGTTTATCATGCTGTAGATGCTTATTTTATAAGTAAGAATTTGATACTTTATTAACTTCATGTTTATTATTTCTGTTGCAAGTGTTTTTTGTTACATTTAACTCTGAATATGTTTAAATATAAATTTTTCTTTAAGTAGACACTAAGAAGCCTTAAATGTAATTCCTGTCTCCTAGAACAAGTTTATCCGACTTCAAAGTGATAGTAATATTCTTTCACATTTTATTGTAACATCTTCTAGTATATTGCTTCCACTTGTCTTTTTCATCTAAATTGATATACATTTCACATGAATATGAAATAGAAATGAATTTATTTTCATTTCCATGGAAAAACAATTCTGTCACCTGATTTGTCATGCCTTTTATCCTCACTCGATGAGCTGAATTATAAAATTCTACCAAATATTATATACTTTTCATACCTGTAATTTATTATTGAGTTCACTTTTACAGTCAGCTGTATCTACGTAGCTTTAAATTTTTGTATCACTTCATTTTAGTATTGTAACTTGACGATATTTAGTACTTGAGAAGGGAATGAACCACTGAAGAACATTAATTATTTCAGAAAATGATAACAGCATCTTTGTTCAGTTGCAAACTACAATTAATCAGGAGCAACCACCAGTAATCCTATTAGAATTCTCAGTAGCAATGGGCTAACTGTATAAATTAATTTGGAAAGAACTGACCTGCTAATAATGTTACATCTTCTCTTACAAAAACATGAGATAAATTATAATATTCAAGGATTATTTATAACTTTGCATGACATTGGTTTTCCCCGTACAAAATGAGTTTCTTTTATATTAAAGGAAACCTTGACATTTTATAGATTTCCTGATATTGTTGACTAAATTTGATTCATTATAATAAGTCATACTATTAAGAAAAGTTATAAGGTTTAGAAAGGAATCCACTTAATATTCATCATCACGTATTGCTTTACCAGTTTTGACTTTAGCTGTTGAAATTTACTGTGTTTGGGTATCACCTTCATATACTAATAACCTCATCTTATATTTAAATATATACAGCATTTAAATTTTTCTTCATGAAATTAGCTCACTTTAAAAAATGTTGATTGGAATAATGATAGAAAAGTTTGTCCTTTTTCTGATGTTATTTGGAATGCCTCCAGGATGCCACAACTAATGTAATTAACAAATTATTTATAGAATATATTGCACATCTTTATAATTAGCTTTTAATTAGAAAAGTGGAAACCTTCATTTTTATTTAAATTCAGTAACTGTACTAATTTTGACTGATTTTGGCTTAATGGAAATAAACCTTACTTGATCAACAAGTGTTTGCTTTTAAATATACTACTTGAACATATTTGCTAATTTTTCTGTTTATAAATTTGTATTTAAATTTGCATATAATTTTTCTTTGGGAGCATGTTCATTAAATATTGATATTGAGTATTCTACCTATGAAAATAAATCAGGAAAACTTTGCACTATAATCTTTAATCTGAAAAACTGTTTTAATAAGGATTACTTTAGTATGAAGGACACACTGAATTTACCTTCCCTTTAGGAGTTCTGTCACAAAATTTCACTTTTCTCTTTCAGTTTCATCCAGGAAACAGCAGTTCTCAAATTGTAATAAGAAATTTGGGCCTCTTATCTGAAAGAAAATCTGTGAATGCTGCAACCAGTAGTAATTTGGCGACATGAGGAAGCCTTTGCACAGTTCTGCTACATGCTTGTGTTTGAGAACCCCTGGCTCAAAAATGCTACTCCTGCCTCTTCAGCAAATTTTTGAATGTTTTTATATTTAGATGGAAAATGTTCCATTTCTTCTGCATGACAAAGTTCACTGCCAGAAATGAACACATGATATATTCAAAATTATTTAAATATTTCCCTCAGCTATGCATATATCTTTAAATTTATTATGCTCTATTTGTTTTTTTCTGCTAAAAATTCTTGCCAGAGTTTTTCTGTATTCTATTTATTTATTTGGAAATAAAGAACTCTGGGTTTTGTACATTTGGCTCTCAAACCTTATGTACTTTGTTGTTAAATATAACTAAACATTTTTATTTTGTGACTTACTTCAATGTTTTCAATTTTGAATGTGTACATTTTTGAGTAATAAAGCTAAAAAATTTTCTCTGTAAAATTTTGCCATAGCCTATTGCTTTTTTATTTTTTTGGCAGTACTGGGGATTGAACTCATGAACTTGGCATCACCAAACTAAATCCCCAGCCCTCCTACTGCTTTGGGATATGAACTCTCTCTCTCTCTCTCTCTCTCTCTAAATATACATATACATATATATATATATATATATATAATTTATATAAAATATAAATTCAGCTTTAAAAAATTGAAATCTTTATTGGTACATTACATATACACATCATGATTGCACTCCACAATGAGAATTTGTACCAGTATAAGACACAACTTAATTCTCATTTTTTCCCATAGCCCTACCCACCCTACCACACCCCTATATACATAAAATTTGTTTCCTTTCTTTTTTATTATAATCTCATTATTTTCCCCCTTCACCCTATTTCACTTTGAGTATTTTATATTTCACAATATATAACATACAATTCTAGAACTCATTTACATCTTTATTTTCTCATATCAGAGAAAAAATGTGATATTTACCTATCTGCGACCCATGTATTTCACTTTTGAGGATATCCTCAAGGTATGTCCATTTAAGTATAAATTACTCAAACATCATTTTTCATGGCAGAGTTATAAATTCAGCTTTTATTTTCATTTTGTCTTGAGAAATTATTTAGAATAATGTGTAGCTGAAATCTTTCAATTTTTCAATATTGTTTTAGCTTCTGGTATTATGACCAAATAAATTTTCATTAAAATCCTTTTACATTTATACTGTAACAGAATTAAAAATTTTAAAATAATTTTCCTGAAATATTGTTTTAAATTTCTGGCTACTTTATACATCATTTTCAATAATATATATTTTGATTTTTTACTTGTTTGCTTCAATCAAATTTCCAAAGTGTGCCTTTTTATAGTTTTTTTCACAAGAAATATTTTTAGATGTATCATCGCACCTTGTCTGTAGCTATATCTATATTAGTATATCTACCTATAAAAATCTATAGCTGTTGGGTGTGATGGTGCAGGCCTATAATTCCAGCACTCTAAAGGCTGAGGCAGGAGGATCACTGCAAGTTCAAGGCCAGCTAGGCAACATAGCAAGTTAAGGACACCCTAAATTGCCTAATGAGACCTTGCATCAAAAGAAAAATTAAAAATCTATAGGTACTTATATTCATAGTTACATATTTTATTTAATATTACAGGATACATATGAAATATATTTTCATTTCTATGTATTTATATATACATGTTTTACCCTAAATCAACATGAATAATGTCTGTGTTATAATTAAAATGTGTGTCAATAAATGTTCCCTCTTAGATTATATTATCCTTAGACCTGATTTCTTAGGGTGAATATTAAGCTCCTTTTTTTGAAAATGAAGAGTTATAAATTTTCCTTTGAAATTTCACAGTATGTTAAGAATAGTATGAATATATTTCCTATATCATTTGCCAATTTCCTTTGAATTTCATCTTGAATCCAAGAATTATCCAGGAATCTGTTCTAAAATTCTCAAATGTTAGGATTTTTAGATCAGCTTTTTATGTACTTCCTATATGATTGAATTATTTTGCCTTTAAGATTCCTACTTTTTTAAACAAAATTAGTTTTCTTTGTGGTCATACAAATGATTGGTTTTCATAAAAATGTCAAGGATGCACCAGATAACATATATCCCATGAGCAGTGTTTCCTGAGGGTTTAAAATCCTCTCAGCTGGGAGGGAAGCACAGAATCTTTACTCAGACACTTGAAAAAGGAAGTCACCCAATCTGTTCCTCAGGCTCAGAACTAGTAGGGACCAACAAGTACAAGGACATGGCTGGCCCGGTTTTCCTTCTTCTGGCTCTACAGACATTTGTCTCACTTAACATCTTGGTAGATTCCGGGCAGCAGGACTAGGAATCCATCTCTTCACTCCACCCATCTAGGGAGAAACCTATGCACTGTTTCTGTACCTGGCCTGAAGAGCCAGGTCCTGTAACTTGTCTCTTTGACTGGGGGAGGTGAAGAGAAACAGGACAAAGATGTTACATTTATTCCTCTCTTCTAGGAAACCTCCAAAAATCCATGCATATTCTATGAAATGTGGGCTAGTATGTGTTCTTTGGCATCAACATTATCTAATACTACTTGCAATGTATTGGTGAGTTTTTTCAAAGAAGAAAAGCCCAGTATTTCCATAATTCTGTTAGTGTAACATATTTCTACCTTCTACATTTCCATAGTACTTTTGGCTAGAACACTCAATGAAATATTATATTTTTCTCTTAAAATCTTCTTCAGCTATAATACAGTCAAGTTGACAAAGCATCTCTTCTTTGGTTTAAACCATATTACATCTCTAAAATCCTCACTGCCATTTCATTCTCCTTTCTTATACTAATTTCAGGAAATTGAATGTAGTGAAGGGTAATGGCGTGCAGATCCTGAACTGAAATCTTTCAGTAAACCCTCTTTGGAGGCAGCTCACCTCCAATGGGAGCAGCCTATTCAGAATATCCTTAGTTTGGGACCTTACTTCTGGGGAAAAAAGCAATATGCTCCTTGGAAATTAGTGTGTCATGTTTATTATAATAAAAAATTCAATCTGTTTTTGTCATCTGAACCTCTTCTGGATTGTGAAGTTATTAAACCTATTGGCAAAAGGCTCCTAATCATTTAAGTGAGGTGGCAGCTGTCCAAACACTGAGATTTCAATCAAGGATTTAAAACATTTGTAGTCAGTGGTAATCTATGAGCTATTTCACCTGGTAGAATGGCACCAGACTCTAGCAGGAACTTGCCTGATTTTGAACTGAGCATCTTTAATTGATTTTGCCCTCTTTCCTTCTTTCCTTTCTATATTATTCTAGGCTATAATATTATAAAATCTGTTCTTATGGCTCTTGTTCTTCTTTTTTATATTTTATGAGAAGGTGTAACACAATGTTTATCCTCTCCATGCTAATGCACATTGTAACACCCAATAGATTCGTGTTTTACCACAGGTTTCTAGAATTTCTTAGCATTGCTTTACCTAAACTTTACACCCAGTGATTAATAAATGTCCCACATTTCCTTCTGACAGCCCCAGTAACCACCATTTCACCCAGGTCTACATGAATTTATTATTTTAGATACTTCACAGTAAGTGTAATCATTCAGAATATAACTATGTACTATTCAGAATATAACTATGAAATAAGTACCTAATCTGTGTCCTTTGTGAGTGATTTATTTCTCATGGAAATATGTCCACAAGTTTCCTCCATTTTATTACAAATTGTATTACACATATTTCCTTTATAATGCTGTTATTCAATTGTATTAATATAGCATGTTTTCCTTATCTACTCATCTATTAAGGGACATTAATTCCCTTCAAAATTATTTACCTTGTATCCCTATCGCTGTTCTAAATTGTCCTTCACATGATAGAGAAGCATTCACATTGTTCTGTACCTTGGACACTGAGAAGTGCATAGAGCAACACAACAATACAAGATCCTGCTTTCAATTCAATTGGACACATATCCAAAAGTAGGGTGTCAGTATTATATGACATATTTGCTTAAAAATTGTCAAGAACATCTCCACTACCTTTCAAAATGGTTATACAATTTGGCATCCCTAAAAACATCATGAGAGTCCTAATTAATTTTCCTCCATCTCTATGAACACTATTTGACACTATTTATTTATTTATTTATTTTGAAAACAGTCATCGTGACAGATATGAAGGTATAGATCTTTTTAAATATTATTTGAATGCCTTTATGATTAATGAAAGTTAGCATAATTTCATGTACCTTTCCATCACTGGAATGTCTCATTCAGAGAAATGTTTGCACAAATCCTTTACCTATGTTGTAAGCAAGCTACTAGTTTTATTTTTGTTTTTGCTACTTAGGGGTGGGGATTCTTTACTTTTTTTTCGGAGACTAGCCCTTTATCAGAGATACGCATATATATACCCATATTCTCTCATTTCATATGTTGTAATTTCAAACTGTTGTCTCCTTTTTTTCCATGAATCATTTTAGTTTGATGTTGTCTTATATATATTTTTTTGTTTCTCATGTTTTTAATGGTATTATTATTATTATCAATAAAGTTTCCTCTTGTATTTTCTTCTAGTATTTCTACTGTCTTCTTCTAAAAGTTTTATGGTTTGGCAATTTGTGGTCTTCTGTGCTTAATTATAAATTTTATTATTGTCTTTTTTCTACTAATAAAATATGTCATCTAGCCCATGTATACAAGGGGGGTTCATAGAGATGACATTGGGTAACTCTCGGAGCATGCATATGAGATGAATTTTCATTTATTTGTTTCTTATTTAATGTATTTCATTGATATTTTTAGTTTTCACAACGCAATTTTTCTTTCTGTTTCTATGCAGTCAATTTCTTATTTCCAATGCTATGGTAAATGGGCTTGTTTTCCTCATTTACTTTTCTGAAAATGCAACTGATTTTTGTGTTCTATGACTTTTTTGAGTTCTCTGGTCAGTATGAAGTATTTTTAATTTGGTCTTTATAGTTTCATCTCTCAAAATCATGCCATAAGTGAAAAAGTGTATGTGTGGGTATATATATATATACATATACATACATACATGTATGTATACAAATGAAAGAGTAATATATATGTATGTCTATATATATATTACACGTGTGTATACAAATGTAAAATAATTATATATTATAATATATAATATATAAGAATAATATATACTATAATATATTATATATATTATATATATATAATTCTTTCACATTTGTATAACTTTTATTTTGTTTACTTATTTAATTATTCTATTAGGGGACACGGTACTACCTTGAAAAGAAGCTCAACTTCTATATGTTAGAGATTTAATTTGACTTATATTTTAAGGAGATTTGGTCTATGGCCAACCATTTTCAAAGAAGAAATCACAGGGCAGAATGGCATGGTGGAATAAAGCTGCTTAGGTTATGGTAGCCAAAGAGCTAAAAAAGGAAGCAGGGCCATAGTGGAAGGAGCGAAGGACCAGGCAAAACCCGCAAGGCCCCACTTCCATGGCCTGCACAGACACACTTAGAAGTGTGTCCTAGCAAATCCCTGGGCAGACTGGAAAACTAATCACCTTGACATTTTCCCCTGAACAATACATTTATAATATTTATCTCAGTCTTTATCTGTGTTTGTATCATATATAAGGGTTGACAAATTATATTTTTAAAAACTCGTTAATATCATTTAATTATACTGAAATATTTTATATTTCATAATTTTAATTTACATTTCTAAATTTATTTCATCTCTCATTTAATTTTGAGCTTAGTTTACTCCTGTAGTTTTGTTGCTGTTGTTGTTGTTGTTTTTGTTATAATGGTAGGTTGCTTATTGAAAATAAAGAAAAGGGGAAAAAATGATCAATGAGTAGCCAGGGTACAGCTAAATGGGAGTGAAAGTTCCTATCAAATGTTATGTAGTAATTTGTTCTAAATTTCCAATTTCTTCTCAATTTGAATTACCTCTTTTTTAATTTCTTCATCCTAAATTGATCTTATAATTAGCCATTTGACCTTGTCTGGCCAAGGAAATGAGGCAGTTTGATACAGACAGAAGCTTAAACTGTGCTTGGACATTGGAGCTTATCCTCTTTTGCAACTGAGAATTGTTCCACCATCAGACAATGAAGTCTTACATCAATGTTAGATAATGATAATAACGTGTAGTCAAGACCATCTTCCTTTCAGTAACCAGAACTAGGATTATGAGTGAGGCGAATGTATGCTCATTTGCCCCAGATAACATGCCGCTGATACCAGAACTATCTAGTTCAACCACAGACTAGTGAATAATAATTACCAAACATAGATAGCTGTTGACTTCCATGGTGATTTATACAGGGACAAATTATTAATAAATACATTTTTTATTTCAAAATGAGGCACTCTTCTGAACCCCGTAGTGAACTGCAGGCTTGAAATTTCCACTAACTTAAGGTATGTTTGTACTCTCCACTAATTCTGTTTGATACAGTCAACATCATTTCAGTAAATGAGACTATTCAGATGTCAAAAATAAAACATCAGGATTTGATGTTTTGAAATGTCATTTACTTCAATGTCCTGGAAATTATGAATTCTTTCAAAAATATTTCTTAACTATGTCCAATTGTGTCAGTATTCAGGGCTTTTCATGCACCACCTGTCTGTTGCTTCATGCAAGCTATTATAAGTTAGCCTTTTTATTTCTGCTCTTATAAATCTCCATATTATTCTCTTAGTAATCACCAAAATGAATTTTTATATAATTGTTATTTTAATTAAACTTCTCTCAGTGAGATGGCAGATTTTCAAAGTGTTTAACAATAAATCATACTGAACCTAAAACTTATTTGATAGATTATTGTCTGGTAAAATTGTGTGTTTATCTTTGCATTTTGCAGCTTATCATCATGAGTCATCTATGATGCTTCTGTTCCTGTGTATGCAAATTTAGTCTTCATTATACTTACAGAGTTAATTATATATAAATGAAAATATAATTATAAAACAAAATTTTTAAGGAAGTAAGTCAAATTGGGATGATTTAACATAAATGTGATGTTGAAAATTCTGTTCTTCAATTACATGTGAAAGACATAATTATGAACAATTTTTAAATGACTTTAAACATGTAGAAGGATTTTATGCTCAGATTGCTTTGACAGCTTTGATTGTTTGCTTCACATTCAGGGAATCATAGATTTCTTATGGAGTGTTGTTTTTACATGAGAGTTGTCAGTTTTCACTAAGTGGCCAATCTTCAAAGAATGGATATTGGCCAGGCTGTCAAGGGCAAGCCAATTCATTTACATTCATAGGCTTAAAAGAACATTTAAAATTATATCTATCATTTATATGACATTTGTTTTAGCCATTTTTCAGGTAATTTCATAGCATCACCCCTGGTAGAAGAACCTCTAGTGCACATAAATGGGACCTCTTGGATGCTTGATTAATCATTCAGTCCCTTCACTTGAAAGTCAGATCCCACATCATAGCTTCCAAACGCCTTTAGGCCAGGACAGCGGCCCTTTCTCCAGTTGTCTTTCATGGATTCACCCTACTCTGCCTCTCTATATTCCAGCTTCACTGATGTAGCAAAACTTTGAAAACATAAAGCTCTTCCTCACCTCGAGCCCTTCACATAGTTATAGCTGCCGCCTGTGTTCTTTCTACACTTTTTAGGTATCCAGTTCAGTACGCTTCAGATTCCATCTTAAATGAATATTTTTAATAGAACCCATTTCTAACTACCAGATCTAAAGTTGCTGTCCCTTATTCTAGGTCAGAGTAGACTGTGCTTTCTTTTACATCGATTATAAACTTAAAAATTTGTTTTTGTGCATTTCTTCTTTAACCAATGCCTTCTTCCACTGCATTCTTATTTTTAATTATGAAGAAACTCATCTCTTTCATTCATTATTATAAACACAGGGCCTAAAAGCAGATTGCTTATTAAATGAATAAATGGAGAACCTACTATAAAGATAAATTAATGACATGAATTTCTTAGTGATACAGTTGTCATACAGTTTTATATTTGGGGAGTTCAATATTTTCTATGCTTGGCCAAATGAAAAAGCAGAATAAAAGCTTGTCAGTAGCTGCTTTTGTAATTGCTTTAATTTTCTATAGTGCCCACCCTCTCTCATTTCACTATCATGTAAATTGATAGAATGTATCTTCTCACTTTTTAAAAAAAGTTTCCTTTTCTCCTGGCAGACAGAAAATGCATTCCTCACAATTAGGGGCAAGGAGTTTCTTTACAATGAGGGGAAGCAAGTTGTTGAGATCTGACCAAATGTTTATAGTGGAAACAATGTTAATTAGTCTTCCAGGTCTGGTTCCTATAAGAAAGGAAACAATAAAACACTCCAATTCTCTGCTTTCTTTTGTCACTTGTTTGCTGGATACAGAAGGTTCTGCATGTCTGTCGCAAGGCAGGGCTATACCATACTGTGTCATTGCCAAAATGAAATAGAACTTCTCACCAAATGTCAACAATTCCTGACATATCATGAGAAGAAGAAGATTTTAATTCCTTATTAGAGTACTGATACCTGTGGGCTGCTTGTGCCACCAGTGTGCAACATGGTGGATATGAAGTTGATATGCCCAAAAATGTGAAGTAAAGCGTTTTGATTGGAAAGCACTTTCAGTTACTGTGTGAAGTGAATATATGAAAATAAACTACTGACAATACAGACTTTGGGATCATGTTGTATTTCAGAGGCAGGGGCTTCCTCGAGTCAACTGCACATACAGTTTATATCCTCACATCATTCTTTCATTTCTGTGGTAATAAAAATTTGAGATGTCCCATAATATTTCAACTTTGATACTTTTTGTCTCTAAGTGTCGGGTTCCGGGGATCTAACTTGCAAGGCAAGCATTCTATATGAAGTTACCCTCATACCCAATAGTACTAGTTTTGATATTTTAAAACATAGCTAGAGATAGATTGTGAATTTTATATTATTTTTGTATAGCTACACCAACTCAGGGGGGAGGAATCCCAGCTGATGAGTATATATCCTTCAGGCAGCCAACTCCAACAAATCTCACCTCCTTCATTTAATTATCACACCTAACTTTAGAAGTGTAAGTATATTCTATTTATTACATATTTCTTTGTTAGATCTTTTTTAGAACTTCCAAAGTAATTCTTTAGCATATCTATCATACTTACAGAAAATATAATTATTTCTTTTTTTCAGCAGGGAAGGTAGTTTCTCAGATTAGCAATACATAGTCTATAGTTTCCCATGAGGTTCTGAGCCAGCCCTACACAAAGCTCCAGGGTTTGTCCCTCACTTGCCCTTTGGTTCATTCAGCCCTTCTTTCAGTACAGTTTTTGCAATGTATTTGTACCATGTCTGATTTACTAAAAAAGTGTTAATCTTTTCCTTATTCTTAAAATTGACATGTTTTGGATTATGTGCAACTTGAGTGTATATGACTGACTAGAAATGATATGTTAAGGGTGGTATGGCTATAGATTGTATAAAAGAAAAAAAGGAAACAGCTTATGTATATAAGGGGAAGGTTTTTAGGGAGGGCAGAGGAATGAGAAAAAATGAAAATCAAGAAGTGTTATGTACACAAAAAAATTCTCAACGCTGAATGTGATCATAATGTTTATATGTATAAAATGTACCAATAAATCATTTTTAAAATAAATGTGTATGACAAAGGAATAAATTTGGATTAAACCCAACTCCAATCTTAACTACAGAGCAAATTAAATAAACAAATAAATTTGCATATAGTGTCAAGCGATCCCATATAAGAACAGAAAATATCTCCATTTTTTCTGATCATTTCTATATTTGAAGAATTTGAATGTTTTCTATATGGATACTATGTATATTCTTTATTAATTTCTAGATGATTTTCGCATGCTTACTATTGTCTTTGTTAATTCGTAGGTTATTGTTATTATATTGGAATACACATAAATATTTAAGTTTGATTTTACATTTGGGGAATTTACTTCATTCAAATATAAATCAAAATATGTTTTCAATAGGGAGTAAATGCATTTTTTTCCAACTAGGAGATAAATATACCATATTTTTCATTTTTTTCTCTACCCCCATGCTGTTTAATTGAAATTCACTTTGTAAATTGATGGAGCTAATTTTGCTATTAATCTGATTAATTTTTTCAATAATTCATCTTTAAAATTTCAGTAATATTCTGTACTTTATGGTTTTGTACTCTGCCTTTTTTTCAGGTTTTTCTATTGAAACTTTTCCATTCATTTCCTTATAAGTCCACTGTTCTCTATTTCCAACTGTTGCATTTTGTATTTAAATATATGCATTTGATGATGTCAGTATTTCTCAGTAGAAACACTATTGATATTTGGAGCCATATAATTTTAAACTGGAGCTTGGACTTAGGACCTTGTGCTTGCTAGTCAGGCGTGGGGCCACTGAGCTACATTCCCTCCCCAAAGAGCTGTGTAATTCTTTGTAATGTGTTTGAAGAGTCATATTACGCACTGAGAATGTTTAGCAACATCTCTAACCTTTACCCTCTGTGTCCAAAATCAACTTTCTTTTAGTCATAGCAATCAAACGCAGGTCTGCCATTGCAAGGTGTCTTCTGGAATAAGCCACAATTACACTCCAGTGAGAGTCACAAGCAACTGGCAAAAGGCATAAAATAAACTAAGAAGTATTAATCCATAAAACAGTGCTGCAGTTTAAACAAGAGCACTCACTGGTCAGTTTTAGGTTTCAACTTTTCGTTGCTTCCCTGGTGCTGTAGTTCACACAGGGTGGACCTAGCCTAGAAAGCACCAGCTTCCTTCTCTGGGTAGTGACATGGGATGGAATCTGAAAACCTCATACCTTAAGAGATGTCAGAAACAGTAGTGATCTCTGAGACAAATGATTTGGGAAGGTCAGGAACACACTGAACTCAATAAACTGGTTGGATGAGCACTTAGCCAAAAGACTAACGAAAACTTAACAGGACATCTCGGGAATGACAATACTAAGAGGCCATGACGAACTGTTACTTATCTCTAGCTAGAAGAAGGCTGTATACATGCTCAGGAGAGAGAAAAGAGAGTCCCAGTTGTCTTCACATGATTGTTTAAAGGAGTGACTGTGGGCATAAGCAGAAGAAACAAGAGAGGCAGAAATACTAAAAAACTGGAATCATCTTATCATTATCTGAATCCTGAGTCCCCAAAGAACATGGATCCACGCAATAATGAAGAGAAAACTCATCAGCTCAGATTGAGTCTGGTTCCCAGTAAATAATTTTGACATGGGGGTTATTTAGGAAACCAGAATCAAAATGAAACAAGAATTAAATAAAAATATGTCCACAAACGTATCAGCACTCACACATGACAGCAGAGCGTGTCTCCACGGGGAGTCAATAAATAAATAAATAAATAATCAAACACAGGCAATGTGAAAGAATGAGAATTTGAAGTTGTTACAACATAGGAAATAAAATTTACAATTTTCAACAGAAACATGAAAAAGAATATTAAAATATATTACATGTTTAGGGAAATCCAAATATGCAAAAAAAAAAAAAAAAAAAAAAACAAAGACTCTTAAGAACTCTATATTTCTGAGCTCTTCCACGGCCCCCAACATGACCTAGCATACAAAAACTTCAAAACAACCATTATAAATATGTCACAGGCTAAACAACTTGAAAATGTGAGAAAGTAAATAGTGACTTTTAAAAGAAAAAATACTAATTAAAGGCATAGAAAATATTTTAAAAAAATGAAAGCTCTAGATTGCAAAAGTATGTTAACCAAAATATAAGAGTTTACTAGAAAGAAACAAGAAATTGACAGGATTCAAAGTACTCAGTGAATAAAAATAATGTCAATGCCCATCAGTCTTTGAGAGAATAAACAATAGGAGCATAATCTATTGCTACTTACTAATAAGATGGAAACCAGTATCAAATGTGTGAATTTCAAAATACTTCTGTTAACTAAAAGCGTGGAGATGTACAAGTCCATACAGTACATAATTACTTTTTTAGGAAATATCCATAAAACACAAACATAAGGCAAAAAAAGACTAGTTGCATGCAGCTGAGGGAAAGAATTAGAAGTGACTACAAATGAATATTAAGAGGTCGGTGATTAAATATTTTAGCTTTGGGAAAATCTATAAAAAACATTATAAATGCACCCATATATCAATTAGGTTGAATGTAAATTATATATTACTAAAGCTTCTAAAATACATTTTATAATAATATACATAACAGGGTGCTTTTTCAGATAAATGTGAATTTCATTTATCCATTTTTAGCAAATAAAAATAACAATAACTGTATTAATACCATTGTGTATTTTGCCATTAAGAGCTAAAAATTCTTTCAGGCCTTAAAGTTTTAATGCATATTATTTACAACTCTGAGAGCGGAAATAAGCCAGATAATACAGGTAAGTATAGGCACCTATATTACATAATTTGCTCAGGGGCTCTGATGAAGATTTGTTGACTCTAAAACTTACAGACACAGCAAATGATTTTTATGGTCTACTAATGTCTGTCTGTGTGTGTATGTGTTTGCACGTGTGTGAGAGAGATGAGACAGTTTTACATTTAGTGAAACATTAAATGTAATATGCTGCTATACATATGTAACTCATAATTATTGACTAAATACATATAAATAAAATAATGCTAAGCATATTAATTCCTTGAGGGGTAAAATGTGAATAACCTTCAACTATCAGATATCTTACTTTCATTATATGTTTAAAAAATAAACTCAATTGTTTGATTTCCTAACCACTTGTGAATAACAATAGCTTTTTCATAGATTTCTGTAGGTTGTAATGAAGATGCAACATAAATGTAAATGTAAAATCAAATTTGATACAATATTTTCACATTTTCCTTTTACTTTGTTTTACTTTACACTCTAAAATTTTCACGTACCTTATAAACTATTTACACTTCATTTTAATGCCTGAAATGGTCAAACACTGATAACAATGTAGTTTCTTTCCTTTGTATAATACATAAAAAATTTATCAATTGTTGACACTGACTTTAAATAAATTCATAAGCTTTATTATTGTCCATTAGAAGAGGTTTTTGTTGGCACAGAGCTAAAATAAATTATTTAAAATCTGTAAATTTTCATAGACTGAACATTTTCACAAAGTAATTACCCAGGACAGGTTAAAAAAAGATTAGTGGAAAATCTTACCACGCCAATGGAAAAGTAATTATTGATGATACTGTAAGGCACTGGGTCTCCCTTCTCGTCTTTGTCATTCGGTACAACTTCAAATTTCCACCTGTCCAACAGGATTTCTGTGCTGGTTTCAATCCCTTTTAGGATTTTCAGCAAATTCTCACCTTCATAACCTGATGAAAAAAGATTATAATGAGAAAAAAAATCAAGTAACCAAGATGGTATCATAGTGTATATGTGTTTATGCATATTCTTTATTCCAAGGTTAAAGTATCTATTTACAACTACTGATGACACCATATAAGAATGATCTGCAATGAGACCATGATGCTATTCTTTAAGTTTTATCTCTGAAGTATATTTCTTTCCCAGAGTACAAATTTACAGTGTACCCAACTGTCAAATGAACCTTTCCACTGTACTGTCAACAAATTTCTTTATTAATATAATCTGCATGTAGATAATTATCTCCTTCCATTTTTTCTTCCTATGCATCCTATCTCAGAAAGACACAACCATCTCCATCATGTAAAATCTAGATACCTTTGCACATTTTCCATCCTTCTCTTATCATGACTGTTTTCCTTCCAATGTTACAGAACAATTTTCAATTTAAGTAAAAGGACGTGCTCTTTTTTAGCACTTCATTCCATTTAATTTCTTCTTCTGTCCAGTCACTGTTCCCCTGTGTTCAGCAGCTGGATTGTCTCCATATCTTCAGCAGGGCTTTAGATTCAGTCACTGTCCAGAAAGGTCCCTCCCCCAAAGGATGGGCTGCTTTTCTAAAACAGCTTTACAGTAGGCAGTTCTGAAAACCAGCCTTCCCTGGAACCATTACACTACAATTAGGTCATCATGCTCTCCTCACTAGAGGATTCTCTTGCCAGATCTGTCTTAACTGAACACTGAATGGATGCTGTTTTAAAGCTGATCTCCTATCGCTGGCCTTGTGAGCAGAAAAGAAAGTGTTTAAGATTACACTTTCTCTTCATTTATCTGTGTGTATATAATGTTCCAGTTAAGATTGTAACTTAAAACTATGTCACTTACTATTTCTGTGAAATAGTTTTTCTTTACACTAGCTTATTCCTCTCTGAGACTTTTGATTTATTGCAAGGATTAAAAGATATTTGCCTTAATGTATGAGGCCTAAGAACAAATATTAGTGATGCTGCTAAAATCAGAAAAAAATAAGAAAGTAAATAACTTATATCACTTTTCATATGCACACATTTGAACACATACACAACTACAGATGAGGTCACATATACCCTATATTTTATTTTGAGTTAGAATAATATTTTTCATATTTTCATCCTGTGTCCAGCTTTCTGCTTATAATTAAATAGTTTATTTAGTGAACAAAGAGATTCTAGAGAGCTCTCTCAGTGCTATTTGCAGACATGTTTTGGAAAAATTCAATGGGACAAAAGAAAAGTAACAGGTCTATTTGTAAATTAGTCAACTCCAAATGTTGTAATTCTCATTTTCTTACTAATTTTTAATTTTTTGAAGTATAAGATATGTCTAAAAGAACATATTGTATATAAATATATTCTATGTGTATACACATATTTGCAAATATAAATTTATAAATACATAGACATGTAGATATGTAGATATATATTTTCTCAACTGAATTAAATAAAGATAATTAAATATATTCATCTATTTTCCAAACTGTGCCCTATATGTAGAATAAGCATGATAATTTTCAAGAACAAATAGGTTAATATAACATGTGTGTAGAGTTAACTTGTGTGTGTACTCAGCAGATACGTGAACAAATAAGGATTTAAAATAAATTTTGAGGTTTTCTTTGGCCAAGTCTCAGGTATATTCCAGAGTTGTTCAAGTGAACACTACAATGTGGGAATAGCAGTGCAGGAATACAGAAGAATTAACTTATTAAAAAGTAATTCCCGGGCCGGGGAGTTAGCTCAGTGGTTCCGGGGCCTGTCTCGCAAGCGCAAGGGCCCGGGTTCGATTCCCAGGTAACCACATAACAATACTGGGTGTGGAGACCCACACCCAGCAGCAACCAGTACCACATACCACAGTGCCCAGTGTGGTGGCTCACGCCTGTAATCCCAGCACTCGGGAGGCAGAGGCAGGAGGATTGTGATGTGAGTTTGAGGCTGAGCTCAGGGCCAGCCTGAACCACAAAGCGAGACCCTGTCTCAAAAAAACCTAAAAAAAAAAAGTAATTCCCAGTTAGATTGTAGTATCATCATCCACTTTAAGATATTTTCTGTAGAATATTTTTTCAAATATTTTAGAGCTCAATATGGAAGATTTCAATTAGTCTTCCGGAAGCAAAAGAAGAAAGAGTCAGTGGGTAAAGGAGAATTACAACACGTGGACTTGACTAATTTACAAGTATGATTTTCAGGGGCCGGGGATTTAGCTCAGTGGTTCCAGCACCTGTCTTGCAAGCTCGAGGACCTGGGTTTGATTCCCCGGTAACCACATACAATACTGGGCATAGAGACTCATGCCCAGCAGCAACCAGTACCACATACCACAGTGCCAGGCATGGTGGCTCACGCCTGTAATCCCAGCACTTGGGAGGCAGAGGCAGAAGGATTGCTATGATGTGAGTATGAGGCTGAGCTCAGGGCCAGCCTGAACTACAAAGTGAGACCCTGTCTCAAACATCCTAAAAAAAAAAAAAAAAAAAAAAAAAAATACAATTTTCAATTCATAGTCCTGTATTTAGCAAATATTTATGACCTTGGTATTTATGTCTACAGTCCTTACAGAATAATATGTAACTATAAATAGTACTCCTGAACTCAAGAAGATCAAATGTTTAAAATGTCAAAGCAAATCCACTAAACACACAAACAAAATGTTATTTATAGAAAAAGATGTTATTTCACTTTTGTTTTTTGATTTAGAATTTTAAATCATTCTAAGGCTTAGAAATAAAATAAAAATGTAACATTTACTCAATATTTTATGATACAAGTGAATGGCTTTCAATACTCTTCAGATGTTGTTAGAGTTTTACCAGAAGATTTCAGAAAATGTTAATTTAATTATTTTCAAATGTCCTAGGATGTCTAATAACAGGTACTTTATTAAGTACTTTGCCTCAAAAATATTAATAATCATTACAATAAGGTTCCATAAGCATTCAGAAAAACACTAAACATAGCCACTTAATCAAGTAAGCTGTCTCAGCCCAAGGACCTTGAAGGTGGCACTGTTATTTTCTCTGAAGTCTGGGAATGGAGGGTACACATTTCTTTAGCCATGTGCTCAAATCCATACTCCTTGTAAGAGATACTCCTACTCTCACACCTGTTTCTTCATGAATAATCTCTAGCAAATGACTTTTACATTTTTCTAATATCTCACCTTGGGGACTTTGATACAATACTTTGCTTTACCAAAAATGACTATGAATTCTACTGGCAAGTTTCATCAGACTACAGCTGAAAATCTGCATGTCTGCTTGTTTCAGGTGCATCACCAACACTTTGGTCTTCTCTTATCCAATTTAGACAGTTATAATCCCAGTTCTTATTTGAATAACTAATTCTAAAATATTTTCACCTTTTCTGACCTACATATTTTCTGTCCAAAAATACTTCATTTATTTACAAAAATATAAATGTTGATAGGTCATTGCTTTGGAAAAATCCTTCAAATTTTCATTTTATACTTCAAATAAAATAAAATCCCTATAGTAACAAATAATTTCCTGCATTATTTAGTCTTTGATTATCTTCCCATAATCATAGTTCTCTCCATTGCTGCTATCCACCACCTCACTGCTACTACTGCGGGAACCCACCAGCTTCCTGGCCTCCTGTCCTCTCACTTCTAACATTGCTGCTCTTTATTTCTCATTTTCTGTTCCATTTTAAGTGTTGCCTCCTCAGAGAGAACTTCCTCACCATCTATCTAAAGTTTGCTATTATTCATGCTGTTATATGGCTGCTTTTATTTTGTTATTATATATTTAATTATGTATTGATTTACTGTCTACATACTCATTGAAACTGAAATCTCCAAGAGGGTAGGAAGCACTAATGTATAGAATTCTATATATGCTATAGTCTTTACTCTTGTCCTTCAACAATAACTTTTTTGTACTGAAGAATTTTTTGTAGTCAGAACCTTGCAATTGCCAGCCCAGCTCAGCACCACCGAACTACATCCCCAATCATCAACAACCAATTTTATGTGGTTTTATATAATTCATAAGGCTGTGTAAATCAGATTTCTTCATGAAATATGAGATTTTATCTACTTGTTAATTTAGAAACCAAATTAATTTCCAAATGTTAAATGTATTTTCCAGAAGAATATAACACGAAGTCATATGCACTTCCCATTTTTAAATCAGTGCTCATGTACGAGAACAAGCAAATCTAAGTATGTTACAAACAACAGTTATACCTTAATCCATGCAGATTCCACGACATTAAATATTAGAGTGGTTTTTTTCTTATGCTATATAATATTCTTACAAAAACCACAATTTTATATATGATATTAACTTTTTCACTTGGTTTTCAATTCTGTTTGTTTACCACACATATTAGTTAAACGGGCAGTCATGGAAAAATAGTTCCCTAACTTTGTTGTAGGTCAGAGTACCTTTGGGAGTTTGTTTCGAAGGAACCACCTCCTCAGGTCCCATCCCTAGAGATTTCCATTCAGTATATTTAGGGAAAGGTCAGGCCATTATATTTTTAACAAGCTCCCTGAGGCCTTCTGATTCAGTCTTAGTAGTCTCAACCTCCTCTTATGTGAGTGTAGATGCTAAAAATATTTAGCAAAGAATTCTTGCTTCTTTAGCACAATCTGGTACTGTTTAGTAACCTTCAGAGAAGCACAGTCTCTCAGTGACTTCTCACAGTATTTGGAGACCTCATTTTGAAATGTTCTGCCTGCACACACTCTGTTCCACTTTCATTACGTTGAGTATGCCAGGCACAAGTCCCCTCCATGTTCTGAACTTAACACCCCTCTGCCTCTGAAGTCCATTCTGAGTTCTGCCTGGCTGAATGGGTTTTTCCACTATGTGAAGGCTTTTCTTATATATTGCTATCTTTTGGCAGAGAAATTTAAATACGACTGCCTTGAATGGTCCTTCTGTCTATCTCTAACTATTCTGTATGCTGGGATACACTATTGAGCGCAATTCAAACCTCAAACATTAATTCTTGTATTGTCTTCCTTAAGAAATCATGTATTAAATGTTTTCATTTTTTTCCTTGTTTAGTCATTTCATCACACAATGCATAGAATAAATGTATACACACATATATATGTATTATGTGTATGTCAACTCTCTATAAAGAATGTCATTGTTATGTTCTTCAAACCTGTACTAATAAAAAATAAAAATCTATAAAACCTCTACATTACCTTAGAATAATCCATGTTCAACTCATTTTCTAAGTGAGAAAAGTACACACAAGAGCTGTGTGAAAACTTGTCTTCTCAAGGCCAAGCTGACAAATGGTTTCTGACTAAAGCCAACACTCATAGTTTGGTTCCTTGTCAAGTAGTTGTTTCTCTAGCCCGGACTATTGTCCACAACCATAGACTCTTATCATTTTTGCTAAAACAATGTGGTAACCATCACATACTCATGTCGGGTAGTGTTTGTGGAGCTTGTGTGCGTGTGTGGTTTGTGTGCTGTGTTTGAGTTCTTCCTGTGCAACTGTTTTACCTCCTCCCCATCGCAGACATCTGGCAAGGTCGTTACCAGTCCCAAGAGGCAGAATAGCAACTGGAGGATGCTTGGACACATTGGCCTTTTCTGTGGAATTGATAAAATACAATTTTAAAGGTTTGAACTCAGAGAGTACAACACTTAAAAAGATAATCTAGATGGATGTGATCATAATATATATCTAAACTGTACCAATTAACTCAATTTTTAAAAGATAGGAATAAAAAGGCAATCCAACATTAAAGAATTCCATTAGATAGTTCTAGAAAGAAAAGAAAACCTTGCATTATAGAGAGATGATGATGATGACAATTACATGTATTTGTGACAATTGATGAAATATAAATGCAAATATGGACAAAAGAAAGAGGATTTTCAAACTTCATATCATAGAAAAGCAGTTTAAATATCTTAGCTCTGCAAAAGCTTATACCCAGAATGTGTACTTCAGTGTAACTCCGTTTAAATCCTTATGGTAGACAGGCATATGTAGCACATGAAGAGAGCAGTGATCAGGATGAACAGGTCGATTCCTATAAAGACCTGTTGCAACATCAGCTCTAAGGACCTTTTAGTTTAAAGAATAAACTTGTGGGGCTGGGGATTTAGCTCAGTGGTTCCGGTGCCTGTCTTGAAAGCACTAAGGGCCCGGGTTCGATTCGCCGGTAACCACATCCAATACTGGGCATGGAGACTCACACCCAGCAGCAATCAGTACCACATACCACAGTGCCGGGCGTGGTGGCTCACGCCTGTAATCCCAGAACTCAGGAGTCAGAGGCAGGAGGATTGATGTGAAGTGAGTTTGAGGCTGAGCTCAGGGCTAGCCTGCACTACAAAGCCAGACCCTGTCTCAAAAAAAAAAAAAAAAAAAAAAAAAAAAAGAATAAAATTCTGAAAAAAGGTTCATTCTAAAAGTGAATGGACTACTATGACTGTCTTGGATATGATCCTACTCAGTCCTGCTTTGCATCCAAGCTAAGGAACATGAATACAGCACCTGCAATCTGCAGGCTTCTTTGAGGTCAGTCGTTACACCATACAGTGCTAAGGGTTTACAGCTGAAGAGATAAATTTCATATGCTTTCACCAAAGGCCTTGGGTGAATCTCACGAGCCTTTATTATTTTATTTTTCTCTCCAAGCCTGACCCTTCACACCGATGTTGATGAGTATAATAACAAAAATGATGGATAAATTAGAAATGTGCTTCCAAGATACAAATGTGGAGGGCTAACATTAGCCAAAAATTCCGACTTTTTTCACTTAAAAACCTCATAATTCTTCAAAAATATTTTCTGTTGAATTATTAAATTATAATTCTTGAAATCTTGTTACTTGTTATATAAACACATTGATACTATTTCCCTTTTTTGAGATCAAAATTGGAATTTTAATTGAATATTTTATAAAATGTTAGTAGACTTAAGTTGATAGATTCTTACTAAAATGTTGCTAAATAAACATAGGTGTTATAAATGTGAATATTTTGTAATGTAGGGAAAATACAATATTCTTATCTGCATTGGCTAAATAGAAATTTGTTTAAATGTATATAGAGAGTATAAAACTTTCTGAATCAACTTCAGTTGTGAAAGGGTCTGTTTCTAATAAAATTTCACCAGTTCATTAACTGAAATAAGACCTAATAATAAGCACGTGTTTTAGTTGATCTCTTCACAAATGCCAGTTTGTGACTTTTTTCTAACTAGTACTGAGAACTGCCTAGATCTGAAAAACTGTAAATATTCAAAAGTTACCAATTTTTTCCTATGCTGCACACTCACCTTTTCTTGTGAATCACAGATCTCTTATGGATACTGAGAAACTCAAACTCTTAAGAACAGAAAAGAAAGTGTATGTGATAGTTTCAAGCCCAGCTCTGCCACTCGGAACTTCAGCAATTAGCCCTAGCTCCTTAGTGTTTTCCAACTCTTAGATTCAGTATATATTTTTTAATTGAAATCTTTATTGGTACATTAAATATATACATCATGATTGCACTCCACAATGGGGATTTGTAACAGTATAAGACACAATTTAATTCTCACTTTTTTTCCATAGCCCTACCCACCCTACCACCCCCCTATATACATAAAATTTGTTTCCTTTCTTTTTTGTTATAATTTCATTATTTTTCCCCCAGTATCTTTAAAATGGAATTACTCTGAGTGTTTATGCAATAGAATTATGGGGGAATAAAACATAATTGCACCTGTTAGTACTATATAGAAAAAGTCAAAATGAAGATGACAGTGGTTAGTAATGGTATGAATGTATACAGAGTAAGAGTTTGAGATTTCATATCCAAATGAGCTCAATATATATTTGGTATAGATTTTTTTTTGAAATGCTAAGATTCCTTATTCAAGGAAAAAACAAGCATAATTCCTTGACTTTAATTTGAAAATGAATCTGAAGGTTTAGGAAATATTATGATAAATTAACTAGGCACAAGCATTGCTGTGTAATTACAAATTTATATGTCCATTAAAATATCAAAGCATTGGAAGAATTGAACTAGTGTAAAACTTAAAAGATATATAATTATATCACTATATGCAAATATGGTACAGCTGGTGATAGGAAGACAGCCAATTCTAGCTACACTCTCCCTCAAGGCAGGTTCCCGCCTGTCTGCATTACCTATGCAGTCCAGAATCCAGCCCACAGTTCCATCCCCGCCACAGGCCAGCACTCGGAAGTCAGGAACGTCGCGGAAAAAGTTTAACCTGAAAAATAAGCATGTTATCAGACTACTGAGATTTTAAAGTGAAGTCCTGTTCAGTTTTCACTCTTAGCATTTGTCCAATGACCTGTATATACATACATATATACATATATACAAAATGGTAATCGTACATTGTTTCTTTGATGTTTTCTGTATAAATCAAGATAACTTGTCATTATATAACTCGGGTTGTTACACTTTGTAATTGTATCTTCTACATTCTAAAATGGCTGCATTTTATAGACTACAATTTAAGACACAAAGTCTGTTATCATAATACAGAATGATACATGATTTAATAATTGCTGTTAATCCGAATGTCTTTCTTTAAGTTGTCATATGAATGTGATCACCAAATCAGCGAGCACGGGCCGGTACTACTTGCTGCTGTCGTCATTACTGGGAGAAGCTGATGAGGCCTCATTCAGGGTTTTAGCCAACTGCTCTGCATTTTCCTTTAAGTTAGAGTTTGATATAGGAGCCACACTCTCCCTGCTCTTGTGACCTGACCAATACTGTCTGTCCCTCGGGGCCACTCATGCTTAACTGCTGGGTTGGTTGTGACCAATACCCTCTGTTCCTGTTGCTCCAAGCCTGTTGCTACTGGTCAGAGATGTGTAAGGCAGACATTGTGACTGTCACAATGGCACTTTCCATTGCAAGAAAAAGTTAAAATAGGCAGAGATTTGTGTCTCCTTCTCTCTTTTGCATCAAACAAATCAATTAGGTTTTCTACACACCATATGTTGTTCACATATACATGGAATATGTGAATGGACATAAGGAAAGCTTTATTACGTGCATTTGTAACAAGATGGGGCTGGTGGTTGGGATTACTGATCATTTACCTATGTGTGTGGGTAATTTTTAAACTTAAACTTTTTCTAAGAACTCCATTTGCATTAGCACATACCAAGAGCTTAAGTGACATGGCAAACCATGATTCAGTGTCACAAGATGATGTAAATATAACTCAACATTTAATAAATCACTTTACCGATTTTTAAAACACTGCTAACATTTCAAAAAGGACTGTAGTTAACAATATTTGAAGTACATTTCTGTGAACATGTACACATACTCAAGATCTCATTTGGAGGAAATTTCTGTGATATCACCTCTTCTCTGAGAGGTAGACATGGCAAGTCCCAATTTCCTTGTAATCCTAAAACAGTTTCCTTGAACAAACTGATGACATTTAGCTGAAAATGAGAAAATATCACATTTTTGTGATAACATCTCACTTCCCTTTCTAATACTGGGCTAGTAAAAATATTCATCACTGTCCTAGACTTGTGTGACCTCTTCTCTGAAGAGCATCTTCAAAGCCTTGACCCTATTTTCAACTAAGTTATCTTTTGATACTATGTCATAAATCCTCTACATGTTACAAGTGATATTTTGCATTGAAATTTACATCATTTAAAAGGCTCTTTTCAAACGTACACAAACTACTCATGAGTAACAAGTATATAAAAAATTAACTAAAACCATACATCTTATAATAATAATTCCCCGGTTATTTAAAGCAAGACATTTCCATGTACTTTTTAATGCATAGTATAATGTATGTATTTTTTTTTCTTTTTAGATATGCTGCAAATATTTTCTTCTGGTCTGTTGCCATCTTGTTTGCTTACATTATATATGTTATAATAAATGCCTATGGGCTAATTCACCTGCACTGGGTAGAAAACTTCTAGTATCCTCCAGACTGTTGAACTTATTCACCAAGCACTCCTCTTCCTCATTCACAAAGGTGAACACTACTCCAAGTGTCATATGTGCCACAAATGACACACTACTTCCTTCTTTTTCCCACTTAGCATCGATACCAATATCCATCCATGTTGAAACTGAAATTATTATTATGTATAATTGCTCCTTTTACAGCTGGGTAAAATACCAGTTATAAAAATATGCCTGTAAAAATTCATATTTAGGGATATTTGGATGGATCAGCCTTATTTTCTTATAAATTCATGTATTTTTAGTGATTTCCTATGTTTTCTACTCTTACTTTTATGTTAGTAGAAATTAGTCAATGGTGTTGGTTTAAATATTTTATGATATGTACTTTTAAAATATTCTTTACAATTATTTTTCCTATTATTTTTTAATGTGTATTTAAATGAGTTAGATTTCAGTTGTAGCATACTCAAATTCATCAGTTTTCTTATAAATGGTGATCACTTTTAATGTATGTTTGGTAAAAATAATAAAAAGCTTCCCTACTTAGAGGTCAGAAGAGGATTTCATATATTCTCTTAAAGATAGAGAGAAATTTTTGATGGAAAGTTTTTCAGCTTGTTGTGCGGTGCAGGAACTGACATTCCTGTCCTCGTTTTCATTTCTTCTTCTTTTTCTTCCTTCCTTCTTCCCTGCTGCCTTCATTTCTTTTTCTTTTTCTCCCTCCCTCTTTATTTCCTTATCTTTCTTCCTTTCTATTCAGCAGTGCACCGAAGTTTTCCACTTATTTTAATTATCTTTGTATTTATTGAGCAATTCTACTTCTACAATGCAAACTCAATCATAAATATAGTTTTATACATTGGTATGTTTGTTCTCACATTTTTATTCCATATTATTCATGCATTTGTTCACCTTTACACTCTTAAAATTGCTATAGTTTTTTACTAAATTTTCTTCTCATTTGGTCTGATGAATCTTAGCTATTTTCTTTGCTTTTTATATATTTTAAACTTATTTTCACAGATATAAAAATAAAAACATTAAAGATCTTTCACGATTTTGATTGACATTGTACTAAACCTGTAAATCAGTTTAGGGATAAATGATACATATATTGTAAACTTGTTTACTCATATACAAAGTTGTTCAGGTCTATAGATATTCATTCAATAGATATTCATTCAAAAAAGTGTTCTGCTTAAACCTTATATAAATATATTATTTGTATTTTTAAAATAATTTTTGTATTTCAAATATTTTTAAAATTACATACACTAGTATTAATATTAAAGTGCTAGTGTATTTGGGTTCTATCGATTTTTATAATTACTATGTCATTCTCTGTTTCATTCATTGAAACTGAAATTATAATTATGTATAATTGCTCCTTTTACAGCTGGGTAAAATACCAGTTATAAAAATATGCCTGTAAAAATTCATATTTAGGGATATTTGGAATGGAATGATATTGGTCAGAAATGCAATTTATCTTTGCATATGAGTGTTCATACAGATCATGTGATAGCTTGTTCCTACATTTAATTGAAATACTCTTAGTATCTGCTTCTTTAGGTGACATTTGATACAGGGAATTTCATGTATTTTGATTGAAATATTTTTTGAGGCTAATAACATTATCTTCTATAATATTTTTATTATTAAAAATGCCATTTTTCCCACATCTTTTCAAATGTTGGTATAGCTCCTTTCATTCCATCTTAGTGATGATGTTTGGATTTACACCATTTCACAGTATGAAGCCAGGCTTAGAATCCTTTCATGCACTTAAACTGGCCACTATTTACTAGAATTTACATATAGAATTATATTTGGTTTACTAACAGTTTGTTTAGAAGTTCTGCAACTCGGGATTTTGAGTTAATTTCTACTGTGAGTTTTTTCTTCTTATGGAATAAACCATGAATATTTAAGCATCTGGGGATAGTGCTGAATCTGTACCCTGAAGCTTCATGGACAGGGATGATAATAGTAAACTGGAGATAATAACATGGAAACTCAGATAGTCACTAATACAATAGTAGTGAGGCAATTCAGTACCCTACTGTCATAAATGGAAAGATTAACTAGATATAATATCAATAAAGAAATACTTGAACTGAACCAAACTTTTGAACAAATGGATTTAATAGATGTCACTAGAGTATTTCATTGCAGAAAATTAGAATGTGCATTCTTCTCAAATGCTCATGGGTTATTTTCTAAAATAGACCACATGCTAGTTCATAGATCATGTTTAAGAAAATGCAAAGAAACTGAAGTTATCCCCTGTATACTGTCAGACCATAGTGCTTTGAAATTGGATATTTATAGCAAAAGAAATTCCAAGAACCTCACAAACACGTGGAAATTGAACACTCTCCTGAGAAACAAATAGGTCACAGAAGAAATTAAAAGTTTTTACATAAATGGTAATCCTAATGCAACATTCAAGAATTCATGGGGGCGGGGAGTTAGCTCAGTGGTTCCGGGGCCTGTCTCGCAAGCGCAAGGACCCGGGTTCCATTCCCCGGTAACCACATAACAATACTGGGTGTGGAGACCCACACCCAGCAGCAACCAGTACCACATACCACAGTGTCGGGCGTGGTAGCTCACGCCTGTAATCCCAGCACTCGGGAGGCAGAGACAGGAGGATTGCGATGTGAGTTTGAGGCTGAGCTCAGCGCCAGCCTGAATCACAAAGCCAGACCCTGTCTCCAAAAACCTAAAAAAAAAAAAAAAAAAAAAAATTCATGGGACACAAAGAAAGTGTTTCTAAGAGGGAAATTCATAGAAGTGAATTCCTACACCAGGAAAACAGAGCAAGCTCAGATAAACAACCTAATGCTGAACCTCAAACTACTAGAAAAAGAGGAGCAAGATAAATTCAGAGCTCATACAAGGGAGAAAATTATAAGGATCAGAGAAGAAATTAATGCAATGGAAACTAAGGAAATGATACAAAAAATCATCAAATCAAAGAGTGGTTTTCTTTTTAAAGAATGAATAAATTGACAAACCCTTAGCCAACCTTACGAAAAAAGGAAAGAAAGGAAAAGGCTCAAATCGATGCAATCAGGAATGAAAAGGGGAAAATCACCACAGAGCCAGTGGAAACACAGAATAAATGGATAGATTCCTAGACACATATGAACTTCCAAAGTTGAACAAAGAAGATATAAAAAATGCTAAACACACCAATATCAATATGTAAAACTGAAAATGTAATTAAAAACCTACTTGCAAAGAAAAGTCTGGGTCTTAATGGGTCTTTACTGTTGGATTCTCCAAGACTTTCAGAGAAGAGCTAATGTCACTACTCCTCAAATTCTTTAATGAAATTGAAAGGGAAGCAACACTCCCGGATTCATTCCTGAAAACAACCATTACACTCATTTCAAAAGCAGAGAAAGATCCAACCAAAAATGAGAACTACAGACCAATCTCCTTAACGAATATTGATGCAAAAATCCTCAATAAGATACTGGCAGAATACAGAGGATTATCAAGAAGATCATATACCCCAACGAAGCTGGATTCATCACAGGGACACAAAGGTGGTTTGGCATAGGTAAATCAATAAATACACAACAATATATTTCATAGAGTAAGAGAAAATAATCCCAGAACTCATCTGGAACCATGAGAGATCTAGAATAGCAAAAATAATTCTAAGCAACAAGCTCATGGCAGAGTATATCATGATCCCCAACTTGAAACTATACTACAAAGATACTGTGATAAAAAGAGCATGGTATGGAAAGAAAACAGAACTAAGTTGCAGTTGAATAGACTAGAAGACCCAGAAACAACCCCATATGTCTCACACCCTTTCATCTTTGACAAAGGAGCCAAATACCCTCAATGGAGGAAAGACAGCCTCTTTAACAAATGAGGCTGGAAAAAAGTGAGCCTCAACCTGCCAAAGATTAAAGCTAGATCTATCTCTTTCTTCATGCACCAAACTAAAATCAAAGCCAATTTGAGACCTAAATATTAAAACAGAAACACCACATCTGCTGGAAAATAGGTTAGGTAGAACTCTTGGAGACATTGGCCTAGGGGAAGACTTCATGAACAAAATCTCATAAGCATGGGAATTAGCAGAAGGAATTAACTAACAACTGGGATTTCATCATACTAAAAAGCACGTTTACAGCAAGACAAACCACCAACAGAGAAAAAAGCCCACCTGTAATATGGGAAAGAATATTCACCAGCTGTTTCTCAGACAAAAGACTACTATCAAGAGTGTATAAAGAATTAAAAAATATAAAAATAAAAACAGCTCCCTCCAAGTTTAAAGACACAATTAAAAAGTGGGCATCTGAGGGGCCAGGGAGTTAGCTCAGTGGTTCCGGCGCCTGTCTTGCAAGCGCAAGGGCCCGGGTTCGATTCCCCGGTAACCACATAACAATACTGGGTGTGGAGACTCACACCCAGCAGCAACCAGTGCCACATACCACGTGCCGGGCGTGGTGGCTCATGCCTTAAATCCCAGCACTCGGGAGGCAGAGGCAGGAGGATTGTGATGTGAGTTGGAGGCTGAGCTCAGGGCCAGCCTGAACCACAAAGCGAGACCCTGTCTCAAAAAAACCTAAAATAAAAAAAAAAAAAAAAAGTGGGCATCTGAAATGAACAGATATTTTTCAGATGAGGAATTAAGGGTAGAAAAGAAACATGAAAAAAAAAATCAACATGTCTGGTCATTCCAGAGGTGAAAATGAAAAGAACATTGAGCTTCCATGTTCCTCCATAAAGAATGCTTGCTATCACAAAATCAGTCAACAAGAAATGCCGGCAGGGCTTTGGGGAGAAAGGATCTCTTTTTCACTAGTAGAAATGTAAACTGATGGCAATAATTAAGAAAATCAGTGTGGAGATTCCTTAAGAACCAAGACTGGAGGTTTCATTTGACCCAGCTATTCCCTGCTAGGTATATACATGAAAGAATTAAAGAATCATACCACAGTGATAAATATATACTCATGTTTATAGCAACTGAGTTTGTAATAGCTAAGTCTTGGAAACAGCCCAAATGTTCATCACTGGGGTACTGAACAAAGAAGATGTAGTTTTTCTATAAGATAGAATATTTCTCAGCCACAAAGAATGATAATTTTGAGTCAATTATACTCAATTGAATATACCTTGAGTATATACTCACAAGAGAAACAAATAGGAAACAGATGTGTATATACTGTATTTTTCTCTAGTATGAAAAACTGAAGGTGTAAGTGAATGCTAAAATATGTAATAGGTAATGTGAAATAGGAAGAAAACATGCAAAAATAAAGGGAAAGAGTGGATAGAGAAAAATAAAGAAGTGTGAGAAAAAATTTGATAGTAAAACAAAAAAAGGAAACAAAGCTTTATATATAGGGGGTGAAGTTGTAGGGAGGGCAGGCAAAATCTGTTAAAATGAGAATAAAGACATGTTATATATAGGTAGAAATTCTCAATGTTGAATGTGATCATACAGTATAGATAAAATGTAAAAATAAAGTCAATTAAAATAACACTAGTGACTTCTATTTACTAGAAAATTCTGTAGAAAAAATAGCAGAAACCAATTAAAGGGTATTTGTATCCAAAATAATTGATATCCAATTGCCAATTCAGGATAATTATTCTGTCTTTATAGATGGGGTTAAAAAAAAAACTTAATTGCTTAGGACGCCATATCTGGAGATAATTTATCATATAGCAATAGATAACTAATTTAATAAATTAAAAAATTGTTCATACAATAAAGACACCATGCCAAGTCCATCTTCCTATCATTCTTTCATCTTGGCATAATCTCTTCCACATAAAATGACTTCAGAATTCTTATCATATACAGATACACTTTGAATTTTTGTCAGTGTTCTCTATTTCATTATAAATATATATATATATATTTAAATTAATGCATAGTTAGCATTTTAAGGACTGAAAAAACATTTATTCATATAAATATGACTAATTTTTCAATGGAAGTTATTCTTTCTCTTAGGTTCTGCAGCATTTTTGAAGAATCATTCACCTCTATATTCTAAATACCATTAAGTCAAATAATTTTCATTTTTCTCTGAGATTAGTTATAGAAGTTCATCTTTTTCAATATCTTTAAAATTATGATGCATTTGTTAGTCTACACAGAAAGTGACCAAAAATCTATAGCGCCCCAAATGTAAGGCAAGCAATTGTATGACTTTAATTATGTCAGAACATTTTTATTTTAGTTTCAATGATGGATGAGTTTGCAATTTGGAAGCATAAAGCAAGTTTAAGACTTCTTCACCTAAGTGATTAGATCAAAATTATGCTTCCACAGTTAACTGGAGGAGGGTTTGTAGCATTATCTGCAATATAATTTATAATTAATCCTAAGAGACAGTGAGTTAAGTGTTACATTTTTATATGAGGAAAGTAACAATTTCTCTCATTTGGACACAAGTAGAATTTAAAAAAAAAACATTTTCTTTGCCTTTTGAGAATTTATTTCATCTTTCTAATGCAATTCCATAAAAGGAAACATAGGACAAAGTAATATGTTCTGATATCAGAGGGATTTTATTGAAATAAAAAATGCTATAAATGTGAGTAACTAAAATGAGATATTAAATCAAGAATTTAATAGATATCTGTTATATAATATATAACAATTTAATATGTTATATATAAATATATAATATATTATATATACTATACTATATTATATTATATATTTATATATTTCTAACATACATTTCTAATATATATATCTAATATATATATATATTGCACAATTATTTTCATAAAAGAGTGTATTCCAAGTATTCACTAAAAAAATAAGCTTTGTATTTGGAATGTGAGTCTGTATATTGATGATTATGTTGTTTTAAAACTTTTATATGTTTTTTATTCAGTTTGTATTGGTTAAAACAGGTTCTACAAAGTATCTTTTTCAAAATCTATCACATCTAATTTTGATGCACACTATAGGAAATAACAAACACATTTTAAAAGAATCGTCTTGCATTTTATTTCAATTCATTAAATACTCCTTATTTCTTACTTAAAGTTTTTAAGCATAATGTGAGAATAAGTAATGTTAAATTTCATGATATCTACTGTCAGAAGGAAAAATTACCATTATGCCAAAACTTGATATTAACCTTTCATAAATTATATTAGCATGTGGAGTCGCTCTATACCTAGCATTGTGTGTGTGTATTGTAATGGTGTAAGGAAAAATTGTTCTACGAAGACAAGTGAGCAAATTGTATTTCATATTAATTCTTTTCAAATAATTTATACCTCAAATAATCTTTTAATTATACAATCTGTACAAATGAAAGCAAAAAATTTAATTGAGTGCAGTAAAGAGAAAAACTAGGGGGAAAAATTCAAAGAATGAATAACAGCAAGTTTGGAGTAACAAATGAAATGTACTTTTACAGACTAAATCTGTAGAGTAGCACTGGAAAGTCATACCCCAGAAATAGTGATTAAACTAAAATGTACAGATCGCAAAGGACAATAGATTAATAGAAATATTACAGAAGACAGCGGTTTATGGAGCCACGCTCCAAAAGGCAAAAGCTGCAAAAGGACCCTCCTGTCATCAGGCCCATGATCAAAGATGGCACAGTGAGAAGGACGGATAGCAGGAGACGCAGTGAGCAGGTCAGCGATGGGAGGTGAGGGGCGAACATCACAACTCGCCCGAAGTCCCCATTCAGAGCAGCCACATAGGGCACAGGACTCTGGAAAAGCAACAGAGAACCAGTCTATAAGAGGTGCGCAGGCCGGGAATCTGGAATGCGGCCCGGGCACTGGTGTCAGGAAAAAGCAGGACATTCTCATAATGATCCAGATGAAAATAGAAATTCAAAAAAAAAAAAACAGCTCTTTCAACTCACTTTTTAAAAAATACTGAAACAATCAATCGAGTAGAATAAATATCATTGACTTTTGAGAATGTAACTAAGGAGTGATGAGGCAGAAAAAAGACTTGGATAGAAAAAAACGAGTGGATCAAAGAAACAAAGTCAAGCTTAGTAGTGTTGTCGCAAGCTGATCATTTTATCTGACATGAAATATGCCTCATCCGAATGAAAAATTGAACTAATGAATAGCTTTTGTTGGGTCAACTAGACTTTAACCTGTGGAAAATATATTTCAGTTTGTCATTCCTGTCTATCAAAGCACCTTTAAGAAAAATGAGGTCTTTAGATTAAATGTGACCAATTAAAACAAAATATAAGAACACTAAGAAAAAAGTGTAAAAGAATATCTCAATGTTTCTTAAAGTATTCAGAGAAATTATAAATGATTATGAAATTATTTAGTTCAGAATTTGAAGGTAAAAATCTTACAAAGCTACATGGAAAAATATATACCGATAATGAAAACATAGAGTATGGAGAAAGCAGGACACTGAGTTTTCCCACTGCAGGCTCAGTCCCTCTATCAGCGGGAGCCTTTAGTGGTCCATCTGCCCCTCAAGAGCCATGGCATGTACAGAGAGCTGTCTACCTGCTGCCCTCCAGGCATACCTACAGCACCTGGCCTTGCTTGGAGGAAACAGCTAATCTAGAGTTCAGAGAGAATTCTTAGTCAGCTTTCTCAATTCCATGCTTCTCCTGGTGGTTCTGAAATGACAACTACAGGGGCTTCTCCCTGAGATACCAACTTGGAGCACAGAAATAACACCTAAAACAAATGAAATCAGTTTCTTTACTACAGTAATTCCGAGAGACTATCTCTTTTTTCTTCCTACTTTTCTTAAAACATCCTGACTCCTATTTTTTTTGAAACTTACTGTCATTGTTCTGATAATTCAATGAACAGTGTCATATTTTCCCAAGTTGTCTTCAGCATTTCAGCTTGCATGGAAGACCTTCACACTGAGCTACCTTCCCAGGTGTTTTCTTTGTTGTTGTTGTTTTAATTTGTGATAGAAATTCACTAAGTTGCTAAATTGTTCAGGGGGAGTTCAAACTTAAATCTTTTAGCCTCAGCTGTTCTGTGTTGGGATTCCAGGCATGCATCGCCACATCTGGATAGCAGCGATTACATTCTACTAATACACCAGAGTGCCTGTCTATTGCTTATAGTAAAGCAAACATATTTGATACATATATAACATTTTCAATTGATCAGCAACATGCAAGGAAAAATGATAAGAATGAATTTTCATCTATCAAACTGAGTGAAAGTAAAAGCATAAACAATACAAGGAAATTGTGAGAAATATATGTTTTATACTATTGCTGGAATTATAGTTTTATAGAAACTTTTTGAATCTTTTTTTTTTTTTTTTTTTGAGAAAGGGTCTCACTTTGTAGTTCAGGCTGGCCTTAAGTTCAGCTTCAAACTCATATCACAGCCATCTTCCTGCCTCTGCCTCCCAAGTGCTGGGATTACAGGCATGAGCCACCACGCACAGCCCTGTGGTATGTGGTGCTGGTTGCTGCTGGGCGTGAGTCTCCACGCCCAGGACTGTATGTGGTTACCAGGGATCGAACTCAGGCCCTTGCACTTGCAAGACAGGTGCCAGAACCACTGAGCTAAATTCCAAGCCCCGATCAAAATTTGATAAAACTGGTGCAATTAAAACTTAAAATATTCTCACCCAAGCAATTTCATCTAAATTAATTTAGTCTATGAAATTTTCAAACATGTTTTCAAATATATGGAAATAACCTGATAGGCGTTTTAATCTGGGATATTGGTAGGTAACCCAGAACAGGCACGCCATGCATTAAAATGGAATAGCTAGCACATTTATAAAATATATGACGGCTCTTCAAAATGACACTGTTGATATCTACAGAAATGAGAAAATGTTCATCACAAAAGCAAACCACAGAGCGGTATTAAGTCTGTACTACAAGTTACATAAAATAATCTCTATACAATATATAGGCCTGCATTTGGATATGTGAAATAGATTAGCAAAAAGATAATCATACACAATCAAGCCTAAAGTCAGTGATAATCTCTTAAAAGTGATAGTTCTTGTAGTTGGCCCTTCAATTTTTTTCCTAATTATTCATTGTAGTATAGACATTTTATACATACATATGAACTTTTCTTTTTAAATAAAAGAGATGATAGTAAGATATCTAACATTGAGAGTGAAAGAAAATATGTAATAAATATTTAAAACAAAGGAGCAGTATGGTGGAGTAGTGCTAAAAACATTGTTGCAGCATATTTACAGTGAGCTACAAAGTAACCATGTTAACATTAATTATGACTGAATACTAATACTACTCAATGACCAATATTATGGAGAAAATACTATATTGGAAGCACATAGTAAGATGCTTCATGGATCTCATCACACTGAACTTGAGAACTATCTCATGAAGTAGGTATAAGTTATCATGTCACATATAAGAATGAAAGTACACAGAGGTTAAGTTACAAATCTAATGACTGGAAAAACTTATTGATACTGTATGAAATCAGGGAAACTGAATTTATCTGGTTTTGGTGGACCTCGAGGGGTCTCAGAAGGACTGTCTGTTTTCAAGTACAATTTCTTATCCCTGGACTATAAAAGCTATTTATGTGAAGTCCAGAGCATATTAACAGCCAAGAAAAAGAATCATGCTAACTTCACCAACAGAGTTAGTATGGAGCCATAACATTGGCCGCCATGGCAGCACGGGGACTTCCTACAGTTGGCTCCGGATTCTGGAATGTGTAGTTAGACAAGGGCAGCACCCAGAACCATGTTCCTGTGGCAAGCTTGGTTTCTAAAGCAAAGCACTTCTGTACCCTGCCTGATGATCACTACGCCAGAACCTATTCCGCTATGCACCATCAGCAGGGGAATAGAAGGAGATGAGTACATGTGTGGGGCCATATGCCAACCTGTCCTACTTTATTAACATTTATTTAGCATTAGACACAAAGAACTTGAGGAATGCAAACAATTTCATTACTTTGTAGTTCTTGAGAATGATCTATAAGACTTATTTTAAATTATGCTGCTTCTTAGAGTATTATAGAGTTTGGAGCTTCAATCTACTTTGAGTATGCTAATGTTTATTTTCATTTTGATAGAAAAGAGGTCAATGGAAAAATATGACATTAATTATTTAACTAGTAAAATTATTACATTTCATTCATGTTCTTACTTATGTCTTTATCAAAAATATATGGCATATATTGAAAAATTAATTTTATTTCACTGCTTTTTACCTATTAACAATGAAGCATAATAAACTGATATTTATTAGATTTTGCAAGTAATGAATGGAAAAATCACATTACAATTTCTTTTCATTGTTAATCGTATTTATCTATGCTCTGCAGCAGATTTGCATTTTGTATTTTAGGAGTAAAGAACAGAAAGTAGTTCTCAGTACACAGGGTTGGGTAGTTTAAGCAGTGTTTTCATGTCTTTGTGCATCATTCCCAGCACTATTATGGTTAGTGCCACTTCACAAAGTTTAGAGTAGAGGTGCTATTTGAAATGAGCCACTAGAGATTTTGAAAAGCATCTGTTATAAATTCTGTTATAGAGTTGGCATTTAGTTTTTAAATGTACTGGCCTGGTTGCTGTATTCAAATAACATTATCTCTACTTATGTAAGTCTGCTTATTAGTTACTATTTAGTAGATTGATGCTAATAATGGTACCCTTGGACTTACCCTGGCATTGGTCCATTTCCAGCAAGACTATAAACTTGACGAGGATTTAGTAAGTACTGGAATTTTCTGTAAATTCTATATAAGTACAGATAAGAAAAGAGAGAAAATTAAGTAGTAGTGAGTAGCTATTTTAGAAAAAAAAAAGCACACCTTAGAGTTATAGATTTACAATTTTCTTGAAAATATATTTGATAAATTTGCATTGATAACACTAGCAATAGACCACAAGCATCTAATGACATTCCAGAGACTTAGTAGTCACTAACAGGAGATATGCCTTAGAAATAAAAAATAATGCTTTCATCTTAAATACTGGGCACTTAAATATACTGTACCTCCTATTTGGACATTATTTAGTTAACCTGTTAGATTTCAAATAAATCTTTTAAAATAGTCTAGTATAACATTGTTGAATTTTCTCCCCTAAATAATTATCTGTGTGGATATGCATCTCTCTGTAGAACTCAATATTATTTTCCCTACCAGACATAGAGAATGGGAGTGTACATATTGTTAGTATTTGGGTAGGAATGTTGACCCTCCTGTCTAATTATTTCACATAACCAACTACTTTGATCATCTCATAAAATTGCTAAGCTATCTGAATGGGAAAATTTTAAACAACTGATTTTTTCTGAAAGAAAATAATCTTTGATTAACAAATAAAACAGATATCTCCAAGTACACACCTATTACATCTGACTGGAATTCTTACACAAATATTTAAACCAAAAATATATATTTTATCTAGTGCATTAGTTTTGATATACTATCTATGGAAATATTGCTACCTATTTCATACATACATAATATGATATTTACTCATTAAAAAACCTCTCAGCTCAGTATGTAATATAGAATTTGATTATAGTACCCCACCTCCCAATCTGCAATGACTCTACCTGCTAGATCCTGATTCATTATTTCACTTAGTGTCAAAGATTTTAGATCCACTCCACGTGTTTCTTTTTCTCTATCATCTGACCCCTTAGGGGACATCTGAGAAGTGCCTGCCAGCCCTTATTGTTTCTTACTTTCAGTTTCTTTCTGTTAAATGTTTAGTAATCCAGGCTTTTCTCCTATTACATTAAACAAGTAAATACATTCATATGGTTGCCATAATGAAACTATTAGTGTCAACTTTTTCACATTATAAAACGTAAACATCTTTCTACCATGACCATAGTTTTATACAGTCACAATCTTATCCTCCTCTCAATTTTAACCTTGGTAAATTTGTACTGGTTGACATAATGCTTTTCACAAATCTGGTTTTCTCCTTCCTTTGTGTAGCAAATATCATCTTTCATAACAACCACTACAGACGGAACAAGTGACTTCTCCCAGATTTCTCAGTTTCCATCTATATTTTCTCTTTTGAGCTTCCATTTCTTGTTAAATATTTACTATTGTACTGTAGTGTATTTGTTTATTGTCTGACCCCTCACACAGGTGTGCCTTAGGTTTTTTAGCCCTAGCTTCCAGGAGTTGCCCGAAGGTTGCTGTCTGAGTGGACCAGTGAACCATTTCACACCTGTTGTTTGGTAAGGGAAACTGAATATATGACTGTGACTTTTTGAACTTACGTGACCTTTCAAAGTCAAACTAGCCAAAAGTTTTGGAAGGTACACAGTATATGGAATTCCACTGTGAAAGCACCTTTTATGTATATGAGAACATTTAAGTGTACATTCATAATATGACAAGTTGATCTCTTTCAAATCATAGTTATGTTTTCTTTGACATTGAATACTTTCCATCAGTGTATAAAAGGCAAAACACAAGTGACGATGTATTCAGAGACACCTAAACTTGCCACCTTTTCCGCATTCTGTTTAATTTCTTCATGACCAATGTATATTTATCTGCTTAATTTAAAGAAAATATGTACAAATAAAGGGGAAGTTAGATATTTAGCTAAAGGTCATCTACAAAAGAATCACAACTCAAGGAGAGTATAGTTTTCTTTGAAATTGTTTTGAATTTTTCTAATAATATTTCTTTGTACTTAATGTGTAAAATTAGGTGGAGTTTTTATCTAATTCTTCATGGTTGTAATCTAACTCTTTGTGAGACACTTACTTTTTTGTTTTCAAGGTATGCATAATTTATTTCTGCTTTTGTTTCCTGTGCAGTTGGGATCTTGCCCAAGGCTATCCCTTCCTATGACAGTATCTTTATTTATTTATCTCTTTTTTTTCTACTAATTTCATTGTTACAGGTTTAATATCTTAGTATTTAATTAATTTTAAGTTAATTTTTACAACTGATGAGAGATAGAGAGATCCATTTTTATTGTTCTGCAAATGGATAGTCTTTTCTCCTTCCATTATTTATTGAAAAGACTGTCATTTCTCCAATACATGTTCTTAGTATCACAGTCAAAAATCTCTCAGCTATGGGCTGGGGAGTTAGCTCAGTGGTTCCAGTGCCTGTCTTGCAAGTGCAAGGGCCCGGGTTCAATTCCCCAGTAACCACATACAATACTGGGCATGGAGACTCACACCCAGAAGCAACCAGTACCACAAATCACAGTGCTGGGCGTGGTGGCTCACGCCTGTAATCCCAGCACTCGGGAGGCAGAGGCAGGAGGATTGTGATGTGAGTTTGAGGCTGAGCTCAGGGCCAGGCTGAACCACAAAGTGAGACCCTGTCTCAAAAATCCTAAGAAAAAAAAAACACAAAAAAACACAAAAAACTCTCAGCTATAGAAGCACAAGTCTACTTATAGAATCTCTGTTTTAGTCTGTTTTCCCAAAGGCATATATACCAGTGCCCCACTATACTAATTACTCCATTATACTGTATTGTACTGTATTTCAAAGTATGGCAGTGTAATTCTTCTTACTTTTTTTTCTTTTCTTTTTCCTCAAGATAGCATTGGATATTTAGTATTTTCCTGGTGCTTAATTTTACAATAGATTTTTTTCCCCATTTCTGTAAAGACTATCATTTATGTCTTGACAGGGATTGCATTCAATCTGTAGATCATTTGTGTAGCACCAGTATCTTAGGACTATTGATTTATTTCAGTCTATGAACATAGTATGTAGCTCCATTTTGTTTTTCTGCATGTGACCTCTTGAATATCCTTTATTTGTGTTTTATATTTTTTATTTTAGATATCCTTAACCTCCTTGGTTTCATTTTTTCCAAAGTATTTAAGTTGCTAGAATCATTGTAAATGGTATTTCTCTCTTGATTTATACCTCAGATAATTCATTATTGGCATGTATACTGAATTTTTGTATAGTGACTTTTCTCTTGCAACTTCACTAATCTCAAAAGCCATTTGGTAGAATGTTTGGGGTTATCAATTTTTATTCCATAGTGTTTGCACCATAGTGTTTATTCCATAGTGTTTATACCATAGCCTTGCTATACACACAGCTCTTTCTTCAGGGCTGGGGAAGATACAGGAGGTAGAAAGAACTCAGATAAGGAACTGTGATCATCCAATATTTACAAAAAGTTATTATGAGAAAGTTTCAACTACAAAAGAAGAAATCATTATCCAGATACTGTATATAGATGATAGCAACACATATTTCATATGAAAATATTGACAAATGATTTTAAAGACAATTACTTACAATTTTTAGCTCATATTTTCACACTTTTTATATAGAAAATAAATGTAGTGCTTAACAACATACCTTTCTCCTTGCTTCCCACCGCTTTTGGGGTTCACAAAAACTAACAGTGGATGAGTACCAGGAACAGGAGTGATCTAGAAACAATGTTGGATATACAGACAAATTATTTGGCATGTTTTCTCTGGAACTTTTGCTACATTCATATCACATTTTCTAAGTTGAAGAATGTGACTTTTCTTTTCTGTGAAGTGTACCAACAGGGATTCCCCTGCACTGGACAGGTATTCTTTCCTAATTTTCTCTAATATTGCTGGGGGATGGGCTGGAGTAACTTTGGTGGCACTTTCTGCATTTATTCTGAACTAACGCAGTCAGTTATATATTAAGTACTAATTATATTAAAGGTATCATGTTGCTGGCATTTCATGTTGTGTCCTTCTGATTTGTTAAAAACAAAACTGAAGAAATACCCCAAAAATATATATATTCAAAGACTACTTTTCAAATTCTTTATTTTTCCTCCTTGTACAAAATTGGAATTCCTAAATTTAGCAGAGGCCAAAAATAATGATAACATATGTATGTTTCAGTGAATTTGAGCTTAATTTGCATTGTTACCTCTTATTTTAAAATAGAAGTGAGAATCTCAAGGTTTTTTTTTTTTTTAACAAAGTACAAAATCTGAACCCAAAAATTCATTAGGATAATTTAACTCTCCTTTTTAAACTCAACAGTTAGCTTGTCATTTATATGTCATTGTATGTAAATTCACATTTAGTTTGATGTTTAGAATTATTATCTTGAAAATATATATTTTAAGATGTTTTTCAGAAACATTTATTTATTAGACTATTTAAAGGATCATTATAAGATACAAAGTAAAGTTATTATGAAATAACTGCATAGTACTATTGACAAATAAATGTCTCATTAGAGTGTAGTGAGTATCCCAAACTAAAGTACAAAATCTGTTAATATTTTTAGGGCAATTAGATGCAGAAATAAATCAAATAGTTTAAAAAAATAGAAGAGAATTAAAGCATGTAGATGAATGATGCTATTTTATTTAACAACTATTCCTTCACATACCCCCTTACTACAAACTAGTCTTACACAGAGTGAGAACATAAAATATACTGTGAGCCTTAGTTGATGTCAGTTCCATCATTTCCCTTGGCTGGGCCCATCTTAGTTGGAAATGTCCCTGAATGTTCAATTTCGTACAAACTCTGTAACTAATCCTTTAGCAGATTCTTTTGATCAGGTCTTCCAAACCTTTATCTGTCTTTACAGCTCCCTCTTTCCTGAGAAGCCTCCATCCTAGAAGCCCTGGAAAATTGTTATGCTATAGCTAGGTACTAGACAGTCAGTTTTCCACTAGTCTAGACCTAGCAAGCAGGAACTTTATGAAGTGAATTAGAATCGTGTCATTCTGTGTAGCCTCCTCCTCTTCCATTGAGAGTCAAAATTCTCATGTTACCTTTCCAGGCCAATAGCAGCGTTATTTTTCTAAAATGCCCTCTGCTGCTCTGTCTTACCCATCCTACTCTGAGCGCCTTGCTCCTGTTGCTTCTAGAACTTGCTAGACATATTCTTGCCTGAGACTCGGAGATGCATATTTTGCACAAACACACATGGTTGACTGCCCTGGCTGTGGCCCAAATACCACTGCCTTGCCCAGCTCATGTAGTTGTAGAAGTCTGCAAGTTGCAGTCTTGAGAATATTTTCTTCATTTCTACCTTTACATATCTCATCACCTAGCATATGCATAAGAAGTCAGGGACTCAATTGATTGGTTGTTGCAATAGTTAAAATTATAGAGCAATAACTCTTACTAATGATAGGTTATTTATGAAAGAATTAGAGTTGAGGGTACTGACTGAGCATAGGAAATTCATATACACATCTTAGCCAGATAATGTAAATTAATTATACATATGTTATGCATTTAACTACACTACTTCTGTGTGTTCATAAGCTTGGTAATTTTTTTTAAAAGAAGTTAAGAATATAAAAAATAATGATTGGGAGAAGTAGTTGTAGGGAGGAAGACATACTTTCAATTTTAGGTACTAGGTAGAAAGGTCCTACTTTCCTGTCCAGTGTAAAACATTACAAACTAGATTCTTTATTTCACCTTTGAAAATTTTGAAGAATATTAAGGTTCAAGTAACTTCCACATAAAAGCATTTAAATAGTTGCTCTGTTTTTTCCTTATTTGCTCACACCCAAGATAATCATCCGTACTTTTATATCTCTTGCATGTTAAAAAATTGTATTTTCAGTGACATTTGGTCATATGTCACAAGCATAAACCTATGGTGTGAGTGGTGACAGAGACAGAGTGCCTAACCACCGCTGTTTGAAGTCCCCTGGGACTTGGGTTAATTAATGAGACTCATCCTAAGGTTATACATGATCTATTACTTCCTCTAATTAGAAATAATAATCCTGATCATTATACTGGTTAGCGGGAAAGAAGTAAGATGAATGTGCTTAACTATGATTAATAGTCTCCTTAAGAGTGGAGACCTCTCCTGTCACCGAGTTTTGTGCAAACTGGACTGCAACTCAGTGTTTCAGGATACATATTTTTAAAACACATAGGAAAATTAATTTCTAGTAGATATTTTGGCCTTTGTGGATTAAGAAAATAACCATCACATCATTTAAATCGATAGCCGCAATGCTAACTTTTTTTGCTCTACTCTGCATCAAATAAATGATCAGGAATTTATTCTTTTGCTTTTTCATATTTTCTCTAAAACTATGTAATTATCTATATATAGACATGAAACAAACTTTGGCTGGTAACATACTAATTTTTTCAAACTTAATAAATATCTATATAAGTTAAAGTACTTTTCACTTAATTGTTTTGTTGAGGCTGGTGTTCATACTGAAATCTTTAGCCGATACGTTTATATGCCAACAAAGTTATGACAATAACAAAAATTACATATCTAGAGATTCAGTTGCTAGGTCTTTTCCAGCTTTTAAATAGCTTGTCAGTACCATTTAACTTGGGTTTGAAATGGTCAAATTTTGATCTGCCTATTTCAATCCTAAGAAATTGCTGAAACAGAAGTTGTAATGAATACATGGTTCTTTCCTCAAAGCCTAAAACAATATAAAAAATGCACTGAAGAATACAGAAGTCCTATTATAAAAATTGAATGCAGAGCAGCAAGAAGCTGAGTTCTGTGGGACTAAAGCACAAGAAACAGGAGCCCAATTTCCCTGACTCCATTCGTGGCTTCACCAGTGACGGCCTCTGTGGACTTGGGGACCCTACTGCGCTTCTGCTCAGCTGTGATAGTTTTAAATGGTGACAATAACGAGGGAATTGATTTGGTGTTTATTGAGATAACTATATGGGTTAATATGTATAGAATTCACTACAGCAATTACATTATACAAAATATTAACAAATGATACATGTTTTCTTTCCAGAATAAGAAATATGTGGCTTGTCACATGTGACAAACTCTTGGATTTTCTTCCATTAATTTAATTACAGGAACTCAGAGTGACCAAAAAATCTAAACCTATTCAATATGGCAATTAACATATGAAATTAAAATGTTGAATTTTTTCGCTAAAAATTTTTTTAAATCACATAATAATAATTTGATCTTGATACTGAAATTTTGCATAGATTTCACATTTGAGATCTTCAATGAGTTTGAAAAATGTGATTTCCAAAAATTACATCCTAAATTAGTCTTTATAAATGAGATACATAGTACTCTCAAATAAGATCATTTTATGATATGGAGTTTTGTTTTATATTTGAGTTTAATTATGTATTAAAATAACTAGCTCTACAATTTCATGTATTAGACAACTTCTTTGATTTTCTACTTACTGAAGTTGAGAATGGAAGTAAATAAAGACAAATTCTATATACTGTATGAAATGTCTTAAAATATAGATGAAAAATATCATCCTGATATCAGAGATCATAAGAATAATTTATAGGTTTTTAAAGAAACAAATTGTGTTTGTATTTTGTTTTAAACTTTTAAAGATCTTGATAAATTAGAATAAATCCTTTATTTTAGTGACTTATCTTGTAAAAACTTTCTAAGACATAATTTTACAATAAAATATCTCTTCAAAATTATACCACAATAATGTGTATATGTCTATGCACATATTATGAATTTATGGAAAGAGAAATTGTGTGACTAATTCACACAAAAGTTTATTGTAAGCATGTACCTTACAAATAATTTTCAGAAGCTTTCATATTAACAAACATTGTTTCTCCAACCTGAGATTAACTGGAAATAACATCATAAATGATGAGCACAATCAAAATGTCATTCTGTCAACCAACTATAAGCCTAACACTTTGATAAATTAATATCAGTCTTCCCCAGACATTCTACTGAGCTAATAAAGATGTTGAGTAAATGTGTTGATAGCTGAGCATGTGCCTTCATTGGAGCTGGGAAGTAACCATAAGCATCGAGATCTGGACCCAAGTCGGACCTGCAGGCCTTGTCCGTCCACTGTCACAGAGTTGGCTCTCTGCATTTTGTTCTTGTCGGTCACTTTGTTTGGCTGCTGTGAGGCACTCTTTTCCTTTTTCACTGTTGCCTGTCTTTCCTGTAACAAAAAATATACTTTCAAAAACATTTAGTGAAACTGAAAACTTACAAGTGAATCCAGAAAATGGTTTCCTAACAGGGCAATTAATAAGAGTTTCCTCGGTACAACTTCCTAATTTGGAATTCCTACTAAACTGTTGCTTTCCATGGCTTGATGCAGATGACAGTTGAATGCTTACAATATCAATGAAATGATATGAAAGAAAGCCCAATTGTAATTATCCCTATTTGCCCAATTATCACTATCAAAAAATATGAAGAATCAATTAACTTGAATATTTTTGTAAACAATGAGACAGATATTAAATTGAATTATTTAAAGAATTTGTAGTATTACAAATGCTTAAAATACACACAGTATTGAAAATTAATTCCAATTAATTGATGGATTTTGTAGCTATGACTTACAGCAGAGATAGTATAAAGAAAAAAAATCACACTCAGCCCTAAGCTATTTTTTTGTTCCTCAGATGTGTTTTAGAAGTTGTCTGCTTTTGTTTTCTATTTTCTCTCTTTTCAAACCTTCAGTCCAGCCAATCAAATTTATAAAACTTCTGATTCAGATCTCCCAGTACCTTTCTTTTGTCCCATTTAACACCTTCTACTCCTTGAAACCTACCCCCCCAATGCCTGCAGGACACATCTTCCTCTTCACTCCCTTCTTACATCACTAGCTGCTGCCTGATTGTCCCTTTTGCATCCTTCGTATCCATCTTTGAGGATCTAGAGTGTGTTTTCTTTCATACTCAAAACTCCCATCCACACTTGATTCCTGCTAACTTGTACCACCCTCATCAGTTTCAAATGGTTTTCTGCACAGCTCAGATCTACGGGGTCTGCCAGAGGTCTCTTCTCAGAGGTTCTGGCAGGGGATTGGCTCACGGGGCACCGTCTTCACCAGTGGATTTATTCCCTAAGGATACAGTGGCCCAGCCGCTGTTAGAAGTGTGGTCCCACTGCTGGCGCTTTTTTGGTATGTGACTTAGAAAGGTCAAGTACTTCTCTCCCATTTTCTCTCTACTTCCTGGCCAGTGTGATCTATGCCAATTTCTTCCTAGATGCTCCAACCAGCCCTTTCTAGCTTTGGATCCAGCCAGCTACGGACTAAATCCTCTGAACACCTAGAGGCAATGAAATAAACCTCTCTTCTTTTCAAGATGTCAACTGTTGGGTCTTGGCCACAAGGAAAGTGACTAAGACACTTCTAAATGCAAAGTACCTGTTCACATCTCACATTTGAAGATCAGTTTATGAAAGCAACAGTTACCTTTATCTTTCCACAAGTATGCAAGACAACAATTAGTGCTGGCTCACCGTTCACCGCCTCTGTCACTGCATAGCTTCCCGAGCTATGGTGACCTCACTGCACCGCCTCTCTGCCTAGATTATCACAGCCTTCACTGGCACTAGCGGGAAAGTAACAATGCCGGAAGCAGCAGGACCCATCTTTTTCCTTGTCTCCCTGTGTCACTTTGCAGCAGAACCTCAGGGCTCTTCCTGTCTACCTGCTTCCAGCTCCCCTGGCCTCCTCACTATTTCTTGGTCACAATAATTTCATTTTATGCTCAGGGCTTTTGAGCTCATTCTGCACTCTGTTGGTTAACTTGCCCCTGGATATTAGTATTGCAATCTGAAGTGGTATCTGATCTCTTCACGTGAAAAGTGACTAACGGGAGAATTATCAATATCTGACTAAAGGTACTTAAAGGTTTTATGTACATACTTTTTAATCACTGAGATATGGGTTTTTTTGTCATTTTATTTGTTGCTAAAATATCATTTCAAAATTATGTAATTTAAGAAGATATTTCCAGGTAGCTTTAAAATATAAACTTCCAGACATATTAAGGCTACTTGGATAAGAAATCTTTGACCAAAATAAATACTAATCAATGCAATTACCTTTGTCTTTCATGAAGCGAAAACATTGGATTTCTTATGATGTAAGGTTGCAAATGGACAGTGTAATAAAATTACCAAAGTTCAAAATCTTTAGGATATGATGGAGTTTCTGGCAAAAAGTATCGATCCTCTAAAGAAAGTGACACATAAAAGTTAATTGTAGGATAAGGTTTAAATCCACCAAACTGAGATGAATCACATTTCTATTACTTAAATATTATGTAATCTGGGAACTTGACTCAATGCAGAGTGGAGAGAGTACTATTTGTTTCTGAATTTTGTGTGAGGCTTAGTACAAATAAAAATAGTTGGTAAAATCTTTAGCACTGTGCAGGTACTAGAGTACAGATAAATGAAAATCATGAAAGATGTAAATTTAGGTTCACTTTTGGGTATTCTTTTATATTGCCATTATGCAAACTTTATTTTCAAAATGTATATAAACATTTCACTAGCTACATTAAGTATATGTTTAAAGACATAAGGCTTAGTGCATAGAAATAGTTTGCTCCATCATTCTTCAATACAAGTATATAAACTGGGGTGGTGGCTCACGCTTATAATCCTAGCACTCAGGAAGGTGAAGCAGGAGGATTGCTATAAATTTGAGGCCAGCCAATACTATGCAGTGTGTAAAAGGCTAGTTTGAGCTACATAGTGAAACTCTGTCTGAAAAAAATATATATATACACATAACATATATATATGCATATATATATATAACATGGAATCAAATCAATATTTTGTTAAATATTTACAATAGGATAGATACACTTTAATATGATTTATCTGGCATTTTACTTATTAATTGTTTTTAAGCATCATATTATGAAAATGCTTAGGTCAAAAGACTTAAATAAGATGTAAATTAGCCATTGGATCTGGGTATTTGTACAAAATTATAGATGTAAGAAATACTAAAAACATAAGAATACTGAGACTCACACCCAACAGCAATCAGAACCACATAACACAGTGCTGGACACTGTGGCTCACGCCTGTAATCCCACCACTCAGGAGGCAGAGGCAGGAGGATTGCTGTGAGTTCTATACTGAGCTCAGGGCCAGCCTGAACTACAAAAAGTGAGACCCTATCTCAAAAAACAAATAAACAAATAAAGACATAAGCATACTGTAAGTATATAAAGAATAACCAAATTATCCTTTTTCTTGATCATTTATAAAATTAGACAATTTTGGATGATAAGAATTTCCAGCTACCAGAGATGCCAGTTGATAAGGGGTGTTTTGTCTTTTTGTGGATATATCCTTCTGATCAAACAAGAGAAGATGAGAAAGGTCTTAAATTACACATTTATAAAACAAGCATAGATCTTTAATTTCTAAAATGAATTTTACATTGATGAGATTTATTTATGAAATGTTGAATAATCATGAAAGGTCAATGTTTTTGTTTTTGTGTTTGTTTTTGTTTTTTGTTGTTTGAGACAGATCTTACTATGTAGTTCAGGCTAGCTTTAACTCAGTTTGTAGCTCAGACCTTGAACTATGGTGATCCTCCTGCCTTGGCCTCCCGAGTACTGGGATTACAGGTGTGCACCACCACACCCAGCCAATGTTAACATTTAAAACTTATTCACAACATGTAGGAAGCCACAGCTGAAGACACTCACAATGATGGACTCCAGAATTTCTGCAGACAATTTCAAAAATGATAGGATAAATGTACTTGAAGTGAACAGTGAGTATGTTGAGGAGGATTAAGGATAATGAGGTTTTAACAAGAAATATTTTAAAAAGAATTAAGTATTCACTGTGTTTTATATAATGTTATATGAGAACAAGGTATGTAGTATTTTCTTTTAATATCAACGTGTAAATATTTATATATATTTTATCATGTAATGAGGCTAATCCCGAAATGGTAAACATTCATTTAAACAAATGCATATGTCATGGTAGCCAACTGATTTCTTTGTTTTGGAGAAAAATTTCAGTAAGTAGAATTTCTGGAAATAATTAAGGATGAAAATTTGAAACTTGGAAAGATTTGTAATAATTTAATTTATTCCAGAATTTTATTACTATACTCACTCATTTCATGTTTATTTCCAACTTGAACAGATATGTACCTGAGCTATTCATTATATTTTATGTCAGTAACATAAACCTATTAAGAGAGTTGGCATATTCTCTTCTATCCATTAAGGAAAAGGTTTACTTCTTTTTCTTCCATATTAGGAATAATTACATCCTTGAAAAATATGCTGTCCATGAGGATTTCACTAGCCTATTTAGGTGGTTAATTTACCCTGAATGGCAAAACTCTAGTACGATTTTTAAGAGTTAATTTCTAACGTTAAAGTTATTAAAAAGTTTCACAAAAAACTCTCCAACCTTATTTTACATCATCATTCAAAATAAAATTGCTCTGTGAATAATAGGGTGCAATATTCATCATTTAACCTTCAGTATCTTTTTTAAACTTTGGGCTCTAAACCACCAAATAAATTACATTGTTATAATTAAAGCAAATTTCCTTCTGCTAGATAAATTATCCTAGATATAAAGGGTTGGAAAATTGTTGCTTTAATCAATAGAAATTATTCAAACACTGAAAAGAAATACTCCAACTAAAGGAGTCATGAAAGAATATAGAACATATAACCGCAAAATACAAAATATACTTATTGATATTTGAGCATTTTCAAATATCAGCCATTTGTGTTTGCTATGTAGACATTTTAAATGCAGAACACAGTGTTTTGTGGTCCTGAACTCCACAAGTAGCACAAGAGATCTTAACTGGGGAATATATTGTATTAGAATTCCAAAAGCATAATCATCGTAATAAACAGCAAAGAAAAGCCAAAGAGACCATTCACAGAAAACAGAGAGATGAAATAAATGAAATAATAAAAGACCTTACTTTAAATATGTGCTCTGAAAATCCTTTTCTACATCATGCTGATTCTCAGAGGTGCAGTTTTGTATACTGGTGAAAACTGCTTGCTCCGAATGGTTGTTTACCACAATACTTCAACCTGCTGCGATCGATCTCTAGCAAACTATGAGCAGCAAGTGATGATTGCCACAACCATGAGATTTTCTCCTTTTTGTCCAGTCTCAGCATGGGAGACAGACAGCAGCAAAGCATTTGGATTCGAACAAAGCTACAAAAGCAAGTCTTTGCTGCTAACAGCATTTGTCATTTGAATCCTGGAATTGTTCTCTCTGCAACTACCCAGCTGGCCTGTGTGGACACATGCAGTCTTCTCTCTCTTGACCAAGGCCATGAGTATCTCTGAGAAAGTCTAGACCCTTAACCAAGGTATCAGCTAAAGAAACACAGCACTTAGGGTCTCTCTTATACAGACATTCCAGCTCACAAATGTTCAGAACTCTGCAACGCCTACTTTCCACTGCAAAGGGATACATTTGATTACATAGGCTTAGTTTCAGATATGGGCATTTGACAATCCAAAGGGAAAAAAGTTCAAATAGAAAATGACAAAGGCTCTACATCTTGGAAGCTGTAGCAAAATAGCTGACTAGCTAAGTCACTTTCATTTTAAAAACATATTTTATATATGTTGTGATTGTTTTTAAGTTAGAATCACATTTACATATATATCACATAAATGTTATAAGGAATAGAGTATAAAGACTATTGATTTCCATTTAAGAAAAACTTTAAATAAGTACTTATTGAAATAAAAACAAAATAACTTTGAGAAAAAGTTAAAATGTGGGCTTAAGATACAAAATAAAAATAAATTAGGTCCCACTGCTTTGTAAATTTGAATGTGCTATTTGCTACACTAAAACAGTAATTGTTTCATCTATAATAAGAAGTGGTTCATGTAAGAATTAATTAGGAAAATATAGAAAAGAATATTGACATAAAATAAGTACTCAGCCAGTAATTTTAAAAATAGAAATGTTTATTTTATGAATAAATTCATCCATTAATACTCAGTTGTAGTAGTAAATGGTGAGTATTTTTAGCTTAACACTTTTTTTATTTTATCTGTCCACTGCATCACCATTACCACGACTGAAAGTACATGTTGTGCTGATATTGATCCTGTCTGTGGAAGAAGAAAAGCAACAAAGTGGAAAGCAATGAATCCTTGTGTGACAGAACCCGGCAGGGCTACTCACTTGCTAATTTGAATAAATATTATTGCCATGTCCTGGTCTTCACATATCACATGTAAGGTGTATGTTTCCTCCTAGGATAATTTTACTTAGCAAAACCTACTATTTCTGCTAGAGAAAACCTGGTTGGAGAGAAAGAAGTTTAAGAATACATCTATATCAAGGTAATTTAATTTGGGCTGTGTCTTAGTATGGGGCAATAACTCCTAAGTAATGTATACTATGTACACGTGTGATTTCACATCTGTAACTATATGTAGAGGGGACTTTGGAGCCGGCTCCAACCCTGCTCACAGACAACACAGCCGTGTGCACGGACCACTGGTGACAGCAACAGAAACCTCAAGGCCAGCGCAGTGCTCCCAGTGGAAGCCACACCCACCCCAGTTGTTCAGATGAATGTTCAACAGAGGGATTTCTGGATAATCTTGATCTCATTTTGCCACTTGCAACTAACTTTTGTCATTCCAACTGTGTGATTTAATTATCATTCACACCATTTAATTATGAGGACATAATGAAAGACAAATTGCCACGGAAAATAATCCATGTGCTTTGTAAAGACACAATGATTTTTTAAAATTCTAGACACATATATGTTTGTGTGTGTTTGTGTGTGTGTTATGTGTATGAAAGCAGTCTAGGCACAACTGTGCTTTCAGAATAAGTGAAAAAAACAAAATTTTTGCTATAGGCAATTGCTTCACAAATTTTTATACTCAAATTATCCCAGAGATGTCCTGAATTTTTAATTATTCTTTAACAAAGTAAAGGTAAATGTCATGGGGAATAAAACTAAAAGGGCTGTCTAGAAAAGGCATCTTCACAGAAATGCCCTTGAGCCTATGTTCAATGTGAAGCAAAGGACTATACATTTAGATATTTCCACTTAAATGTAAAATGTCTTTATTTACCCATCTATGCCTTCCTACAAATACTTTAACCACATTTTAGTTAAACTAGCACACATGATCCTGATAATGAACATCAGTTTCCTAGGTTGAGTGTGTAGATATGATCATTTCACCACTCCAGCGTGCATAGATTTACTCCTGGGTTTAAGAAAATGTTCAACAGTATATGTAAAAAAACTTAGACAGTGATTGTGAGGAAAGGGAATGTTAAATTAATGCAAATCGATATATCTTGCCAGAAAATAAGTAATGTAGAGAAACTCTGGAAACTTTTCATTAATAAAACATGTATAAAGTATTAAAAATATAAAAACAGCAATTTGATGCTTCTTCTATTCTAATTAAATTATATAGTTCAATATGGGATATATTTGGAGAGGAATTTATTTCTCAAAATCAATGCCTTTATTCCTCTGGTAGGCTGGTAAGAGGAGTAAAAGTAGTCAAAAAGTAGGTGGTGTAAAAATCACTGTCTTACTCTAAAAAAATAGATGAAATGATAAACTTTTCTACACTTGTACTACAAATATAATTTTTAAAATTTATTTTATAATCATAATAGTATCAATTCATTTAGAGAAGATAAAATAAGTTTATCATATCTTCTGAAATAGAAATATATAATAAGCATATTCTCTAGCATATTTTAAGTATGTTTTTGGATAAAAGTGAAAGCTTGATTTTAATTTAATTAGGAAATCTGTACTGATTAGAAAAATAGTTCTTTGTGGGAAGAGAAAACATTTCACATTTTGCAATTAGTTGTTATTTGAATTCTTATCTTCTGTTCTATACATAAATAAATTTTTACTTAAAATCAGATTGAATTTAGAGTCAAATGATAACTTTTGGGCATTTCTTACAGAGATAATAACAATTGAATAAAATATTGTCACAGAACCCCATGGAGGCTTTGCTTCATTAATGTAATGGTAAAGTGAAAATATTGCTAAAAAGCAAGTGTTGTGTCAATAAGTACATTTATTTTCAAAAAAGCAGACATGTATTGTGTGACTATATTTTATTCCAATGACTTTCCATCCAGTATGACGTGCTGCATGATTAATGTAGATGTGCTCTTTTCAAAGTAACAGACAACTAAAAATGAGCAAGATTTTCTTACCCTACTATTATTTCTATCTACATTTTGAGGCTCTAAGGGATTGAATTGTTTTTAATTTTCCTGAAATATATTTATACTTCAACATAAAATAAGAATGATGCTAATATATATGTATGTGTGTATATATATATATATATATATATATATATATATATATTTTCTTTGCAAAGCAACTTCTATTTTTCTCCGCATAATTTTTGTAACATACTTTCTTGTGCTTACAATTCTCATTGAAAATTCAGATTTGAAAATTTTAGGTCTCTCTCATTACTGAAAATCTGAATAAATTAAGCTATAAGTATCAGAATGTAGGAAATTAAGATATAAAAATTAATCTTTGTCTCTCTGTCATCCAGTGCAATACATTTTATGCTAACATTACAAGTGCATAATGAACTACCATCGCGAGTGTGGAAGCTTCTGTGTGTTTGTTTTGCTTACGCACCTCAGGAACTGACACTCCTGAAGTGGGCAGATTCTGCTGAAAAAGAAAAGTTCACATTAAATCTGAAAAAAAGTCAAGTTGAACACAAAATATCAATAAAGTTTGTCATCTCACAACAATTTTCTGACATAAATGAAAGATTTAAAAATATAATTCATTGCTCTAATATTTGTGTCTATGGGCTCAATCAATGAATATCTTTCACTCAGTAAGAAATAAAATGCAGAGTCTGCTTGGTTATGAAATAATTTAGCCAAATACAACTTTTCCAGTCAAAGTGGAAACTCTCCTGGCTAATTCACAGACCTCTAGTAATCTTCACACTTTACCTTTGTATTCTGGCAGAAATCATCTTCCTGCTCCACTCATCCTTCAGAAATATGTCCCACTACATTTTAAGTTTTCCTGTTATTCCTTCGACTACTTTGTTTTCCAGTCTAACTCTCACCCCTTCCTTAAAATAGTCTTTTCAGTGTTATCAAAGAACAGTGTTTATTTTAATGCATTATACTCTGGAAATGAGGGGAAAAAATCCCATTGGTATCAGTAAAAATAAATAAAATGCAATTAGATAATAAGATTTTAACTTGAGACTAATTTTAAAAGAGGTGATTAAATACACTACCAGTGGTCACCATGAGTATATATCTATAATTATCTTCCACCGTTACTTATTCTGAGTTACACTGGAAAGGTGTTGTGTTTGTGTGTGAGTCTGTTTGTGTGTGCATGTGTTTGTGTGCATGCATGTGTACAAGTATTTGCACGTGAGCATAGGAAAAGAGGAAAGTATGTTAAATTCTAAAAGTCTTACATTATATAGAAATTAGAGCACAAATCACAAATTTTCAAGAATATTGGACAAATCATACACATAATGCTCAATAAAATTTCCTCATGATGAAGGTATGTAGGAAAGTTGGATATAAAGTTAGAAACTCCTTAGACATTTAATTGTCCTTCAAAGAGAGAGGGCCACCAGTACACATTTTCCTCCCAAACAGAAGCTATATAAAGTAGAACCGGGCAAATGTGAGATATGGAGATGAGTATGAAAAATCTCAGAACACAGATATTTTAATCCCTTACCTGGGATAATTTTTGGAAAGCAGCAGGAATTAAAAGAATAAATAAAAAATGCTACATCTGAGCTGGTTAAAACCTTGTACACCCTCACATTTGTACAGCATAGCACTAGACCTCAAGGATCCAATGTATTTAAAAGTAGCACAGAAGGAGAACTTGCCCAGGGCTGCCTAGAGAGAATTAAGGTGCTTGAGAATACAACTGTGGAAAATGTGTGTGTATAAACCCACCATCCTGCAGCTGCCAATTTACAATCCAAAGAAGTGATCATCACAGTGACAGAAGAGTCATATGGAAATAACTGTTTGCTCAGAAGTTGTTTTGAAGATGCACTGACAATAGCTTTGGTAAAGATTTCATTGTAAACTTTTCATGTCTATTAATATGTACACTGATTTCTCAATCCAGCTCAACCCGCCTAATAACTGAGAAGAGAAGTAGTGAGAAAAAATGTTCATGCTTGTTTCTATCAGGGCTAGTTCAAAGCCACTGGTCAAAATTACTTTTGTCTTCAGTTCTAATTTTAATCCTTAAGTCTGAGTTAACACCAAAGACATCCATGCAGACCATACATCAGCTTCATCTACAAATATGGGCTTTCCCTCCAATCCAGATTAAATTCTGTCAACTAGAGATACTTATCCTCTGTTCTACAGACGAGACAACTCCAAGACTCTGAAGCAAGCAATATAATATGTCTTTCATGTATCCCAGGTTGTAGATGCTCCTGCTCAGAAAAAAAAATGTACATCTCACACGTGTCTGTAGAGTACAATTCATTGGAAATCTCAGTGTGAGGTTACGAGTGTCTTAAGTGGTTCAGAGTAAGAGCCAGTGTAATACAAGTACCTCAGATAGGACCTGCCCGACTTCTACCAAAAATATAAATGAAAGTCATGATAGAAATTTTTAAGGCAGCTGGGGGAATTAAGTATAGAAAGGATAATGATTAATGTGACTTAAGTAATTATAATTGTCTTAGGTGTTAGGACAATAGTATCTTTGGGTGGAAAATTGTCCTGTCTTAGAAGATGCCTACTGCAGCAGTTAGTGTCACATAGTATTTTATCCTATATGATTTATTTTCACATGATTCAATTTAATAAAAATATATTAGTTATGTTAACATAGTAAAATGTCAGGGCTTCAGATAGAAGCAAAAATAGGCAAAGAGGGAATTGTTAGAAATTTTAAAAAACAAGAGATTCTTTCAAAGAAATTTCATGCACTTTAGAGCCAACACAGACAACTACTGGATAGTTCCTGTGATATTCCGCTTGTGTGCCTAATGTTGCAGAAACAGAGGTACATATTTATTTTCATAGAAATCTCAATGTAGAAACCTACTGGGACCTGGTCAACAATATAATATGTGAACAGTTTGTCTGTTTGTTTGTTTTGTTTTGTTTGGTGGTACTGGGGAACAAACTTGGGTCCTTGTGTTTCCAAGATAGGCAGAGTACCACTTGAGCTAAATTGCAGGCCGAACATGTAAACAGTTTTGAGGTCACAGGGCCGAAGACCACTCCAGAAAGCATAACAACATCTCAATTTCAGGTCACAAAGGACATTGTGAAATGCAAAAGAAACCTTAGTACCAGCAAAGAATTGGTAATTTGTGGATAACCATGGCTGGCATCTTCCTCTTCATCAGAGTAACAGGAATGTGTACCTGCAAATGTTACAGACCTAGAAGCAGTGAGGGGAGCAGCTGGAGGAGGAAGGGTAACAGCGGTTTGTCACTACTCCTCTGAGAATGGGAAAGCAGGGACTATGGATGAGAAACAGAGTCAAGGGAAATCGAAGGCTCAGCTGGGGCTGGAAGTTATGAATATACAAGAGAGGAGCCATCAAGCCCAAAAATTCCCTCCAGCAACATTCAGCCTTCTGAGAGCCACTAGCAACTCCTTGAAGAAAAAGGTGATTGAAAACCTATATATGAACTCAAAGTGGAAGTGTTTGGACAGAGACTATGGTCAACGAACCTGCCCATCAGTTATTTAGACTTGAGTTACAATAAGAAAATCATGATACTTAGGTAAAAGAAAGCAATGTTAGAAAATTAATTCAGATACCATATTCCTTCTTTGGGGCTCCTATACACATTTCTCAATATCAAGGTTGTGCAGAGTAAATGTTTTAGTTTTCTGAAAACAATCATGACCATATAATTCTAATGTAATATAATTCTAATCAGAATTAACATAGGGACTTTATATTTTTATTTAATCAAATGAGAGGTGTGATTACAGAGGAATGTGATGGATTTTCCTTAATCAGTATTCTTTAATATTAAATAGAACACAGTACAGATAATGAGTTTAAAGATGCATTTGCGGGGCCAGGGAGTTAGCTCAGTGGTTCTGGCGCTGTCTTATAAGCGCAAGGACCCGGGTTCAATCCCGGGTAACCACATACCATACTGGACATGAAGACTCACACGCAGCAGCAACCAGTACCACATACCACAGTGCCAGGTGTGGTGGCTCATGCCTGTAATCCCAGCACTCGGGAGGCAGAGGCAGGAGGATTGCTGTGATGTGAGTTTGAGGCTGAGCTCAGGGCCAGCCTGAACCACAAAGCAAGACCCATATCGCATCTTTTCTCTGGTATGAGAAAATGAAGATGTAACTGAGTCCTAGCATTGTATGTTATATATTGTGAAATAGAAAATGCTCAATGTAAAATAAGGTGAAAGGGGACAATGTTGAGATTGTAACAAAAAAGTAAGGAAACAAATTTTATATATATGGGGGGGTGGTAGGGTGGGTGGGGCTATGGGAAAAAA
>PVIR01000015.1:0-47804 GCA_004026965.1 Petromus typicus
GGGAGTTAGCTCAGTGGTTCCGGCGCCTGTCTCACAAGCGCAAGGACCCGGGTTCGATTCCCCGGTAACCACATAACAATACTGGGTGTGGAGACTCACACCCAGCAGCAACCAGTACCACATACCACAGTGCCGGGCGTGGTGGCTCACGCCTGTAATCCCAGCACTCGGGAGGCAGAGGCAGGAGGATTGTGATGTGGGTTGGAGGCTGAGCTGAGGGCCAGCCTGAACCACAAAGCGAGACCCTGTCTCCAAAAACCTAAAAAAAAAAAAGAAAATTTCTGCCCTCAGAGTTTTAAACAGAATGATTAAAACCTTACCACACCCCAGGGGAGCTGCAGATGTGAAGAGAAAGTTGCACCCCAGAGATCATCATAATCAGGTTATGAAACAGTAAGTGTCTTTTCATTGTTGCGTATCACATTCCATTTACATCAGAGATATCTAATTATTATCTGAGTCACTTCCCTAAACTCAATGAAAGGTAATGTCTCATTTTTAATCTAAGTACTTAGTTTTATTCAATAAGGACACTTATAGTGAGATGTACCTTCTCAACAATTTTTCAATGTATGATACAGTATTGTTAATTACATCAGATTTAAAATCTCAAAGCAGTATGTTCTGACCTCTTTGATATTCATCCTTTAGCAACCTTCACGGTGTCTTCTTAACAAAACTATCCTGAGCTGATGTATATTAAGATGTAAATGACTTTAAAAGTTAATATTAATCCTCTGAGTAACTGATCAGAGGAGGATTACAAAGATTCATTAGAGTTTTCCAGCTGTCTTGGAATCCCTAATGATATGCTGATTTTTTTCCCTGTGGTCATTTCCAACCTGAAGGGCAGTCAGCAAATCTGAGCAATGCCTCTCGGTGCCACTGGGTGGCACTGGCAGGCCTGAGATGTGGACAAGAAGGAGGGAAAAAGCATGGCAAGAAGGCAGGAGTTGAGAAGGCACTATGATAAAAGAAGGACAAAGCGTTAAAAAAAAAAATCCCTAAGCCACAGGCAACCTGTACAGCCACTAAGATCATGTCTGACACAGAAGAGCAGCTTGTTTTGTGTTTCCCAACTGTTTGTTGAGTGTGTCTCACTTATCTGTAGGTTCCCAGTACCTAGCACTAGGTCTACTGACACCCTGAGTCTGTCAACTGACGTGACAAATGCCTCTGTCCCTCCAGTGGGGAGGCTGAGATTATTTGTGTTAATGTTCTATCCTATTGTTTGGGAATAGTGTGATTGAAAATTCAACAAATGCTGTCTAATGGGATCCTTTGTTATATGAATCTTTGTTCTGGATGGAAGTAAATCAAGACTTTCAGTGGACACAAAACCAGATGGCCCAGCAGCCAACAGATTCATTCTGTAAGTGGCTAGATGTTTCGATCTGAGCAAGCCACGCTCTCATCACAGCTGCTGAGCTCCTGTAGTGTAAAGTATATTGGCTGTTGGCAAATGGATGAGTATGGCTATGCCTCAACAAAACTTTATTTTCAAAATCCGGCAGCGGACATATTTGGCTTTTGCCATGCCGAGCCTCCATTCAATTCTGGGCTAATCTTTTTTATTTCTCCAATCTTAGTGATACATCCTTTTTAGTCCACCCAACACAATTGTTTTGGTACATGACTGTTTATCAGTTTCTCTCTGAGTCTGTGTTGACTGTATGCCGTTATGCTGTGACTTCCTCAGGGAAACCAGAGACCCCATAGATGGCTTCCAGCATTGAGGATTCCTGTCTGACCGTGGATTCCTGTCAAGGTCTGGCTCAAGATGTGATCTCAGAGAGCCCCAATCTCTGAATGTTCTCGAAGTTCATCTGCTAAGGAGTCTACAGAAGCAGATGTGATCATGTGACGGATGCAAGTTGCAGATCGTGAAGCTTCAGGGAAATTCTCTGGTTGCAGTGAACTAGATCTAAATCAGCTTGAGAAAGGTCAGTCCCCGCTAAAAGCACGAATGGCTAAAGCTCGTCTTCGGAATCTTCCAGCCACATTTTCTGTCCCCCTCCTCCTCTGTCACGCACACCCTTCATTCCTTTCTTTTTTCTCCTTCCTCACTCAATTCCCAACTCATTTCTTCACTTATATCTAGATGAAAATGGCTAATGACAGATGAAAATGCTTCCCATTAAAGGATGTTCACATTTCCTTGAGGACAGGAGCAGTTTGAGAAAGGGACACAGAACTGATGGCGAGATATTGTACCTCTGGAGAGTGATTTCTGACCTTAAAGTAGATTCTACTTTGATCGCAATCCATAAGAATATCTAAGAGAAATATTGTATGGAGGGCTGTTATATACAGGCTCGTGACTCTGCAGAATTCCAAGCATTAGGATGTAAATCCTACATTCTGGTGTTGGGCAACACAGTAGTGGCCCAGGCAGTGGTTTCTCTGGTTGGTGTGCATGTGTGCTCGCGTGTGTATCTTTGCTCCTAAGGGAGACACCAGTTCTCCAAAGGCATTGACAATGGAACTATATGTTTGTGTGTTTGAATTTTTCTTTCTTAGCAAATGAAGGATACTGACATGAGTAAGGTTTTTGTATGACAAATATTGAATTAAAAACCCCTACCCACCTGTGAGGAATAGCTGATGAAAACTTTCCCATCCTGTGGGTTGTCTCTTCCGATTGTTTCTCTTTTGATATTTAGATCTTTGATCCACTTTGAATTTTTGTCCCCTGCACGATGAGAGATATGGGTCTAGGTTTAATCAGGATGTGGAAAAACAGTTTTCCCAAAACTTTTATGAAAGAGGCGGTCTTTCCTCCAGGGAATGTGTTTGGCTTCTTTGTCAAAGATGAAGAGGCTTGAATATGTTTAGAGTAGTTTCTGCATCTTCCTTTTTGTTCCATTGTTCCCCAGATCTGCTCTGTCTGTTTGGTTGGTTGGTTTTGGGTTTTTTGGCAGTACTGTGCTGTTTTTATCATAGCAGGTTTGTAGTATAATTTCAGGTTGGGAATTGTGTATTATGATGCCCCCTGCCTTGCCTTTGTTGTCCAGAATTATCTTTGCTTTTCTATGTCTTTTCTGGTTCCAAATAAATTTTAAGATTATGGAGTATGCTACTGGTAATTAGACCACAATTTATTTATAGTCTATATAACTACATATATAGACTATACTATAATCAAAAACTATATAAGGGTTTTGGAAGAATACTGTTTCTCTTCCTCTTCCCTTCTCTCTCTCCCTCTCCCTCTCTCTCTCTTTCTCTCTCTCTCTCTCTCTCTCTCTCTCTTCCCCCTTCCCATATACACACACAGGCATAAAGAAGTTGGGAGTATTGCTTCTTTTTCAATTTCACTAAAAAATGTGAGAAGTGTTGGAATTAGACTTCTTGTAGAATTCAGTAGTGAATCTATTAGAACCTGGGCCTTTCTTTGTTTGTAGTTTAAAATTATTTCTTCAATTTCATTGATTGATACTGAGTTATTTAGAATTTTATATCTTTTTGAGTCAGCCCTGGTAATTTATATGCATCTGAGGATCTGTCCATTTCTTCTGTGCTTTCTGCCTAATTAGAACACAGATTCATAGATATTGTTGATATTCTGAATTTCTGCAGGATCCACTGTGATTTTATCCTTTTAATTCCTAATGACATAGAGTTTGGTCTTTTATTTCTTTATTTTGATAGGGTTGATTGAGGGTTTGTGGGAGCTCAAAAAAATCAGGTCCCCAAAATTTAATGCAAAAGAATGGGCATCTGAAATGAATAGACACTTCTTAAGGGAAGAAGTAGGAACAGCAAATAAACTTAAGAAAAAAATGTTCTACATCACCTGTTATAAAAGAATTGCAAATTGAAACAACACTGAAAGTCCATCTCACTCCACAGACAATGGGAATAAGCCAGGAAATGCTGGTGGAGTTATGGAACCAAACCTACCCTTCTCCACTGTTATTAGGTGTGTACACATTGTTACAACCAATATTTAAATCAGTACGGAGATTTCTTAAAAAACTAAACTGGAAGTCCCACTTGACGCAGTTATTTCCCTTCTAGGTATCTTCCCAAAGGAGTTAAAAAAGCATCCTACCACAGCGATATATACAGACACATGTTTGTAGCGGGACAATTTGTCATAGTGATGCCCAGTCATAGGTGAATAGATAAAGAAGGGGTGGTTTTTATATACAATAGAGTACTATACTACCATAAAGAAAGATAAACTTGAAAGATTAAAGGAGCTTCTCGCTGATACCATTGAACAGCTGTGCGGTCTTCTCACTGCCCTTCTGATCTGCGGGTGGCAGATGGGGGCACTCATGGGCAGCAGCTCCATGCTCACAGGTATAATGTGGAACTTTAGCGCTCCCTGGACCTGTAGCAGTTGGAGTCCTATGAGTGAGCACTTCTTTCTCCTTCTGCTTGAGGGGATGATTCTGAGACCACTACTGACACGGTTCTTCACCTAGTTGTAAAGGGATGAGTGCTCATCACCCGCCTCCTGGTGCTGACTCTCCTCTTTCCCTGTTCACTCCCCTCCCTCATCCTTCATCTACTCTCTTAGCCCACATCGCTAATAAATAACTTGCATACAGACCATTATCTGAAGCCACTCTTTTGGGAAAACTCGGGCTAAAACACTAGATATGTTCACTCACTTATCCTAATTACTTGCCTGAGACAAACTGATACAGGCTGGTGGAGGTAAATTTTCATGCAAATAAAAGCATTTTAATCTTTGTGTTAGATACTTTCCCTATTCGACAGCCCAAATTAAAGGAGGAAAGGCTTATTTGTCTTAAGTCTGTAAAAGTTTCAGTCTATAAGGCAGGGGTGTGGCAGATGTGCTTTCAGAGGAGAAACAGTGCATGGAGGCCTAATGTAGCAAAAGTAACAAGAGACCTTCACAGCGTCTTTCTGCCCCTTTTATTTTATTCAGACTACTTAGGGCGAGCAACACTCACACCTTTAATCCTAGTACTCTCAGGGCCAGCCCCTTCATGAGTCAAGCACACATTCTCAATTCAGCCACATCTAAAAAAGCATGAGACTTTGAAGGGACATCTAAACACAGCCATAATGATCTTTAATCATAATCTTCAGAGTATTTGACAGTGTATAAAGCACAAGGTGTCAGAAACAAAGTTTTCCTGTGGCCTCTTCATTTTCCTTCCCTACTTTATCCTCTCTGGAGGCCAGCATCCTCTACTGCCCCTCTTTCAAACACATCAGTCTCTCCTGTATAAACATGAATGGTCCTAATTTTCCTCAATGCCTTCTAGCTGGAATGGGCTCACTGGAAATCCCTACTTGGAGGGACAGTTCTGGGCTGGAAGTGACCATAGACTAGTAACAAGGAAACATCTGGACCTCGGGTAGGCCATGCTTGGCTGGCTACAGACATTCAGGAGGCCCTTAGGTAACCAGGGGAGAAGTGCTTTACCAACAGCGTTGAGATCATGGGTTATATAATAAGCACTCTGACTCAGACAAACACACTGGCACATTCAGAACCCGAATTTAAAAATCATTAAAGACTGATAGACCTGAGAGAAGAATCAGGTTCAACACCAACAGGAGACCATGCAAGCCAGGAGACAATGGTTCTTAGGTATTCTTTGGAGTAACACCTCTTTCTGGACAGCTTTGAAATTCTTGATTCTGTCTAGTTTTCTTAGAATAGTGGCTCCCCAATACCCTCTTTTCTTTCATCATGTGACTTAAATGAATGGCTCAGATTTCTTATAATCAATAAAACCTATTTTCTCCTTTCAAAATGTTATTTTGCTTTAGGCCAGTAAACAATGAAAGGCTAAGAGGTAAATCTCTACACAGAAAGTCTGGAGCAGTGCCGACCTCGAAGTGGTGACACAGGGCACTGGGCCAGGCCAGCAAGTGAGGGCAGAGGGCAGTGAAGGCTGCAGAAGCACCTCTGGGTGACTGTGCAAGCAGCTGCTCAGCCTGCTACATGCAGGTCCAGCCCTATAGGATTCCGATCTGGGGGGAAATGCAGGGGATTTATTCACATCTGATGATTCTTCCACTCTGGAATGCACTTTCCACAGAGGCCAAACTTGTGGCTTTATAGCAGTCTTCCCAGTGACTCATGTCCATAGTATAGGAAGTCCACATTCTAAAGTTGTAGAGATTGTCCAGATTTCGAACAGGCTATCCCGGAGTGGTTATACCTCATCAATCTATCCCAGAATTTCCACTGTGAGATAGTTTCAAAATAATTCACACATTGGAATGGTGATGCACATAGATTGGGAAGATGGGGTTTCCACTGGCTGGAGATACAGATACACATATAGGTGATTCAGGGGAGGGGAGGGGAAGTGAGGGCAATGGGGTGGATGTGCTCACAATGTTATCGGGGTGTATGCAAAGCCACACTGAAACCCTAATATCTTGTAAAATTAGTATGTACTAAAACGTATGTGTGAAAAATAAAAACAAAGGCAGGTTGAATCACTGATCTCCAAGCCCTTGGAACAGTGATGGTGAGGCTTTAAAAGCTTTCAACAGTACAAATAGCCCACTGAGACATGAGTGCCACAGGTTCAGCATCAATCGCCTCAGAGAATGTGCTCCTGACAGAAATTTTTGGGAAAAGTTTCAGTGAGCCTTAATTATTAAGCCTAAATTATTTGTTTTCAATTCAGATGCTTATTAATTGGGTTCCTCTAAAGTAAGATTTATATTCCCAACCGTAGATATACTGCTAAATCATTTACATCCTCCATGAGTGGATTCTAAGAAATACTCAAAATTTACTTATGTAATTTATGTAATTCTGAGTTAAGAAAATATTAAATTTATGAAATTTTATTAAAAGTAGACAAGGTCAGACATTCCAATAAAAAGAAAAAAGAATTATGACTCATTGAGAAAAAGCGTGCTGTTTGTCTAAAAGTGTCTCACTGTAATCTCCCCCACCAAACTCAAAGGAATTACTTTAAAATCACTGAAATCATTATGGAGTCTTATTTTACTGTGAAAGCATATACATAACAAAAAAGGAAATAAATTTAAAGAGTAAAGCAATAAGAATATCCCTTTAGAGCTCTGGTCATTAAAAAGTAACATGTATGAGATACTATGTATCATTAATTTTAGGATACATATGCATATAGAATTGTTTCACATCTCCAAAATCAGGATGCATTATTTTAAAAATTTGTTTCTTTGTATATTCTAAAACAATTTTCTTGTTTAATAATACATAAAATAATCAAGTTAAATACTAATTAAAATTATAAATTTCAAAAATATTTTAAAAGATAATGCTCAGAGATCCTTGAGTAATTTTTATTCCTGTTATATTACTTACAGCAAGCTAAGCATTGTAACAAATAACCCCTAAGTCTCAATGGCTAAAACCTGAGCTATTGCAATGTATTCAGACTCCATGAAACTCACCTCTTTAAATGTATAATTTAGTGATACTTTAGTATAATCAGACGTGCAACCGTTACCTAACTTCACTGAGTTTCTGTCGGCCCAAAAAGAAACCCTCTGCCCAGAAGCAGTCTCTCTCTAATTATCCCTTACTATGACCCTCTGACAAGCGCTAATACTTTGTTTCTCTGGATTTGACTATTCTAGACAATTCTTATTAGTGAAATTACACAGCACACACCCTGTTGTAACCAGCTTCTTTCCCTCTGGATTGTGTCTCTGAAGTTCAACCATAATACCACACATATCAGGACTTCCCTCATTTTATTGCTGAACAATACTGCATTCTATAATAAGGAGATACTGCATTTTGTTAATCCATTCTTTAGTTGATGGACCTTTGGATGGTTTCCATATTTTTTACTATCATGGATTATGCTCCCCAAAATACTCTTGTACCATTTTTTGGTCAACACATAAGTTTTCAAATCTCTTAGGTATAAACTAGAAATGTGATTGCTGGGTCATGTGTAACATTTTGGGAAGTTGCCAAACTGTTTGCAAAAGTGGTTACATCACTTTACAATCCTCTCCATAATTCCTGAGGATTCAACAATCTCTACACCCTTACCAACACTTGTTTGTGTCTGTATTTTTTTTTCAATTTTAACCACCCACACAGGTATAGAATATTGTCTCTTTGAGGTTTTGAATTGCATTTCCCTAACAGATAATGATATTCAGCACCCTTTTGTGTGTTCTTTGGTTATTTATTTATCTTCTGCAGAGAAATTTCTATTTAAATCCTGCGTTATGCTCACTTTAAATAGTTGCATCATTTTCTTCTTTATTAATGTCACGGTGCTGCTGTAAAATACTGGAGTTGGGTATCTTAAAAACACACAAAACTTATTTTTGATGGTTCTAGACACTGGAAAGCACAAGATGAGCACTCTGCAGGTCCAGAATCGGGGGGAAGGCTCCTTGCTCACAGATGGCTCATCTAGATGTTGTCACATGGCACAAATGATGAAAGGCAAAAGAGCACAGAGGGTGTTTCCATACCAGGCAGAAGAGCAGGAGAGATCTTGCTTCTTCAAGCTCTTTTGTAAGGCACTAATTCATTCACAGGAGCAGAGGTTTCATCCAGATCATCTTATAAATGACCACCTCTTAGCATCACCACAGGGGCACTTAAGGGACATTTAAATTTCAATTTGGTGGAAACATATTCAAACCATAGCAATTGTTGAGTTATAAAGACCTCACTGCATATTGTGTGATAGAGTGCTTTATCAAGTCCCTTAATTTGTAAACATTTTCAGCTATTCCATGAGTTGTCTTTTCACAATTCTGGATGGTGCCCTTTCTTAATATTTTATTTTTTATTTATTTAATAAATTGAATTTATTGGTACATTTTAGGAATGCATTGTGAGCACATTCCTCACTGAGAATTTGTGCCTGTCCATGATGTATTTGGATTCCTATTTTTGCCCATCTTCCTGCCCTTGCTTCAATCCCCACACTTCCAAATATATAAGCTTTCTTTCCATTTTTTCCCTTCTACCATTTTTCCCTTCTGTGCTTTCCCCTGCCCCCATCCAGTTCAAGGGTTTATTAATGGACTTCCAGTTCTGTTCTGTTGATGTTCATGTCTATACTCAGGTCAATGTACACAGTCCTGGCAAGAGTAGTCTTACAGTAAATCTTGAGATTGGAAGGTGTGAGTTCTCCAACATTGTTTTTGACTATTATGCACATTTATCATGAATTTTTTATAATGCAGCATCCAGAATTGGAGGGGAAGTTCAAGTAGGAAAATATTGAAGTGGAAAAGGAAGTGCTTCAATTGGAAATCCAGTGTGATTATGGGTGTTGGAATAAAAATTTTGAAGAGAAAAGCTTATTTTTGCTTGTAAAAGTAAATTTTCTCTAGAAAATAATGATAATCAACCATGAAATTAAATATTACATTTATTTTTTTAAAATTGTGCATGAATAGTTTTTAATTGCAAGGACCTTCAGGATACAGAACTTTGTAGCCTTCATCAACTATATTATACTTATATTCTAATTCTAATTAATTTATTTGAGTGGAAAAAGCTCTGAATGACATTATCTAGGAAAAAATATTTTATTCTTTTGTAAACCTTTAACTGCTTTGTTGCAAAATTTTGATTTTATTTTTAACTTTTACAGTATGTGGGACTGAAGCCAGGGCTTTTACACTGAGCTACATCCTCAGTCGATTTTTTATTTTCTTTTGAGACAGTCTAAATTGCCCAGATTGAGCTTGAGTTGAGATCCTCCTGCCTCGTCAGCCTCTGAGAGCTCTGGAATTACAGGCATGCACCGGCATGCCTACCCCCAAATCCTGCTGTTAAAGGATCTTGTGTCCTAAGTGTAATGTGATGTTGATGGTCAATTGAGATGAGGTGACATGTTTAGGAATCAGAAAATATTGGTGTCTACAATCCTGATATTCCTAAACTGGGAAGCGCAAAAACAGAGATGCCTACATTTACACCTTCGCTCCAATTAGCAGGTTAAAGAAGCTGCTGGTGACCTTTGAAATGATAAAGTATCACTTATTTTTCTAATGATTATTTCAGAGATGTGCCAAAGGGTGATTGCAACCAACTGAGGACAAATAATGTTGAGCAAGCAGGGAGGCTGCCCTGGCTGGGAAGGAAGGTGTACGTGAGTCTCAGAGTTGAGTCGGATTGCCACGGAGTTCAAACGCAGCCTTCTCACAGCCTTGTGAACTGCAGGGAAATATTACACTTCAGCTTCATTACATCTAGACATCAGTGAGCAGCACTTACAAGATGGCTCTGAAGATCAGGTGATTAAATGTGGCAAGAAATGTACGAGAATATCTCCAGAAAAATACATGCCCCAGAATAGGCTGGCAGTTAATCTCAGTTTCTTTTATTTTTTTTTTTCCAATGCTGACAAATGGGTAAATGATGAAAATGACCATACAAATAATATGGTAACTGAATTATTATGACAAATTGGATATTATTTCCCATGAAATTTGAATGTTTTTAATAAAGAATATCTATCAAGGAAGATAAACCAAGCACAATAATATTATCTTTCTAAAGAATTTTCTCATAAATAAGTCATTACCAAAAAAAATTTTTTTAACAACTCAGTTCTTTTGCCAGTCCTAATTGTTAGAAAAATCACATTCCTCCAGCCCTTTAGGAATCTGTGGACACTGTGTGTACAACAGTCAAGCTTCAGGTTCACACTGGGAAATGGAACAAGCAGAGAACAGCAATGTGAATTCGGACAGAAGTATTCCTCCTGGTCACCTGGCTGAAGAAGAAGATTCAGCTCTGTCCAAAGTCAAGTCTGTGGTGAGACAAAAATGCCTCTGCCTTAAAATTATCAGGTATATTGCACAGAGGAATTGGGGCTTTGTTCACTATGGTGTCTGTGACATTACAACAGTGCCTGGCGTACAGCAAGTACTTGATAAATATTGTGGAATGGATGTATGCTTGAGCGAGTCGCCATGAGTAGTATTGGGTCCAGTCATTTCCAAACATGTCTCAGCTGTGAGTTCTTCACTCGCAGGACTCGGTGTGCACCGAATGTAGTACGGCTGCAAGAGATATTCTGGTCCAGGTGAAGCCGGAGCTTTGCAACCTCAGACCTCTGGGATCTCCGGACTGTCTAGGTCTGCAGAATATGACTGGAAACCGCTGATTTTGTCCATCCTCTTTTTTCAGAGATCCATAAGGTTGACAAAGAAGTAGGACTTGGCAAATGCTACACAGTGGGGCCCAAAAGCTCAGCAAACATTGCATGGCAAGGGAACACTGCATTGCCAGGAGGGCGTCTCAACTCACCCAGGCCATCCAAGTGGCTAGGAGCAGAGCTGACATTAGCTGGTTATCCAGTTTTTAGAAATGCAATTCATCCTGTGGTGCAATAAAGGGCTCCAAGACTCACTGAGAGCACTCTTACAGCAAGGCTATCTGTCTGGGCTTTAATCTCAGGACCTCTAGCTCTTCATACAGGACAGGAGTTCTAAATTTGTACATCCTAAAACTGCCTCTAAACAGCAGTTACCATGCATTCTTTGGGATTTATTTATCTCAGATAAGCGGGTGAGAATTGAAGAGCTGCATTTGGAGGGGTGTATGATGACCCCAGGGTCACTCCAGATCGGAAATCTTTATGGGAATCCAGCCAACATCGTGAACTCGCACTAAGTGTGGAAGAGACATTCGAACCGATACTCCTTCCCCTGGGCTCTAGTACACACACGGGTCCCGCCCTGCTGCTCCTCTCTGTCCAGTCCAACTCCTCAGGTGGAAGCCTGAGGAGTACTGAGAAGTACTGAGGAGTACTGAGAAGTACCTTCTCTTCATCCTCCATCTTGGCAGCAAGAGACCATCCTAGGAATGTGGCTCCGGAAGTGCGCTCGTTCCTTTGGTCCAGGCGCTGAAAGGCCCTCTGCAGTTTCTGCTTCGATCTATACCTTCGGACCTATAGTTTCCGCCAAACAAGAGGTAAAGAAAGAAGGACTTTATATAGTCAAATCGCAGACAGACTGTGCAAATGAGTCAGCTACCAAAGCCACTCTTCGTTCTCACACTCCTGGATAAAATATGGTCTCTCAGTGCACACAGCAACATCTTAACACGTGTGAGGACATCTCCAGGTACCTGGGAGAGTTCCATCCCGGCCCGACCCTGCGCTTTTCTGGGGCTCTGAGTCCTCAGTTCTTGCTGTTCCCGCAATCGGTCTAAAGAGGGAGCTGTTTCCCTAGAATGCTCGAGTGAGGGGCGGCCAGTCAGCCTGCGGGTTTACGAACATCTGCATCTGCGGCAGCCTGTCCCTGCACAGGACATAAATTTCTTGGGTCCACAAACAACTCAAGTTGTACTTTTTTCGACATTTAAAAAAATTATGTCCACTAAGCTGATGTAGGATCTAGATCCAGTAGGTCGATAGGAGTCAGGAAAGTTGTACTCTCGTCCGACCTGGATAATGCAAAGATAGTGTCCTCCAGCAAAGTGTTACCAATCTGGCTCAGTGTAGATCAAGTAGGGGCCGCGTAGCCCCCGAAGACCGACTGTGCTGGGAAAGGCGCAGTGTAACAGTGATGCAAAGTGTGAGCTCTGTCAGCCGAATACCCATCGCTAGTCCCGATGCCTGTCCCGATACCTCTCTACCTCTAGTTTTGTTTTCATTTGGTGAGAAGGATAATATCGAGATCTTAAGATAATTGTAAAGGATAATTGAAAAAAAACACATGCAGTGGGTTAAATAAGGTTAGTACGTGGTAAGTGCATAAAAAATGGTAGCTCTAAATGAAGTAGATAAGAAATGACCCCAAAATACGGTGAATATTTATGATTTAAAAGTGTTTTTCAGTACATGACATATTGCTGTTAATCCCCCTTGCTTCGAACACACTTATCCTATCCTTTTTATCCTATCCCCTTTTTCTGAAGCAGGTCTGGAAGTCCTTAGTCATGAGGGTCTTAGTTTCTCTGTCGTGGCTGACTCAATGCTCTGAATAAATTTAAAATGTTTAACTTTCGTGGTAATTTTGATTTGAGGAAAGAACCAGGAGTCACATGATGCCAGGTTACTGTTCACAAGGATGAGGACATATGTGGTGTTTTTATTTTACAGAAATGAGCATCAATGTTTTGAATCCATTCAGGACCTCGGCACAGCACAGACACACACATGTGCGCATGCGCACACACTCAGCCACAGCCGAGAACTGCTAGAACACCTTCAGAAAGAAGAGGCATGAGGTGAGTGTGGGTGAAGTGAGACAGGGTTTATTAATGGCAGTGAATCTTCTAGTATGATCACTTATTTTCACAATTAAATACTCGCTGTATTATTTGATCATTCCTTGTATAGTATTGAAGGAAAAGATATTTTCAAGTCCTGTCACTTGTTGCACAGATGTGATATATTACTTGGTTCTCCAATAAAGGTAAAACAATATACCAGAGGAGAAGAGTTGTACTTCTCACCAAACTGGGAGCGTGTTGCTTAGACACACTTCTTCAAGGTGTTTCACGGAGAGGATGGCACCCAGGCCAATTACGTGTGAAAAGGGAGAACCCAGTCTCTTCTGCACATCTGGTGGGAATCACTACAGATGCGTTTTCTCCACCCTCCATAGTGCTTGCCCTGCTCAATGACCAGTTATTCATGCAGCCGTTCAATACACAGTTGTGGCACCACTACTCCAACAAGTGCGCTCCTGTGAGCTCTACTAGGAGCAGGGAATCTATGGCACACAAGCCACAGAGGGCTCTTGGTTGCCATGGAAGGCTCTAAAAGGTTCACCATCTCTAGTCTGTAGGGACAGAGAGAAATTGCAATCTGTCCCCTCAAGGGATTTGCAGGATAGCTGAGGAAAATTGAAAAACATGAATCATCACAATCTAAAAGGATGGTGAGTATGGGTGCTGTGAAAACACAGAAGAAGCCCCTAAGCCCGTCTGAAGAGTGTATTAGCAGGGTGTATCCCCATTTTCCTAGAATAAATGAGTTGAGTTTTAACAGAGAAGGCAGGTTTGCCATTTGGAAGGAGGGAGAGGTTCAGGCATGAAGTCTCCAAATTCCTCAACGATGAATGAAGGACTTCAACTGTATTGTTCCCAAAATGGTTCCGGGAAGAGAGAGAAGTGGGAAAGAGGACTTTCTTAGAATCACTTGTGCTATGAGTTCCTTGTCCCTGTGGACATAAGAGAATACAGTGCTCCAGGAGGTACTGTGCTGTAAGCACAGGTTCTGAAACAAAGGATAAGACTTGATTGTGACATGGTTATGGGTATTCAGAAGAATCTTTGGAGCTGCTCTGAAGGCGTGGATGCAAAGCAGTGGGACATGAGATGGCCCCGTGGGGCCCTGGTGAGCACGTGACTATGACAGCATCAGAGGCAGCTGCCAAGGGAGGGAGGTGAGAAAGCTCACTTCAAAGTCGGAGGTAGAACAGGCAGCACAGAATAACTTCATAGAAAACAATAAGAAAAGAGAAGGAAGGGTAACTCTAGGGCCTTAGTGGGTTCAGGGGACGATCTCGGAGATTTCTCATCACCTCAGTGAATGTTTTCTTCATGCACATAGTGTCAAAGATTCTCATTCTCCTCAGGGAGAAATTTGTAATCAAGCAGGGGACTCCCAACATGGTAACTTCATGTGTCTTCTACTTTTGCTTCTGGTGTGCAGTTGTTCTGCTGTTAATTCAGAAGGGACACAAGACAAGCAAAGTGATGGCAAATCTTTTAGAAATGAGTGCCCAAATTGCAACCCAAAACTCATGCATTTATCAGAGTTGCAATTTCAATGCAACCGAATACTGAGACTTTTGTTTAGAAAAAAGAACTCACATATTAACAACTTTTGTCTTAAAAGAAAAACCAACAGCAGTTGTGCTACAGGTTCACTGTCTCTGGATTAAGCCCTAGGAATGACTGAAGCTTTCGAAAGGGAGGGCAACACCACAGGCACAGGGCTAACTTCCCTGGTCAGGGCAGAAGGAAGCACAAAGCAGCAAGACTCGTTGGCAGTTGAACAAGACCCAGCAGAATCCTTGAAAGTGAATGTACCCTTCCAACCAGAACGTCTACTCTTTGGAATTTAGACTACAAAAAACTTGACTAAGATATACAAGGATGAACTCAGAGATTTATTTCAAGGATGCTCATTGCAAAGTGGTTTATAATTAATTGTGAAAAGCTAGAAACAACTATAGCACACAGAAGTAGTTCCTAACTTTAGAGCTATTAACCATCTCCATGGCTGGGCCTGGCCTTGTTGTCTCTGAGTCATCTCCCTAGAGGGGAGAAGGCAGAGATGTCCCAAAGATCCAGCAAGGTCTGGAGTCCATGTGCTGACCCCACGCTCTTCTGAAGTGGGAAGCAGGGCTCCATGGAGGGTATCAGGTACCATTCCCTCTCTTTCTCCTACCTCTCAAGCATTGCTAAACTGAATGCTTCCAACTGATGCACCTAACAATATCTGAACTCCCCGTCACATCAGACACTGCCCCAACTCCCAGAAGGCTTTGCTTCCAACTCAAGACATGCTGAGTCACACTGCGCAAATAACATTGAGCTGGGGTCAGAGAGAGGTCACAAAACCAGTTCCTTTCTTTCTCTGATTTTTACTTCTAGGATTAGTAGATTCTATGCTAAACCACCAAGAGAGCCTAAGTGAGACGTAATCCTTGCTGTATCCAGTAGACTCTGAAGTTGGCCGACCCCGTGTCACTTCTCCTATTGTCTTTCTAATCAAACCTTGATTGCATGTTGGATTTCGATAAGTTCATTTATGCCAGTCTCCCCTCTAGTCCCTCTGTCTTTAAGGATATCCGTACAGTGCCCTTTGACCAAGGAAGAGCAAGTGCAGCAGCGGGGTGACTGCTTTATTAATCACACCTACTAATTTTCTATCCTGGAAGTGGGATACACAGAAAAGAAGCAACCTTTGTCATCACTGGTGATGACCAAGGGAAAAACAACCACCTGGTCAAGGTGCCTGCGCAGAGATCTTGAAGCAAACTGAATCCCTAGTGATGCTGTAGTTATAGTGACCTGGGTTACCCACAAATTCTTTTAATTAACCCCTAAATTGACCACTTGGTAATTGATTGCTTGGGCTTTTGGTGGCTTGGAGCAGAACCCAATCCTGACCACTGCTTGAACATGACCTACAAAGCAGATTTTTAACTGCTGATGTGACCCAGAGTAATGGACAGCTACATGGACATAGAACAGGTGTCCTTAAGGACAGAATGAAGAGAGTCCACCATGGCTGGGGGGGGCACTGCTGGAGAAGGGGTTTGGATGCTGCAGTTAAGTGTTCAGAAAGGGGTTGTTCAACACACATGGCAAAAGTCATGGCCTTCCAGGTTGGTGGACAAGTGAAAGATAAGCAAAATAGCATGGCATGCCCAAGGAGCTGAGATGACTTCATTTGCCCAGAGAAGAGGACACATGTGGGATGTAGTGAAGGGTGATATAGGAGAGGATAAGCGCAGGTCATGAAAAGACTTGCTGTACCTTGGGCAAGTCCCTGGACCTGTTCCTCTCCACTTTCCTAAGCTACTAAGGAAAGGAGGAGGTCTGTTCCTTGACAGGAAGAGTAAGCTATGGGTGAGTGCTCCATGCAAGGGTCCTCTGGGGATCCCTGGCCAGAAGCTCCTCTTCCTTTGTGGAAGTTTCCACGGGAAGTGCCATCCTGCCACCCCCGGCCCTCCATTTCACACTTCATAGTGTACTCCAAGGACTGCGCTGCTGCTGGCATTTCAGTTTGAACGCTAAGTGGTGACTCAGAAGCAACAGAAGTGTGGACAACTGTTTACTAAGAAGGCAGCCATTGGTGTGACTAATTAGAGTGGGCTGATGGATTGTGCCGTGCTCATGAGCTGGGCAGTTTGGAAATAGCACATACCATTGCACTGGGCAACTGATTCATTGCTTGTTCTGTCTTGCCAGGCAGGGCATCACATGACCACCTAGTCAGACCCAAATTCCTCTATGCCAGGGAAAGTGTTTCTCTTCCTGGATTGCACGCCTAAGTATACTGGGATAATACCCGGCATCCCCCATTCCTAATAACTTCATTACGTGAGAAAACAGCACTTTCTTTAAACTATTCCTTAGTTTAGTTAACCTCTTGGAGTCAAAGGACTACAGTCTGTACAAAGAATCATAAAGTGGAAGAGTCATAAATAAACTTGCAAATCATTAAACAATCTCAATATTATTTTTTCCTAGAATGTTAAAAACCAGCAAAAATAAACTAGTATCTATTAAGTACAAGGAAGCAAAGGAGAAGCACAAGAATAGGAGGTGGTTCTTAGCCCTAAACTCAGCTAAACATCAGAGAATTAGTCTGACCTTACACTCTAGCCTACAAGAACTGCTGAACTGCATGACAGAAAGATTGAAATTCAAACTCTGGCTCTTGCCCTACATACTGGACTAATTCTGAATCTGAACTTCTCCAAGCCTTGTTTCTTCAACCATAGTGGCAATAACACTGGGGGGTGTGCTCATCAGGGAGAATATGTCTGTAACAGAGTGTGTAGTAGAGAGGAATTGCTTAATAAGTGATGGCTATTCCTATTTTTGTCAAATTAACAATTAAAGAATTCAAAGCAATTAAAAAGAAGTTTTGGAAGCAGATCTCATTTGTTGATTTCTTCTGTCAGTTTTGATGCTATAGAGGTTTTGTTCATGAAGTCTTTCCCTAAACCAATGTCTTCAAAAGTTTTACCTAACCTGTTTTGCAGCAGGTTTAGTGTTTCTGTTTTAATATTTAGGTCTCTAATCCACTTTGATTTTAGCTTGGTACATGGTGAAAGAGATAGATCTAGCTTTAGTCTTTGGCAGGTTAAACCCTAGTTTTTCCAGAGCCATTTGTTAAAGAGGCTGTCTTTCCACCACTGAGGATTTTTGGCTCCTTTATCATTCTATTAAAAAGCTTCTGCACAGCAAAGGAAACCACCAACAGAGCAAAAAGGCAACCAACAATATGGAAAAGAATCTTTACCAGCTGTTTCTCAGACAAAGGGATTCTATCTAGAATATATAAAGAGCTTTAAAAAACTTAGCCCAGCCAAATTGAAAGACTCAATTCAAAAATGGGCATCTGAAATGAACAGACATTTTTCAGAGGAAAAAGTAAGAGCAGCTAAGAAGTATATGAAGAAATGTTCAACATCAGTAGACATTTGAGAGATGCAGATGAAAACAACACTGAGATTATATCTCACTCCACAAAGAATGGCTGCTATCTCAGAACTAGCCAGCAACAAATGTTGATGAGGCTGCAGAGAAAAAGGAACCCTTCTCCACTGTTGGTGGGAATGTAGACTCATACAACCTCTGTGGAGATTCCTCAAAAAGCTAGGATTGGAGGTCCCATTTAACCCAGCCATTCTTCTGCTAGGTATATACACAAAAGAGTTAAAAGATTCTTATCACAGTGATATACTTGCACCCATGTTTACAGCCCTTCTGTGTGCTCTCCCACAGCCCTGTGCCGTACTTGCTCTCATTTCTTCCTACCTATTCTGCTCCTTACACCCAACACTGTCTGCCTTGAGCTCTCCCAACGCTGTCACAGTCCGCCCTCCAGGCCATCATGTTCTAAGTACCAAGTTTGCTCCCTAAAGCCTCCGCAACCAACCCAAGTGAGCTGGCCCCACCCACCTCTTAGGGAAAAGCAATTAGACAGTGAGAATGACAAGGATTTGTTTGTGGGGAATGATGGAACCTTCTTGGTGGAGTGAGAAATGCCTACTTTTGCCTCTCTCCCTCCCTCCATCTTCCCAAGTGTGTGTGTGTGTGTGTGTGTGTGTGTGTGTGTGTGTGTGTGTGTGTGTTAAATTTCATTCTGCATATCAGACTGGAAATTTTAAGCACACAGATTTTTGTCCATTTTGTGCGCAGAAAAAGATTTTCACCCAAAGTAAAATCTTAACACCTGCGGCATATGAGGAAGCCCTTGGAGACAGGCTTTGATGAGGCTGCCTGTAGGGTGTACAGGAGGCTGGGACTGGGCTTCAGGCTGACACCCCAGTCCAGGGGGCCATGCGGAAACTCCTTTGCAGATGAAGAGGAAGGAAGGCAGAGGGAGAAGGGAAGAATGGGCTGAGAACTTCTCAGAGAAGAATCACAAGGAAAGAGGTCTTACTGAAGGAATTTGGTAAAGGCCTGAGGAGGAAAGAAAACTGTCCCACAGACTGTGAAGATGTTTGAGTGTTTTGTGATATAACCTCCTCAGATCCAGCCCATTACAGGACCATTAGAAAATCCTTTTTGAGAAATGTTTCTGTGCCGGTAGAGTTTTAACTGGCTGATGAGAACTCAGAGAGAACGGTGGTGGTAGCCGACATCCATAACTGTGGGTTCCGAGATGAACACACAGCTGCTCCTGGCCTCCACCCCAAGCCCACCAGGGACCGCTGGCCAGCGCCATGGAGCAGATGTGTGTCCTGGCTGGCTCCTCTGCTCTTCTCTGTGCCCACACTTTTCCCGTCCAGTGCTATTGTTCTTGTCTTTGTTCAGGGTCCTTGTTACCACTTGAAGACATTAGATTCAGGCTCTGCTTCGACTGCTCTCAGTTACCCACTGTTTATCAACTGGACTCATATTGAGACATTTCTCCAGATATATTCTGAGAAACACTAGCTGCTAGTCCATTACTGAACACACAAATTGTCTCTTTCTCTATGAAAATGCCTTCTGTCTTATATCTGGCTGTGTTACCTCCCACCCTACAATACCTGGAGAGCTATAGCTTCCGCTTTTGTCAGAGTCTTTTCCCAATTGAGGTCTATCTGGAATATGGACACTCATTGTCCAGCACAATAAATCTTCTTACTTCATGCCCTGGCAGGGATGGGAATATCTTAAGCATTCCAGGAGCAAAAAAGAGGCCTTCAGAATCTTCTTTAAAGAATTCCCAAAGATCCCTAAGTATGTTGCACAGCATTTCCATATACCCTGCAACGGAGCACCAAATAGTAACTGAATGGACTGTCAGGTTCAAACTTAAGCTTTGTTATAAAAGAAGCAAATGTTGAATTCACATTTAGTCTCATCTCTTTTCTATTGTATTCTATTATACTCTATTGTACTCTATTCCATTCCATTCTCTTCCATTCCGTTCTATTCCATTTCTCTTGGAAGTCCCCATAACACACACAGCCACACATGACCACCGTTAGTGTTTCCTCTGTTTTGGGAATGGGAAATGGGGTCTGAGAGGCTGTTGAGTAGCTTTCCCAAACTGAGTCGCTGGGTCTAGGGCCTGAGCCACACTGCCCTGCTGTCCCAGGAAGTCTTTTCCAAACTCCACCTCCAGACTCTTCCACATGACATAACTCTGAAGTGAGGATAATCAAGTTGCCCCTGGGGAAACACTTGGCTTTCTGAATGTGACTAAATAAAGTCTGTGCTGGAAATAATTGAGTGTCATCCCCAGAGAGACAACAGTGAGATCTCGGAGTGTCTCCTTCCTGTGTTTAAACTTGTAAAAGTTCCCCCCCCCCTTTTGGATTTACTTAAATGGAATTCATTTTCCAAGTGGACAGGCCCAGAGAACTCTTTTATTGGACTTGATTATTACATTGCCAGGACTGTGACTAGCCAGGGCAGAGGCTTTCACCCAGCAGAGTCTCAGTAATGGGCTACCAGTGGTGGAGTCCCTCACACGCATGGGAAGCCTCAGGGTTAACCCAGTCAATCTTCGTCCCTGAGCTCTGAAACCTCCTTGCCTTACAACTGATACAAAGCCCAACACATTGTCCATATCAGCTGGTGACTTCAGCTGAAGTTCACCTAACTCCTAGGAGTTGTGTGGGAGACGGGCCGCTCCACAATCCACAGAAGCCCACTCAATGCTGGAGAAACCAGATTCTTCGACTGACTTCTGCCAATTCCCTCTGAAGAAATCAATTCCTTTTCTCCTACCAGAAAATAGCTCTTAGTTTTGGGTCTCTTAGATCCATCTTTTTTTTTCTCTCTCCTCTTAATTTTGGCATCATTTTCCATTTCTGAGGACTCAAGAACCACCATGTACTGTCACAGTGCCAGATTATTCCAAGACAACCACGATCATCAGTAGACAGTTCTTCCAGAGAACCCATCAACAACACCAATGTTACATAATCATAGCTTGCACTGAGCACTTACCATATGGCAGGAATACTTGATCTATTTGAGTTATCTCACTTAATTCTCATTACTGAATTCTTATGAGTCATCTATGGAAGGTTGCTGTACGGGTCTGAGGAAGGTCACGTGGCCAGTAATACATGGAGTGGGAGCTCCAGACCCAGTCACTCTGATCCTGCTTCTTAACCTCAGGCTCTTGTCTCATATTTACAGTTAAGGCATCTGATGGTACATTACCTGCCCAATAGACAAGGCCATAATTTGCCTCCAAAGAAGTGCTTCTTAGGCTTGGGAACTCATCATTATCATCTAAGAAGTTAAAAAAGAAAAATCAAAACTCCAGCTGTCCAATTGCATCCTTAATGATTCTGAGTTAATTGATCTGGGGAGAGGCCCAAACATCAGTATTTTTAGAAATCATCCAGGGGATTCTAAAAATGAAGCCAGATTTGAGAATCTCTGACACATCTAGCAATCCTCAGTCTAAAGCTTAACTAACCAAGTGTCTGGCATTTACTCATACTCCCACTGGAAGCGGTAGGACAGAGAGCTGGGCTCTTCCACCACATCTAGGGAGAGCTGGGAGAGTCTGGACACCTGCAAAGTGGGGAGAATGAGATTGCACAGGAATACCGGTTCCATCTGGGCATGTACAGCCCTCACTCCAGCACACAGTGCTCAGGGAACAGTTGTGGTAGTGAGGAGAGTTATCAGTTATCAAACGGTGGAAACTTTATGGACTTAGTCCAAATCGTACAGCCCAAGGGCAGGCCCTCATGATCAACCACAGGTACCTGGAAAAATTTTTAGTAGATATTACTCCTTCAAGTCAGTTCTGAACACACACACACACACACACACACACACACACACACCAGCATCTTCACATCTCCTTATGCATTCAGGAAGAGGCCCTGTCAGCAACATTCTGTGGGATCAGCCGTGATGACAGATAAGTGAGGCATCCTGGGGTTATCAATGCAAATCATCACAGTTTGCACTGTCAGTCTGAGTGCGCAGAGGTTCATGGCGACACTGCCCCCAACATGGAGGAAACGCAGAGAGGAATCTCTTACTATGCGCTTGCCTAATCATTTCCACTTAACACACAGTGAAAGCAGAACTTTGTGACACACTTGCCCTGTCTGGGTAAAAGTTCTGCTTTTTCTGGAAGATCTTGGAAAAAGAAAAAAAAAGCATAAAAACCAAAAAACCCCCAATGTTGACCTTGAGGGAGGGAGAGCCTCTCAACCTTTCTTTCATTTCAATAGTATTTGTGATCAGTTTTTTCTTGTGAATGTCAGGTATTTATGTGCCCAGTATCATGCAGGAGACAAGATCTTAGCACAAAGGAGAGGTGTCACTATGTTGAACCAAAATCGGGGTTCCCTGATGCCAGGGAGAAAGAGGAGCACGGGCAACCCCAGGCCAAGCAGCGCATCACTTGGCACCAGTTTCAGGAATCTGTAGTGATGGTGATAGAGAGAAAACATACAGCAGCAGGGCTTCTGTGATTCTCAAACTACCGAGATGCTTTGACACCAAGATGGCAAATTGCTACTCCTGTTCCCTGACAACAACCCTGAAAATGAAGTGTTTAAAAGGTTAACTCCTCAGCCCAGCTCTCCGACAGCCTAGATGTGGTGTAAACGGTCTGCACTCTTTCCCTGCTCTGGATAAACAGCACCCCTAGAGCTCTGAGGGATGTTTTTAGGGGCCTCATTTACTCACAAGGGAAGATTGAAGACCTGTCTTTGAGCTTCATATGCACAGCAAGTTCACAAGTTGTACTCAAATTGTATTTTGAGATAGCTTAGTGAAGCTGATGGTTGTTTTTAGGGGTTGAAGTCCTTACCTACACACTAATTTCTGGCAATGCTTCTACTCTAAATTTGAAAGCGTAGGTAGGATGCCTGCATTTCCAAGAAGGCCCTCTCATGAAGGAAAAAGAAATTGAATACATAAACATGCAAACAAATGTACTAAGAGAGTACTTGTCATTTCGAAGGGCTGATGTACAGCACTTAGTTCCTGAGCCTTTCCCTGACTTGGGAACTTATCAAGAATGCCTTTGTTGATCAAATACAACATACCAGACAATTGCCCTTCAGGGACAGTGTTCTCCCAGGAAGAGTCCTGCGTAGCTAATACTGCCCAGAGGGGTGTCCACGGAATGATGTCTAACAGCAACCACTTCTGTCTGCCCCTGCTCCATTCTGGGTCACATGCCCCATGCCCTCATCTGTGTCTCCTACCTTCCATCTGGATTTGATGAACTGGAGGTACTAGGAGGTGACTGGTGGGTGGGAGTAAAGGAAAGCCTGAGACTTCTCCGCCTACCGGCCTGCCTCATCAGCATGCTAGGTTTCTCTCTACCGCTACAGGTTCACTTCCAACTACACAGACCAGAGGGCTTCCAATTCCATCAGGAGAGTGGCCCTGGACTTACATGACTCCATCCCCTCTTTCTTTTCCTCTGCAACCTGGCACTCCCAGGCTTTCAGCTGTTGTTAATCTTTTTTTTTTTTTTTTTGAGAAAGGGTCTCGCTTTGTGGTTCAGGCTGGCCCTGAGCTCAGCCTCAAACTCACATCACAGCAATCCTCCTGCCTCTGCCTCCCAAGTGCTGGGATTACAGGCATGAACCACCACGCCCAGCACTGTGGTATGTGGTGCTGATTGCTGCTGGGCGTGAGTCTCCACGCCCAGTATTGTTATGTGGTTATCGGGGATCAAACCCAGGCCCTTGCACTTGCAAGACAGGCACCAGAACCACTGAGCTAACTCCCCGGCCCTCAGCTGTTGTTAATCTTGAGTTGTCTCCCTTGTTCCTGTTGGCTTTACTGTACCTCTAATACTTTCACATCCAGGTCGCTGTGTTAAAGTCTGTTCAAACATTCTATTTGGGTACGTCCTCAAGTTACATCCATTGAAGTATAAATGATTCAAATTTATCTGTCTTTATAGCTGAATAATACTCCATTTAAAAAAACCCTACATCTTCTTTATCCAGTCTCTGGTTGATCGACACTTGGGTTGTTTCCAAGATTTAGCTATTAGAAACAGAGCTGCTATAAACATGGGTGCGCATATGTCTTTGCAATTTAATGCATTTACTTCTTCTTGTATATATCTAGCAGGGTCAAATGGGATCTCTCAACCTAGCTTTTTGAGGAATCTCCACAGTGTTTGCACCAGTTTACATTCCCACCAACACTGGAGAAGGGTTCCTTTCTCTTAAGCCAAATAAATACGACACAGGTGTGTAAATACCATATTGTTTTTTCTAGTATAAGAAAGTGAAGGTGCAAATGAGGTCCAGAATATGATATGCATTGTGAAATCAGAAGAAAATGTTCAAAGGGAAAAAGGAAAGGGAGATGGGGAAAGTAGAGAAGGGAAAGAAAAAATTGATGGTTAAAAAAAAATCAAGTAGAAACACAGCTATGTATTTAGGAGGTTAGGGGGTTGGGGGGCAGAAGAATGGGGAAAATGAGAATCAAGATGTGTCATGTGAAAATACAAATTCTCAAAGTTGAATGTGATCATAATGTGTATATAAATTGGACTGATCAATTAAAAAAAAAACATTTTGTGTGGATTCCATTTCCCCAGTTGATACATATATGAACTGTGTACTCTTTAGTTGGTGTCATCTCTCTCTTTGCCTCAGGCCACTGGTCTGTGAATGAGATTGGATGATGTACTTACCAGCCATGTAAGGATGTGCTGACCTGCAAATCGAAGGAGAGCAGAGGGTTAACTTCCAAGAACTGAAACACACATCATATTTCAGGGTGTCCTGTAACCGAGTATTTCATTTTTTGCCCAAAGTAGTTTTCATTTTGAACTATAGCCTTAAGTGCTTTTGTGATCATTATGAATGTGATCATAATGTATATTTTGTTGGAAATAGGCAAGATATGGGTAATAAATAAAATGTTTTAAAAGTAATATATATGTTCTTATTTAATAATTTGTGACTTCCTTATCTGTTCTATAGTTTGTGCTGTGGGTTTAAGTCCGGTGACAAGCACTACATGTTGGTATATTCCTTATTCTCTTTGCAGGTGAAAAGTGATCTGTTGTTTGATCTGTTGTTGGTTTGTTGGTTGGTTTATTGCTATGTAAACCACTATCTTTTTTAGATTGAGAGCTTTTTATCACTTATCTCCTCCATAATCCTCCACCTATGTCCTCGATCATTTTTTTAAAATTTTTTTTCCTTTACTTCGTTTACTGGTACATTTTAAGTAGACATTATAATCATATTCATCACTGAGAATGTGTATCTGTACATGATGTATATGTTGATTCTCATTATTTTTGTCTTAGATCATTTTAACTCTTTTTTTTTCTCCTTGAAAATCCTTGGGTGTCTTTCATGGTGGCTATTGTTGAAGTCAGACACTAGGCATGGCCAAGTGGTTTAGGTGAAGAATTGTTTTGTTGGTTCCCATTTTCCTTCTACAAGCAATATTCTATAAAATATTTCCTTCTCTCCTCCCTGTCCAACCCCTCTCTCTGGGCAGAGATCTCAGAGTATGTAATGTGGCACTGGCTTGGGCAGTTCTGACAGTAAGTCCTACAGATTTCTGCAGCTTCTCCCAAACTGATGGACAGCTAGAGAACTGGGAGCAAGTGTCGTTCTCCATAAGATCCACATCAGGAGTGATTCCGCAGGCAGTGACTCATTAGTTTCCTAGAAGTGGACTCCAAGAGGATGAACAGAGGTGACTTCCCATGTGGCCTCGTTGGAGTAGCCCTATGGCAGAACAAGAACAAGTTTTAGAGTTAGTTGTGGTTCCAATGCCTGGTTCCATTGCATGCTCCTATAGTAATAACGGTCAACAATGTTGATCAAGTTCAAACTATGTGTTATGTATTGTGCAGTTTCCCTGCATGCGGTCTCCTATTTACTCCACAAAGCCATGTGGAGTAGGTGAGGAAATAAATTGAAAATAATTAAGCAAATTGAACAACAATGTTTAACTGGAAAGTGAGAGAGCCAGGAAACCCCCCCAGGTCCTTCACTCTTTCTGCCACTTTGCAAGTTAACTAACTTTTCCAAGCATAACTTGTATTATCATTCACATCAAGGTATTTGCATCCATCCTGCAGTATGATTTCTCTTCCTCTCATTTTCTACCAGTTAACATTTGTTGAGAATCAATTTTATTTCTACACTGTATTACATTTGGATAATTACTTATTCACTACTCAAAGAAAAAAATCATTCGAAACAATTTAATAAGTATGCAAAATGTGTCTGAAGATGGAAGGGGCTTTAGGATCTCTTAGGTACTCATGAGACAGGACTCAAAAGGGAATAGGGAGCTAAGTCTGATGGCGACTGGAAAGAAAACCAGGGACCAATACAAATATTTCTCTCAGCTGGAGACTGCTATGCTGCCTTCCAGACCCTTGTGTGGTATTTCCCTTCCTGTGCTGGAGAACCAGGGCTCTCCTTGAAGCCTTCAGGATGACCGTGTCCCGGTGAAAGGCTATGGATCTGAATCTGCAGAATCATAACCCTCAAGAGCCCAAGTCCGAGAAAAGTGTCTTAAAAGCTCCTTTCTCTGAGCTCTGGAAGTACAAGCCTCCAAGGGCAAGAGCAGGCGATTTCTGCTTTGGGAGCACAATCATTTCTATACTAATCTGTGCTAATTTTACATTCAACTTACAGACATCATCACATGGCTTCCTTCTGCATTTTGTTAACATTTTCTGTTTTTGTTTGCTTATGTGCATCTTTTAGCAGAAAGGACCTGGGGGGAGAAGGTTTAACGATAATACCTTCATGGGCGCACGAAGAGAGTCGAAGCTGGGGAAATGCAAAAATTTAGGTAGTTTGTAATAAGATTTAGACCAACATTTTCCACCATTCTGCAAAGCAAAGCCATCTTTCTTTAAGAGAAAATAGGTAGAATTTTTTTCCATTGGGCAGAATAGTAGAGTTAAGGGGAGGGCAACCTGGGAACAGAACAGACAGAAAATGGAAAGAAATAATATTTAGGGAACTATTTCTAGAACAGCAAACACCTATATTCAAATGAACTTCCCCAAATGCCCCCTTAACTCGGGAGACTTCCTGAATTCCCTGGGGTCACTGTTCCTTTCTTGAAAGACCCATAACGTCCCTATAGTTCTCTACTTTCCATTTATTAAAATCATTACTGTCAGCATCTGTCTTTATCTTTAATTCTGAATTTCTCAAGAACAGGAAAACACATCTTCTCCCATGCTATTTTCTGTGCCTGACACTATGCCTGATACAAAGGAGAACTTCTGAGTTGACTGTTGAGTATGCTGTCATCAGATATAAGACCTTTGTGTGTGAATGACCTTTGGCCAGTATTTTTACCTATTGGTGTGGGGCCATCAGAGATAAGGAATCATCTCACTCAGTTAGATTTCATTTTCCCTGAAGTTCTTGTCTATGTGACTTTAACTGCTCTCCTGGAACAAGCTAAAACTATCCCATGTCAATTGTCCCTTTTAACGATCAGTGGAACAGCATTAGAAAATATGTTCAGAGCCCAAGGATTGTCCTAAGAGACACAAAGGCAGACCACCACCTTGCTTCTACACTGGCATTTACGGCCACACTGGCACCTGTTGAAAACTCCAAAAATGGAAATGGTTGATGAGTAGGGAGGGTGAGGTTGCACATGTAGTTTTGTTTTTAGGGTGAGAGAAGCATTTATTGTGCTTATTATATTTATACAAAAATAAATGAAAAAATATGCAAGTGAATATGAAATAGATGTATCAGAAGGTGGGAAACAAAAATCATGATTAAATATTCCAGCTTCTGTTACTGAAAGAGCAAACAGTGCTTTTCTGTTCCACAGAAAGAACAGATTATTTAGAATAGCACAGGGTCCAGCTGTGAGACCATTTGAGTGAAAATATCCAAAATTCACAATTCCATTCCCTTGGGTTTCTGAACTAGAGTCTGTTCTTGCCCTTCTCGTGGCTCAGCTGTGCTTTTGCTTTGCATCAAGGCAAGGCCAAGGATGTTTTATGCATTTCTGGTTGGTGACACGCACATTAGTCACCTTTCTCTTTTTTCCCTTCACTCTTCCTTCCCCTGCAGAAACAGAAAAATATGCCGTGGTGCACCATGCTCCCTCAGCACTGAGAAAGGCAACAGTTTAATGTCAGCCTGGTTCAGGGTGTGAATCTTGTTGAGGATAAAATGAACTCCATGGAACTCCTTTAGTTGCTAAGAGACATGATATCTTTAAATGTCAATTATCATTCCCCTCAAAATAGCTCCCAAATCATCCAGTGTTTGGAGCTTTTAAAAGTTTGATGATGTGCTAGATTTTTAAAAAGCAAATTAAAATCCTGACTTTATAATTTTAGTTTAAATGAATGTATCTAGGTTGACCATTTCCTAGCAGGTTGATCTTGGTAAGATTCTTTTTCTCCAAGTCTCCATTTTCCTTTTTTCATCAAAAAGGAGTGGTAATGGGGGGGTTAACTTCCTTAATCTGTGAAATATAACAGTTGTACTAGTTTAAAGTGCTTAACACACATCAGATAGGAAGAACTATGTGACAAAATCGAACATAGAAATGACACAAAATTATCAATGTTATTATAGGGGTTTCTATCCTTCACGTATATTATTCCAGTCTGTTTGAGGCAGATGCTGAAATCTACTGGAGGTGAATAAGAGAGTACCTGACAGCTCAAAAAATTTTAAAAGGGTTTGAAAAGTTATTTTTCAGTAATTCTTCATGTCATAAAATCATTAATTCACTATGGCTTATTATAATTTTGTATAACATTGTGAATTACTAATTAACATTATTATGAACCCAGCTATCTGAACTTGTATTAAATATGATTTAATTCACAAAATGTTGATGTGAGCCTAGCCTGCAAAGGTTCAATTACTGCAGTATATCAGGTACACGCTGTGGCCCAATATATGCTAGAGAACAGGGCTTTGAAGACTAAGAAAGAAAGAGTCCCCATGATGGCTCTTTGGCCTGTAAATGGAGCTCTCTAGATGTGCATGATGACAGAGGCTTCTCACAGCATGGGTGGCTCTGCGCTCTAGCAAAATGGACAAATCTTTCACTTTGTACTTTTTTCACTAAGTTTTCTCTAGACCTGTCCCCCCAACACCACCACTGTGTGTCTCATATCCACACAGGAGACTTTTTGATGATCTACCGGCTTCCAAGCTTGTCTTGGTCCCAGCTGGGTAAGATATTGACAAGTGCTTTTGAGTTCATTGTTGAGTGAATCCTTGCAGTATTCATCATTCTCTTCCTGCCTGAATCACCCTGACTTCAAATAATGGGACAGCAGCTGCTTGACATCCAGCTGCTTCGACTTTAGGATTAGAGACGCACAACTCGGATCTGACACTGGCTCGTTACTACCCCAAAGACCTTGAGCAAGACTATGTTAGTCTGGATTTCCCTTTTCTGTAAGTGGTTATAACAATACTTTACAGAAATTTTTATATACAAAACATAGACTATTCAACATGGTGCCTAAAAGGCAAGAAGCCTTCAGCAAGTCATGAGTGCCATCACTGCTGCTGTCTTTATTATTATCATCATTTATGGGATCAGCTTAGAAGAACAATGATCAAGGAAATCAATTTGGTCCTGGTGCAGTGACTGTATCATAAAATTTCACATCCAAAAGCTCTATGTATATCACATACAAATGTGTATGATGTCTTCAAGGCCACAAGGTTGATCATCCACCCTCACAGAGGGGATAAAACTAGACAGTACCTCCTTTGGGTTGCTCTATGCCATTTGTCTGCTACAAATTTACCTCAAACCACTTTCATCTTGGATTAATATAAAGCAAAATGAGATCTTTACATAAGCATCCCTAAATGTGCATCCACTCTCAGGGAGAGGAAGCAGTTCCGAAGTCATGGAGGGACAAAGGGAAAATGAAGCTGCATGTAGCTGGCATCCTCAGATCCTGTTCCTGTTTGAAGAATCAATGACAGCTCTAAAAAGAAGGGAAGATGAGGAACTACTAGCAATATTCAAAATTTCAAAACAAATTAAATTCAACTGACTAAGAGATCAGGAGTTTTCCTTGTGCTATGGAAAGAGCAAAAATGATTACCTAGGAAGAACTGTGTGAAAACCCTGATCTCAATCTTCTAAAGTGTGAAGGAGACATCACATACAGGAAGGAGTTTGTCTTCCTATCAAATGGGTTGCTGCTTATTAAAATATGCAAGAAATAGAATTACTACTCTGATACATAAGTAATTACCTCTCAGTATGAAAAATATAAACATGGTGCGACTCATTTATTGTCAACTTTCTGACATAAGTAACATCAACTAAAAAAGAGAAAAAATCTCTAAGAGTATCTTTCAGTTATTTAGAGTTATTACATCTCAAGTACTGTGATAAAGTTATCCACGACGAGTTACATGGGTTAAATCTTTCAGAAATTCTGATTTATAACAATTTATTATTAACATTAATAATACTGGAGCCAGGCATGACAACATAGGCCTGAGAGTTCATCACTGTGAGAAACTAATGCAGGAGAATTGCTAATTCAAGTCCAGCCTGGGCAATTTAGTAAGTTAGAGAGACCCCATTTAAAAACAGGAAAAGATAAAGTACTTAGGAGACTAAAGCAAGAGGACTGCCATGAATTTGAGGCCAACTGGGCCTACATAGTGAGGCCAAGATCAGCCTGAATACATCGTGAGACCCTGTCTCATTAAAAACTAATAATTTAAAAAATTAAAAAAGAAAGAAAAAAAGGCTAAGGGTATAATTCACTGTAAAGGATTTGGGTTTCATCCCCTCACCACAACATAGTAACAACAATAATGATATAAAAGCACACATGCATCTGCATGCTATTATTCTAATAGCCCCTTATAAGATCGATATTTTCAATATTCCCATTTTATAGAATGGAAAATCGAGGTTCAAAGAGGTCAATAAATGTGTTGAAGTTTCCCCAGCTGAAAGTGGAGCTGTCTGCCTCCTCAACCCTGCTGTTTCCACTGTGTCATACTTCTTCTTGACCACTTCCTGTCTTGCCGGAACAAACACAGTTCAGGCGAAACACAGTGGCAGTGATGATGTGCCGCTGTCACGCCTCCCGATTCAACCCTATAATTTCCAAGTCTGAGCTGGAAGTCCTTGGGCTCTGTGTTCCTGTCTGGCTTGCTCAGGAAAATGTTTATTTTCAGGTGTGCCTCCGTCCAGTGGCCGGCTGTTTTCAATAGCCCTTCATCCCTGTTGAAACCAGGAACTGGTAGATGGAAGTACTAGATAGAAGATGTAGAGTCATGTGCTTCATGTCACAACTGAGAGTGCCCCTGGCCCCTGCTCCCGATATGGGGTCTGTTTCAAGAAGGGTGGTAAGCTCTGAGTGGTTCCTGCAGGCTATAAATAGAGCCCTGGGTTTAAGCCAACGCAGTGTGTTTATGTTTTTTGAGTTGCGCTGCAACCGTTGTTGGTAATTATAGACGCGTGGGTGAGGATGGGTACTGGTGAACAGTTCCTCCTCCTGGTTCCTTCTTTGCCCAAGCTGAACACGGGGGTGTCTGAACTCACAGTCCCATCGTGAAGTCTCGTGTGTCTGGTCTCTGCTGGACTTCCTGACCAAACTGTAGTGGCCAAGGACTTGAGAGAAATCAAGGTACCCTGTCACCGCTGGTGTGTTCTATACTCCAATGTGATTTCAAAAGAACAATGTTCTTCTACCTACCTGTACTTAGAACTGAGATTTTCCGCTCTGTGACAACAAAGCATGTCCCGTAGTTTCTGCAGATATATGTGCAGGGAGGATTAGTGGGCCCGACTGAAACGATCCCAAGAAAACTCCGTGCAGTGAGTCCAGTAAACCGCTATGGTCTGAAAGAGCTCCATTTCTCTTTTGGCAGAATCTCATGCAATCTTTCAACTCTCCCTTCCTCTTCCTTTAATCGTGGGATTACCTCCTCCTGTCTTCTCCTAAGTCTCTGTTCACAGACCAGAGATACTTCCTGAGGTGAACGTATAACTTACCAAACAATCAGGCTTGCCTGACTCTAACCAGATTGTGGAATTTGGACTGTGCCAAAGAAATGCCAGTGAAGTAGAAGAAGCAGAGGGAACTCAAGAGGAAAATACTGTCCCCTTAAAGACACAAACTTTAGGGAACAATTTCTTCACCCTTCTAACTTCACTCCAATTCTGCCTTGGGCAACAGTGTCAGAAAGTCAGCTAGAAGGAAAGAGAAATTGGGGCTGTTTACTGGACACCCTGGACAGGAGAGACCTGTCTAAAGGCATCTTACATGTTCCTGTCATGTCCCAGTTCTCTGCTTACGTTTGTCTAGTTTATCTGCCTGGTAACTGGCTAACTAGGTAGCCATAGAGACTAGTTAGAGCTAGAGAGATGAAGTACATGAAACCAAGAAGAAGATAGCCATTTGGTGTCCAGGGATAAGGCTCTGAGGTCAAACAAGCAGATTACAGGTCATTAAGCAAAAGCCAAACAGTGAAAGAAGCTAGTCACAAAAGACCACGTGTTATATAGTTCCATTTTGATAAAAGATCTATAATAAGCAAATCTATAGAGACAGAAAGCAAATTAGTGGTTGCTAGGGCCAGGGGACACAAGAGATTGGAGGGCAATGCATAAGGAGGATGGAATTTTGAGAGGGTAATGAAATGTTTTTAAATTGATTGTGATGATAGATGAACAACTCCATGAATGTACTAAAAGCCAGCAAGCTACACACACTAATTGAGTAAATTGTATGGTATGAGAATTATATCTCAATGAGGATGTTTTTCAAAAAAGGTCAGAAGTAATACATTTGGATGCTGTACTATGGAAAGCCAGAAAAATCGAATGTGGAGAATAGTGAGAGAGGGTGGGTGACAGAAGGTGGTTTACTGGGACCCCCTGGACAGAGGTCAAGCTGGTCATAGGATAGTTTTCATACGATTTTGGCTACACCTCTTATATTTTGAAAAGGATGAAGATAAATATCCTCCTCATATAAAAGGCCACTGGAAACCATACTGGAATTAATCTAAACTACTTACATTCTAGGGGAATGAATATGTCTAAAGATTGAGGCTAGTTGCAGTCTTGAGAGGGTCACAAACCTTCTCCCTGATAAGATCATGTGCATGGGACAATTTGCTTCTTCACTTCCTGAAGCCTAGTTAGAAACTGTTTGTGCTCTATGATCTCTGGGGATTGGCGGCCTTCTCAGCTCATCATATTTGCCAACATTTATTTGTCTTTTTTCAGGGATTATTCAAAGGCTCTCCAGTGTTTGCCAATCCAAGGAGCAAGAAAGTAGTTTAAATTATTTTGGAAAGAAAACTGAAACAACTCCAATATTTCTTTAGTCAAGGATGAATGAGAAGCCATTTATCCAAGGTCTGCTTCACACAGAGACCAAAGAGTTCATCCAGCATGTAGCATGGCCTGGTCTCTCTATAATTTTCCATCCTTATCTCTTGCTCTGTTTCCAGAACTCAGGCCCAACTCTGCATCTGCTTGATGCTCACTTTGTCTGAAAGATCCCTGCTCCTACTCAAGTGGCCAATTTCTACAGTGCTCCAGTGATTTTCTATGCAGCCTCTGAATTCTCAGGATGGTCTATAAGCCCTCCCTATGTTCCCATAGCATCCTGTTATATTTTACCATATATTTATTGTATCGTAATGGGATTATCCATGTATTTCTATGTGTCTCCCATAGTCTGGAAGCTCCTTGCCACTCACCGCCACATCTCTCTGTCCAACTCCTAGACTAACTCCCAGCACCTGATACATTCTTCATAAATGTAAGTTAAGCCCCTTTTTTGCAAAGAAGCTACATGATGTCCACCAGAAAGTTAGTGCAAGGAAATTGGTGCCATTTCTTTTAACCTCAAGTGGATTGGTCTTTCAAAAGGATCAGACTAGAAAGTCATTCTTTGTGTCCACAAGGATGAGTAAACAGCAGACCCTCCTTAAATATTCACTAAACAGATCTGTTTGTGTCTTAACTTTGATATTTAACCACTTACAATCCACAACTCAAATACCTTATGTTCCCTTACTGCCAAATTATTTTTCACACACTAAGTTCAGACACTCTTTCATTTGCCAACAAAAGAGCACTAGGCTGTTTCCATCATGAAGCTTTCTGTCTACTCTGCTTTCCCAGCAAAGCCATCTTGGTGATGGGAGATTCAAGCAATTGTCTAAATGTTAGATTACACTTTCAAAAATGAGTAGGATACAAATAAAGAAACTGCTGATATTAGTGAAAATAAGTGGAAAGGCCCCAGCAATTTAATAAAATTAAGACAGAAATAGAAATCATCAGATACACTAAAAATAGCAAGTCTTCAGCTTCACTTATGCTCAATGGAAGATAGGTTGATTGGGCATTCAATTACAAAGAAAAAGAACAAAATGAGGGATTATATTATCATAGATAGTATTCAAAATGCAAAGGATAATGATTATTGGCATAATTATTTTTTTTTTAAAGTCTGGAAGTCCTCCCATCTCTCAGCCAAGCAGTATCTCAGACTGTTGCTTGATACCAACATCTTTGATTTTCATATGTGCTATGGTTTGGATATAGTTTGAATAAGTTCCCCAAAAGCTAGGGGAAATTTCTTTCCTTTCCTGCTTCTCTGCCATCTGTGATAGAGCCAGGGGATCCTTCACCAGAGTCCAAACAAAGAAGGTCGCCTGATTTTGAAATTTCAGCCTCTAAAATTATGAATTTAAACAAAACACTTTTTGGACAAAGTACTCAGAGTCCAATACTGCAGCAGTACAGCAACATAAAATGGACCAGTACAATGTTTTTAAGAACATATTTGACATATACATCAAAGTAGAAGATGACATGACTTGTGCCATTTGAGACTTCTAAAGTGTGTTCCTAAAAATTTTTGAGAGGATCAGTAACAAAACCTGAAGGTCTTATCTTCTTGTTAAGTGATTAAAAGCACAGATGGAAGAGTCAAATGCAGCTAGATAAGAATCCTGACTTTGCCATCACCTTGTAATACATCTTAAACAAGTTGCCTAATCCTCTAAACCCTGGTTTCTCTTGTAAAATGAGGATAAGTGTGGTATATATTGCATAGGGTGGCTACAAAATGCAAAAGAGAGCATATATTTAAGAAGCTAATCCTCTGCCTGGTACTTGCTCTGAGCTCAGATGCTGATTTTTAGGAGGGATGAGAAATGCTGGAGGTCTGGGAGGAGCTCAGTCGGTCTTGTCTCCCCGGCTGTCTAGGGCCCCACCAGATCCTGAGCACTATAAAAACTCAATGCGGAAACCCTTGAAACTTCTATTACGACTGGCAGTCTCCTCACTGGGTCATCCTGGCTTCTGCTGGCATGAGTGGGAGTACACTGTTTATTCAGTCAATGACTCCTTCCAAGGGAGAGAAGTTAGAAACCCTGAGGATTGTTCCGCCCAGTGCTTGTTTCATTTCACCACCTCCGTGTGCAGAAAAGTGTGTCTCCTCTGTGACTGTCACATTTGCATCGTGAACTTTAGGTCACCTCAGGCCATCAGTGCTTTGAAATTAGTGACTGTGACTCTTCCGTCATAGGATTAGAAGAGGCTGGGTTGAGGGTGTGCTGTTAAAGGTGCCACCCTGGCAAGCTGACTATGTGTACTTGACCTGGCAGCCACCCTCAAGACACACACTTGTCACCCAGGGGTTCTGGGCTTGCTCGCTTTGACACGGCTGAGTCTATCCCATTTCCATTTTGACACTCTTATCCACACCATTCTTGCAAGATTTATCGGCATCTAACTGCATGGTTTATTACTATGTAACCTGTACTTGCTGTACTTGACTTTTCTTTTTTCTTTCTTTCTTTTTTTTTTTTTTTTTTTTTTTTTTTTTTTTTTTTTTTTTTTTTTTTTTTTTTTTTTTTTTTTTTTTTTTTTTTTTTTTTTTTGGTTTTTTGAGACAGGATCTCGCTTTGTAGTTCAGGCTGGCCATGAGCTCAACCTCAAACTCCCATTACAGCAATCCTCCTGCCTCTGCCTCCCAAGTGCTGGGATTACAGGCATGAGCCTCCATGCCCAGCACTGTGGTATGTGGTACTGATTGCTGCTGGGGTGAGTCTCCACACCCAGTATGGTATGTGGTTAGCGGGGATCAAACCCGGGTCCTTGCATTTGCAAGACAGGCACCAGAACCACTGAGCTAAATCCCTGGCCCCTGACTTTTCAAAAATAGAAAATCTTCCAACAAGTGCAGCTAGACCTCAAACGCCTTCAAGGTATGAAAGAGACAGAATCTGAACATAGTGGGGAGAGTGATGGCAAAAGAAGATTAAAGAAGTGAAACACTCAGAGCAGTAATGCCACAGTCTCTAGTCAGGGCCTCGAGCTCAGCAATACGTTCTCAATCGTTTTAAAAGTCCATCTTTTTGCCCTGTCTTTGCAAATATACAAAGAGAGAAAAGGGAAGAGTAGACCTTTCTCTCCTGTTGTACAGTGACTTTGGGACAGAGTCAGCTGACCTGCCTTTTCTGGTGACACTTTCCCCTGGTCCCATGGACTGACCTTCGGGGCACCGCTCACTCTCCCATCCTGTGCCTCAAAAGTGCTCGGTCTGACCAAGAAGCCCACCTGGGCTCTCAACCAAGACCTCAATTGCCTTTCCCCCTGAGCGCTGCCTCAGTGGATCCCTGAGGCTTGTGATGCTGCGGAGAAGTCTCTTCACCTCAGAAACCAAGAGGCTCCTAAACCTGCAATGCGGCTTTCCACCGCTCCTCTCTCTCAGCCTCCCTTGGTGCTTTCTCTTCTTGCTGCACGTTAGGATGATCAGTCAGAGGAATCTATCCTCGACTTTCTGTGCTTCCGACAGGCATGGCCACCTGTCATGGGGCTGACTGCAACTGTCATGCCTCCCCTCTCATCCTTGGCTTATCTTTTGAGTATCAAACCACATAATCCACTGCATAAAATAATCCTCCTTTACCTCCAGTTTTGCTTTTCGGGGTCATCTACAGTCAAATGAGGCCTGAAGATACTACATGAAAAAAATCTAGAAATAATAATTCAGTGCCTTCTGTTGTACACCATTCTGAGATGTATGATGAAATCTAGTGCCATCCACCTCCATTGCCCCAAAATGTGACTTCACCCTCAGTTCAGTGGATCTGTGCCATATCCATACCTGTTCGTCAGGCACACAGCAGCTGTCTTAGGTATCAGGTCAGCTATGGATGTATCTCAGTGTTTGTGTTCAAGTGACACTTATCTGGCTTTGCAATGTGCACAAGTGCATGCATAGTGAGACTGGAAATTTGGATATGCCAAAAAGAAGCCCTAAAATGCGTCCTTTAAGTGAAAGGGGTGAAAGTTCTCAATTTAGTAGAAGGAAAAAATTCTAGACTAAGGTTGCTAAGTTCTAAGGTAAGAACAAATCTAGTTGTAAATTGTGAAGAGAGAAAAAGAAATCTGTGCTAATTCTAGGTTACAGCCAAAACTGCAAACATATGGCTGTAGTACATGGTCAGAGGTTAATAATATGGATAGACATTCAATATGTATGTATATGTCTCCACAGGGAGAAACTACAGCCTATGTAGGATCTGGTACCCTCCTTAGTTTCAGATATCCACTGAGGATCTTGGAACACACCTTGTGGACAGTGAGGAGAGTTCATTGCACTGGGCCTCTCCCCCTGAATATTTCATAAGCATCTCAGATTCAACATACACAAACTGACTTACTGTCTTCTGTTCCCCTCTGTCCGTATCATCGAGAGCGACTCAAACCAGAATCCTAGAATCATAAGTGATGTCACAGGTGTCTCACTTTCCAGTACCTCTCAGTCTCCTCATTCTACTCCATATCTACCAAGTCTCAGGAGCTCACTACTTCTCTAACACTTCCACACTGCCCCTGCCTTAGTCGCAACCTGTACATATTTCTTGAATTATTTTAATAGATGCCCATCTATTTAACTTGCCACCTGACTCATCACCTTCAGGCTTATTCTCTCTGCAGGTGGCCAGTCCTTTTACAATGAAAGTCTGCTAAAAAGCCAGTGTCTTACTTGGAGCCTGTACCCTGCATGGCATGATCAAAACCCCCTTGCAGGCCCTCTCAGAGCTCTGTGACCTGGATGTAGTCTTTGTGTTTCATTTCTACTCTTCCCCTTTCTCTCTTTGTATATTTGCAAAACCAAAAAAGAAAAAACACATCAAAAAGCACCTGCCTTTGCACCGCATTCCATCCCAGACAGTATCTAGTGTCTCACCAGCCCGGTCTGAGCATTCTCTTTCATCTTTGGTATCTTTCCCCAGCCCCTCCCACTCCTTTACCTCTCCTTAGAGAGCGACTACTTTTTCTAATACACCACAGCATATCTTTGTAAGATATCTACCACGCTATTTACATGTCTGTCTCCGCTACACTGAAAACTCCCGAGGGATAGGGATGTGCACAGGTTCCCGCAGGCAGAGAACAGAGCACCTGATGCATCAAGTCCGCTAGAACCGCAAGTCCAAGCAGCCGCCTCGCTGGCTGCAGTCGCCGTCCCATTTGCTCAGTCTGGGTCGGCTCAGAGCAGCTCCTGGAGCTTTGCATGTGTTCAGAAGCACCAAGCTGTGTATCTTCTGGGCGGATTACCACTAAGTGCTGATCCTTTCGATTAAGGAAGCTTCTGCTACCTTTTGCTCAAAGCCCACTTCTCAACATTGTGCATTTTAAAGGTCACAGCCATGGGCTGTGCTTATCAGGCCGAGACAAAATCCCACTCCAGATAGGGTGAGACGTTTCAGTTTCAAAACATTGCAGATGTTAAATGACTAATGTTAATGTGATCTCAGAGTAATAAACACACCCCACAGGAATAACAATTAGTTGCATTATCTGGAAAGAAAGATAAAAAAGAAAGGCAAATGTGGCTTTGAGGACAATGGAAGAAATGCCTGTAGCATGATACCCAAAAGGATAGGAAAAGCAAATTGTGTTTCTCCATTGGCCTTGTCCCTCTTCCTCTGTCAGGAGGCGGGGCCACACTCCCCCGGGTGAACGGTCACTCTGAGGGAAGTGAGGGAGGTGGGGAAGAGGAAAACATCAGCCTTCCTTTGCTGAAGCTGTCGCTCTCTCTGATTGGGAAAGAGCTTCTGAAGAACTGTGAAAGTCCTGCACAGGAAGCCGCTCTCGGTCACAGGGCTGAGGGTCAGCCGCTGGCTCGTCGGCTATTGGCTTTTCCCTGTGCGCTGAGAAGCTGGCTCCGGCCCGCCTGGACACCCTCCCCAACTTCCTATCAGTCATATAGACACATCCAGCACCTGTCTTCCAAAAAATCTGAGGGCACAGCTTCCATGACCTCTCCCTGGTGTGGAAGACTCACAGTGGAGGGGAGGAGGACCCACAGCTTCAGAGTTCACATAGAGCCAGACCGATCCCTCACCCTAGACAGCCTTTTCCAAATAGAACTTGTTAGAAAAGTTACAGTGTTAGATAGTTATGCTATACTGTAAAAAGACCCACCAGGGCTCCTATCCCGCCGGGGCCCCTTCTCATGGCCATAAACTTCTTTCCTGTGATTTGTGTCTCTTAAAAGTAAACAGAACTGAGCCTCCTGCAAGGCGAGAACCTTAAAAGACAACACAGCTTCTGATAGGTTAAGCTGCCTCAATCCAGCTCTGATGTGAGAACACCTAAGTCCAGATCTATATGAGACTGCTCTCGCTCGCGCTTGCACGCTCTCTCTCTGTCTCTCTCTTGTTCTCTCTTTCTCTCCTCTCTCCTTTCTGCAGGTCTCTCTCTCTTTCTCTCTCTCTCTCTCTCTCTCCTGTCTCTGTCTCTCTTTCCTTTCCTTCATTTTCTCTTTTCTTCCTTTGTTTTTCCTTCCTCCGAGCCTCTTGCTGTGGGAGCCACTCACCTTTAATAAAGTCTCCTGACGGACATCCTGGAGTGTGGCATGGTTGTTGAGCGTCGTCAGGTTCCCCCTTAACAGAAGTAGTTCTCAAGGTCCTGAATATTACCCAGTTAGGCAAAATGCATTTTGCTTTTCGCCCCCCAGCTCTCTTGACTTTCCTCCTTCTGTCTTTAAGGCCTGGTTCTTCTCCTAATCTCTCATGTCTTTAAAGAGAATAATCAGCTACAAATTTCTCTAATACCATTCTTGATGGCTGAGTAATACTCCATTTTATAAAGAAAACTACATCTTCTTTATCCAGTCTCCAGTTGATGAGCATTTGAGTTGTTTCCAAGATTTATCTATCACAAACTGAGCTGCGATAAACAAGGGTGCACATATGTTGTTTTTAATTCTTTTGTGAACATACCCTGCAGGTGAATATCTGGGTCAAAAGAGTCCTCTACTTCTAGTTTTGAGTAATCTCCACACTGATCTCCATGGTGGTTGCATCAGTCTACATTCCCACCAACAGTAGAGAAGCGTTCCTTTTCCCCCCTCAGCCCCACCAGCATTTGTTATTGGTTCACAGCTAAATGGATGGACCTTGAGGCCATACTCGTAAGTGAAATGAATAGAACATAGATGTGTAAACAACTAGTGTATGAAACTGAAGGTGTAAATGATATCTAGACTGTATGATAGGTATTATGAAATAGGAAGAAAATGCTCAAAGGAAAAGGGGAACGGGGGGGCAGGAGCAAGTAAAGCAGCAAAACAAAAAAATTGATGGCAAAAAAGAAAAACAAAAACAAAGTTTGTGTATTTAGAGGGTGGGCGTTTACGGAAAGGCAAAGGAATGGGAAAAATAAGAATAAAGATTTATCGTGTGTTGGTACAATTCTCAGTGAGAAATATCCTCAAAATGCACTAATAAACTCAATTTATTTTAAGGAAGATAAAAAATAATCAGGCAGTGAGTTCACTCCAAGGTGTTGGAGAATCAATGTGACCAGTGTTTATACTTGATCCAAGGTAATGACTCTACTGGTGCAGTTTCTGGCCAGCTGATGGGATTCAAAGGGCCTTTGTAGCCCCGCCCATTGACAGTTCTGGAGTTGCCAATGCAAGAACTACATGCCTGTTTCATAGCTCAGTCTTTGGTGAAGAACTGGAAGCTTCCATTGGTTTATCACATTGTTTTATACACTGTTCACTTAGAAGCATTTTTGGAAGTGCTAAAATAAGGCATAAATTAAACTACAAAGGTTCTTGCCCCCTTCCCAAAATCCTCAGCATCTTCCCACTCCACCCGGCTCCTGTGACAAAGAGATGTCAAGTTGAGGAAGGGTGGAAAAGTCACCTTATGAGTCTTCAGAAGTGCAAAATTTGAAGGCTCAAGTCATCAGGGAACTTTACAATGAACCCGTGAAAGTCATCACCCATTTTTACTTAATTATTCAACAGCTATTTATGAAGCACCTACTATGTGGTAGGAATTGATCCCGAGATGCACCAAAGAACCAAACTGACAGAGACCCTGCCATGGTGGAGCTGAAAACTGAAGATTGATTTAAACTATTTTTTTTGTTGTTGTTGTTTCCAGAAAGCAGAACTGGGACAAATGGGTAGGAGACCCAGGGAAGCAGATTTCCATGCAGCACACGACCAAATAAGGACTGGTACTGAGCATCCTGTCACTAGAAGGATCTGAGAAAGGCTTCACGACTGTTGCAGAAGGACAGTGCTTGAGTAGCTCTGCTGCACCCCACTGTTCTTTTCATGAGCAGAAACATTTTCCAAACATCGTCTTACCAGGAGCCCAAATGTACAAAAGAATAGAGGTGTTGCACAGGAAGTGGAAATATGGATCTGGAGGCCCCACTGAGTATCTCTCTGTCCTCTAAACAGATATCTGCAAGCCATAATGAGATGGATGATCACGAAGCTCCCAACCTACCTTGGGGGTAGACTACAGTTCTCAAAGAATGGTACAGATTTCTCACCAGATTCCCCTGCTTCTCTCCACTTCTAACTTTTCCTAGGAAGCCTAGTAGATGAGAGAAAACAAGTAGAGGCTCTGGGGTGTACATTTAACAGAGACTCACTGAGAATGTCAGTATGGTGTTGTCATACTTGGGTAGACATAAAAAAATCAGTAACATCTCTTTCAGTTCCAAGAAGAGGGCATTGTCTGGGATCCTAGACTTAAGAAAAGCCAAAGGCTTCAAAATGACCAAAAGGTTCTTAGAGAAAGAGAACAAAGGGCCATAAAGAGAAGACACTCATAAGCAACTCATCCTGTAAAAACTCACTTGCACCATTCTCCGGACACTGAAGGGGATGCAGTGTCTTCTAATGCAAGGTTTACTTCCAAGCCACGGACTTTGCCTTTATGCTCTTCCAAATGTAACAGATGTGACCAAGGACCACACATCTTCCTCCAGTCTGCAGCAAAATGGTCAAGAAGCATTCCCTTGTGAAAATTACAGAAAGTCCCATCCTTCTTGGGTACAGTGTGCTTGGACAGGGAAATTTTCATGTCACAGGGGACTTAGGGCCAGCAGCCACTCCCTGACTGAGGGCTGAGGATTGTGGGATAAAGGAATCAGATAACTTGAAAAGTATTTGAGGTTTTTCTTAGCATGTAATCACCCTATAGAGCCTCGATCATAACCACCATCCTCCAGGCTAGAAAATTTTTTTTTTACAGTTTCTGAAAAGTTAACTGAAACCAGGCTCACATTCTAGCTTCTCTGGCTGCAAAGTTGTAGGCCAAATCAGACAGCTGAGTTTTGTTCCATCCGTGGTTTTCCACAGTGTGGGATATAAAGGAAGTAGGACTTGGGGAAGATGTTAATAGTTACCCACTAGGATCCTAAAGAGTGTGACTCTGGGAAACTCTGGCTTAAAAAACAAAATGGGTTTAATTATTGCAGGGCTTTTCACACACTAGAAAATGCTGTGAATTGTGAGTCCAGGACAGGAGTAGAGGTACTTGTATTTGATCTGTGAATACTTATTCTCACCAGGCAACAAAAGCACTCCTTTCTCCTGAAACACTATTTGGAAAATTCTGCCATAAACCAAACACTTAGTCAAATCATATGAGTTTCAAGATTTAACTTTAATTAAATGAAGCCAGTATTTCTGAAGTGTAGGAACGTCTCATCCACCATCTTGGGAGATAAGATTTCATGGAGATAGATAGTCTCCACCACAGAAGATTTCACAAACAAAACAGTTAAATCACTTTACCTTAAAATCTTTCTAAAGTATATGACACCTCTCTATTTTTGATTGTTAAAAATAAAAAATGCATTTCTTCGTCTAAAAGTGAGTACATGCTTCTTTTTCAAAGCTTGAAAAATTTATAATAGACTAAATTTAAGGCAAACTTATAAATTTGTTAACATTTCAAGTAATTTCCTTCAAGGGATTTTGCAAAAATTTGTACTGAAATAAATATAACATAAGGCCACAATTTACTTAATAGGTTATATGTTATTACACATTCTTTGAAACTTTGTTTAATAAATTGAGCTTCTTGGTACATTTTAGGAATACATTATGATCACATTCATCACTGATATATCTTGATATACATGATATATCTTGGTTCTTATTTTTTCCCATTCCCCTACTCTCCCTTCAACCCTGACCTCTCCACAGACATAAGCTTTGTTTTCTTTGAAACATTTTTAAACATCTTTCTTATAGCCTGTCATATAAACACATTCCATTTCATTTTACCTTTGCATTCCTAAGATAAATTAGTTGCTTTGATGTGAATAAGAATGAAATCTTTTTGCAGAAATCTTTGTCTCTATTTCTACTTCTTTCAAGTGGATACCTAAAAGTGGAAACAATGTATCAAAGCATACAAATATTTGTGAGATCTTGAAGTATATCATCCACTCACCTTTTAGATACTCATATTCTAGGGAATATTTTTTCATGACCTGTGTTTTATCATCTCTTCACCAAAAGAAAATACAATCACTTTAAAAAGATCTGTCAGTTTAATAAATCCAAAGCACCATCTTATAACTGTTTCACTTTTTATTGCTAGTGAACTTAAACATTTACATATACTAATTTTCCAACCACATTTGTTATAAATTATCTACATCTTATAAAGTATCTACATTTAATATGTCCATTTTCTATCGTGACCTTACTGTTTTTCTTACTGATTTATATGAAACATTGATTTCTTACAAATTATTGAGTGTCCTACTGGTGACAAATAGTTTTTGTGACTTGCTATTTACTTGTTAATTTGGCTTATAATTTTTTTTTCTTTTTTTGCAGTACTGATAGTTTAACCTTTCATTCTCAAGACTTTTTTTTTTTATCTTGAGCCAGGGCTCACTAGGTCACAACACTGTCCAGGATTGGGTTGAACTTTTGATCACCCATATGCAGCCTCCCAGAGTTAATGTTTTTTTTTTTTTTTTGAGACAGGATCTCACTTTGTGGTTCAGGCTGGCCCTGAGCTCAGCCTCAAACTCACATCACAGCAATCCTCCTGCTTCTGCCTCCTGAGTGCTGGGATTACAGGCGTGAGCCACCACCCCCGGCACTGTGCTATGTGGTACTGGTTGCTGCTGGAGTGAGTCTCCACACCCAGTATGGTATGTGGTTACTGGGGATCGAACCTGGGTCCTTCCGCTTGCAAGACAGGTGCCGGAACCACTGAGCTAATTCCCCGACCCCCAGAGTTAATTTATTCATCACCTGTGATTTTAATATATAAATCTTAGCATCTATTTACAAAAAAATAGGATTCTTTCTTTAACAATGCTTCATTTTTGTATAGAAAATCCTTTCTTAGAACTCTGATGAATATTCACTGAATTTTGTTTTAATATAATTTTTTAAATCTCATATTTAAAAAACAGTGTATTCATTGCTTTTTAACTGAAAAACACTTTCTTGATAACTCGAAGTCATTGTGCTCAAAGTTTTGTACCGCAAAACACAGCCCTCCAGGGGCTATTGAAGTGCATAGGGATAGTTTTCCCCATTCTCTACGATCTGTGATCTGCTGTCTCAATGGTTGTGTTTTGGTTTTAAGGTCGTCTTTTGGTGTTAATTCCCAGTCTTCCTTTCCTGTTGTCAATAGTTATCTACTACTCACAGGGCTTCCTACTTATTATCACAGCTCAAATACCAAGTAGATAAATTAATACACTGTGAAGTAGAATATATAGAGATGAGCCTGTGTGGGGAAAAGCAGAAAAATATCCCCCTCAAAGGTTTTCATGTTTATAGCCCCAGAATCTTGGAATATATTACATGTGAGGGGGAAGTACCATTGCAAGTGGAATTAAGGTTGTGGTCAACCAATCTTGACGTGTGGAGATTATTCTAGATTACTAGGTGAGCCAAAGGTCATTGCTTGGGTTCTTACAAGTGAAAGGAATATAGGAGGATCAATGTCAGAGGGAGCTGATGAGAAACACTTGACGGCCATTGAAGCTTTGAGTTAAAAAAGGTCACAAAGCGCAGGGGTTTAGCTCAGTGGTTTCAACGCCTGTCTTGCAAGCACAAGAGCCTGGGTTCGATCCCCCAGTAACCACATACAATACTGGCTGTGGAGACTCATGTCCAACAGCAATCAGCACCACATACCACAGTGCCAGGTGTGGGGGCTCACGCCTGTAATTCTAGCACTCAGGAGGCAGAGGCAGAAGGATTACTATGATGTGAGTTTGAGGCTGAGCTCAGGGCCAGCCTGAACCACAAAGTGAGACCCTGTCTCAAAAAAAAAAAAAAAAAAAAAAAAAAAAGCCACAAAGCAAGGAATGGAGACAGCTAGAAGCCTGAACCTGGAAGAGATGGGAAAAATAAAAAAGATTCACCCCTGAAAAAACATAGCCCTGTTGATACCTTGGCTTTAATCTGTTGAGGCTCATTTTGAGCTAATGGCTTCCAGTGCCCTGAGATGATAACTGTGTTGTGCCATCTGAGCTGGTGGAGACCCATTACAGCAGCAATGGGGAATGACCACACCGGTCCTCGCGCTCTGCTCCCCCGAGCTCCCTGCATGGGCTCGGTGCACAGCCTGCACTTGTGCTGTTTTGGCTGCTCAGAGGTTCTGTTTCCTTCACTACCCAACTATTTCCATGCTTGCTGGAAATGTAACCCACATGTAGACCAGAGCCTAAGTAGGGCAGTAATTTACAGGAATTGGCCCCAACAAAATCAGGTTGCAAGCACTGGCTTAAAGAGTAAAGGAGAGGCAACGTATTTAAACACTTGCTCTTCAGAGAAATCACAAGACTGTAACTTTTTGCACAGTTTGAAAGAAACAACATCCAAGAGAAAGCCATGACCCTTGGCCTGAGGGAAATCATCTCACTGTCATTTAATTAATGCCTGCACTGGGCCAGACAGCCATGTCCATCTCCAGGTAAATTCCTCCTGTCTTTGGAGCTCTGCAGAGTTCAAGGGCATGAGTTGCAAAGCATCTATTTAGTGGAAAGAATCTTCTGACAGTCGTGGAGGGTTCAATGCTCATATGGATTTTGTACCGCCAAAACTCTCGCATCCAAATGCAGCAGAACTATTCCAATAAAAATTCAGATGTAGAGAGGAGTCTGAAGAGTGTGAATTATTGGTCCCTTTAATGTCTATCATAGTGCTGGGCATGTAGTAAGTGCTCAATAAATTATTACCTGAGAATGAATAAATCTTTATCATCTTTGAACCTATGAACTTATATCACCCTTTTAAAGGTTCAAGTTAACGTCGAAAGCCAGACAAACCATGAGGAAATATTCCACTAAGATATCAGAAATCTTTTTCAAAAGGGGGGAAAAAAAACCACGGTGCTTTCTCTGAGTTATAAGATTGGGGATAATAGTTGAGAAAGAAAGACAAATGGTTAAAGGTAAATGCTGAATAATAATTATATTTTAATACCATCATTTAACATGTAGTTTTAATAAGTTAATACATACATATAATCTAGAGAGTGTTGCCTGAGATAAATGTGCTCAGTGGTAACCCTCCTAATTATTCCTCGATACAATGGGTAAAACAATGGCAAAATCATAATATATAGCAAGACAAAAGAATACATAAGTCTGCTGGTCATAACAAAGGCAGTCATTAAGTCATTACATTATGAAGATAAGACAAACTTTGCATGTAGAGGATAGCATATCTGGTACATGTAGTTATGAAAACTATAATATAGAATTACATGTATTTACTACTTAAAGGATCATATAGTGATTCCTCTGCTAAAAGAAAGAGTAATTCTTCAAGGTGGCATTGATATCATAATTTTTGAATTCATTGATTTTTATCATATAAGACTTGATGAAAATAAGATTTTTTAAAAATAAGTTAAATGAAGTTTCACACCAAGTCTAAAGACTTAAGTACCAACATCCCAACACAGTAGCAGAGATTAGATGTATCAGAAATGTGGACGTAGCTATTTTCTTAAAAGAATAAAACTCAGTCTCAAAGAAGCTGAACCAAAGGGCAGTACATCTGGTGGGTGGGTCTCCCAAGGCCAGAAGACACTGACCAAAGGGCTGACCAGAAAGGGGTCTCTAGTGTTAATGTTTCAAGACAATTTACCTTGTTATGTTCCAGCAGTTTTATTAAAGATTTTGATGAAACCTGGAGTAGATTATACCCTCACACTCACACCACAGGGAAGAGTCCTAATTATGACCTTAGGTGCTATTAGGTGACAGGAACAGAAGATTCCCACGATACCTTAGTAGTTTGGACTTTAGGAAGCTGTTGACCAAACCCAATTGTACAACAAACAAACTCAGGGCCAGGCTAAAAGTGTAGACACAGGACAAGATCTTGTCTTACTCAGCTGGAATTTCCAGAGGCAAAGCCCTGGAGTTTGTA